>OY754968.1:0-600000 GCA_963576475.1 Molanna angustata
AAACCCAACGAAGCCTAAAACCTAATTTCCAAAAAATTTCCAAGTTCTGGGTTTTTCGAAAATCTAAAACCCAACCTAACCTAAAACCCAACCCTAAAACCTAACAAAACCTAATGGGTTTTTCGAAAATCTAAAACCCAACCTAACCTAACCTAACCTAAAACCTAACCCTAAAATCTAAAACCCAACTAAACCTAACCTAACCTAGCCTAAAACCCAACCCTAAAACCCAACGAAGCCTAAAACCTAACGAAGCCTAAAACCTAACGAAGCCTAAAACCTAACCCTAAAACCCAACGAAGCCTAAAACCTAATTTCCAAAAAATTTCCAAGTTCTGGGTTTTTCGAAAATCTAAAACCCAACCTAACCTAAAACCCAACCCTAAAACCTAACAAAACCTAATGGGTTTTTCGAAAATCTAAAACCCAACCTAACCTAACCTAAAACCTAACCCTAAAACCCAACGAAGCCTAAAACCTAACGAAGCCTAAAACCTAACAAAACCTAATGGGTTTTTCGAAAATCTAAAACCCAACCTAACCTAACCTAACCTAAAACCTAACCCTAAAACCCAACGAAGCCTAAAACCTAACGAAGCCTAAAACCTAACAAAACCTAATGGGTTTTTCGAGAATCTAAAACCCAACCTAACCTAAAACCCAACCCTAAAACCTATCAAAACCTAACGGGTTTTTCGAAAATCTAAAACCCAACTAAACCTAACCTAACCTAGCCTAAAACCCAACCCTAAAACCCAACGAAGCCTAAAACCTAACGAAGCCTAAAACCTAACGAAGCCTAAAACCCAACCCTAAAACCCAGCGAAGCCTAAAATCTAATTTCGGGTTTTTCGAAAATTCAACACGCGAACCGAACTCAGCTGACCTAACCTAACCTAACCTGACCTAAATTGACCTACCTCGATGGGACAAAATTCACTAAACCTCACCGTAACTTTTGGGTTTTTCGAGATTTTTCGGGTTCTTCGAAATTTTCGGAAGGGTCGACCGATTTCATTTCAGGAAACCGAATTTCACCCTCCTAAACCTAACCTAACCCGACCTAAACCGACCTAACCTAACTGCCGAAACCTCACTGACTTTTCGAGATTTTCGGATTTTTCGAAAAAAAAATATTTTTCGAAATGGCATCCCGACCCGACCCGAACCGACCTAACCTCACCCGAATCGACCCGACGCAACCCCCTAAACCTCCCCGTGACTTTCGGGTTTTTCGAGATTTTTCGGATTTTTCGAAATTTTCAGAAAGGTCGTCGAAATTCCTTCCGGAATTCCGAGTTTGACCCTTCCAGGCCCGCCCGGACGGAAAATGGACCGATTTGAAAATTTAACAACAAAATGAACCAAAAATCTGTTACATGTCCAGG
This sequence comes from Molanna angustata, assembly GCA_963576475.1. Classification (NCBI taxonomy): domain Eukaryota; kingdom Metazoa; phylum Arthropoda; class Insecta; order Trichoptera; family Molannidae; genus Molanna; species Molanna angustata. The sequence continues at coordinate 1,389 of OY754968.1, forward strand.
TCAGTCGGACGTCCCCCTCCCCCATACCTAACGGGAATTTTTTTTTCGAAATTTTTTTTCACATTTTTCGAGATTCCGTCGGATTCGCGTCCAGTTTCCCACCGTGCGCGACCCCACCCGACCTGACCTAACCTAACCTAACCTAACCCGCGAACCTCGCCGTAACTCTGAGGTTTTTCGCGATTTTTCGGATTTTTTTAGATTTTCCGAAAGGTCATCGTATGTCATTACGAAAAACCGAATTTCACCCGAACCGACCTAACCCGACGCGAGATAAACTGAAATTTTAGGTTTTTACAGATTTTTCAGATTTTTTTAGATTTTTCGAAAGGCCGTCCGATTTCGACGGGGCGAACCGAATTTCAGCCTCCCGAACCTAACCTAACCCGTCCTAAACCGACATAACCTAACTCACTTTTGGGTTTTCCTATACGAACTTTCGGGTTTTTACAGATTTTTCAGATTTTTCCAGATTTTCCGAAAGGTCGTCCGATTTCATGGGGACGAACCGAATTTCAGCCTCCCGAACCTAACCTAACCCGTCCTAAACCGACATAACCTAACTCACTTTTGGCTTTTTTTTACAGATTTTTCGGCTTTTTAGAGATTTTTCAGATTTTTACAGATTTTTACAGATTCGATCAAATTTCAATACACGGAACCGAGTCTCACTTGTCCAAACCTCAGCTAACCTATTATACCCTTAAAGTTTCTTTTTTTTTTTTTTTTTTTTTTTTTTTAAGTGTCTACTTGAGCTTTCGCGAAAGTCGTCTATGGAAACCTACCCTTATTTTTCACGACGAGTATTTCTGCATTCAAAGAAATTTTGGAAAACTTACTGAAATTTTCGATAATTCGGACAACATATTCGGAACCTCCAGTGCTTGTCCGGAGTTTTCGAAAAAATTTTCGAAGTTTTTTCGATCTTTCGATTTTTTCGATTTTTCGAAATTTCGAGACTTTTCGAAATTTCATATTTTCGAAGATTCGAAGATTTTCTGTTTTCGGGTTTTTCGAATTTTCGAGAGCTTTCGAAATTTCATATTTTTAAAAAAATCGAAAATTCGATTTTTCAAAAAATTTCAGATTTTTCGAAATTTCGAAAATTTCAAATTTTTCGAAATTTCAACCAACCCAACCTAACCTGACAAAAATCGAAAAATTTTCAAGTTTCAGATTTTTCGAAATTTCAAAAATTTCAGATTTTTTCCAAATTTCGAAAATTTCAGATTTTTCCAAATTTCAACCAACCCAACCTAACCTGACCTGACCTAACCTAACCTAACCTAACCTAACCTAACCTAACCTAACCTAACCTAACCTAACCTAACCTAACCTAACCTAACCTAACCTAACCTAACCTAACCTAACCTAACCTAACCTAACCTAACCTAACCTAACCTAACCTAACCTAACCTAACCTAACCTAACCTAACCTAACCTAACCTAACCTAACCTAACCTAACCTAACCTAACCTAACCTAACCTAACCTAACCTAACCTAACCTAACCTAACCTAACCTAACCTAACCTAACCTAACCTAACCTAACCTAACCTAACCTAACCTAACCTAACCTAACCTAACCTAACCTAACCTAACCTAACCTAACCTAACCTAACCTAACCTAACCTAACCTAACCTAACCTAACCTAACCTAACCTAACCTAACCTAACCTAACCTAACCTAACCTAACCTAACCTAACCTAACCTAACCTAACCTAACCTAACCTAACCTAACCTAACCTAACCTAACCTAACCTAACCTAACCTAACCTAACCTAACCTAACCTAACCTAACCTAACCTAACCTAACCTAACCTAACCTAACCTAACCTAACCTAACCTAACCTAACCTAACCTAACCTAACCTAACCTAACCTAACCTAACCTAACCTAACCTAACCTAACCTAACCTAACCTAACCTAACCTAACCTAACCTAACCTAACCTAACCTAACCTAACCTAACCTAACCTAACCTAACCTAACCTAACCTAACCTAACCTAACCTAACCTAACCTAACCTAACCTAACCTAACCTAACCTAACCTAACCTAACCTAACCTAACCTAACCTAACCTAACCTAACCTAACCTAACCTAACCTAACCTAACCTAACCTAACCTAACCTAACCTAACCTAACCTAACCTAACCTAACCTAACCTAACCTAACCTAACCTAACCTAACCTAACCTAACCTAACCTAACCTAACCTAACCTAACCTAACCTAACCTAACCTAACCTAACCTAACCTAACCTAACCTAACCTAACCTAACCTAACCTAACCTAACCTAACCTAACCTAACCTAACCTAACCTAACCTAACCTAACCTAACCTAACCTAACCTAACCTAACCTAACCTAACCTAACCTAACCTAACCTAACCTAACCTAACCTAACCTAACCTAACCTAACCTAACCTAACCTAACCTAACCTAACCTAACCTAACCTAACCTAACCTAACCTAACCTAACCTAACCTAACCTAACCTAACCTAACCTAACCTAACCTAACCTAACCTAACCTAACCTAACCTAACCTAACCTAACCTAACCTAACCTAACCTAACCTAACCTAACCTAACCTAACCTAACCTAACCTAACCTAACCTAACCTAACCTAACCTAACCTAACCTAACCTAACCTAACCTAACCTAACCTAACCTAACCTAACCTAACCTAACCTAACCTAACCTAACCTAACCTAACCTAACCTAACCTAACCTAACCTAACCTAACCTAACCTAACCTAACCTAACCTAACCTAACCTAACCTAACCTAACCTAACCTAACCTAACCTAACCTAAAACCTAACCCTAAAACCCAACGAAGCCTAAAACCTAATTTCCAAAAAATTTCCAAGTTCTGGGTTTTTCGAAAATCTAAAACCCAACCTAACCTAAAACCCAACCCTAAAACCTAACAAAACCTAATGGGTTTTTCGAAAATCTAAAACCCAACCTAACCTAAAACCCAATCCTAAAACCTAACAAATCCTAATGGGTTTTTCGAAAATCTAAAACCCAACCTAACCTAAAACCCAACCCTAAAACCTTATAAAACCTAATGGGTTTTTCGAAAATCTAAAACCCAACCTAACCTAAAACCCAACCCTAAAACCTAACAAAACCTAACGGGTTTTTCGAAAATCTAAAACCCAACCTAACCTAACCTAAAACCTAACCCTAAAACCCAACGAAGCCAAAAACCTAATTTCCAAAAAATTTCCAAGTTGTGGGTTTTTCGAAAATCTAAAACCCAACCCTAAAACCTAACAAAACCTAACGGGTTTTTCGAAAATCTAAAACCCAACCTAACCTAAAACCCAACCCTAAAACCTAACGGGTTTTTCGAAAATCTAAAACCCAACCTAACCTAAAACCCAACCCAAAAACCTTATAAAACCTAATGGGTTTTTCGAAAATCTAAAACCCAACCTAACCTAAAACCCAACCCTAAAACCTAACAAAACCTAATGGGTTTTTCGAAAATCAAAAACCCAACCCTAAAACCTAACAAAACCTAACGGGTTTTTCTCTAAAACCCAACCTAACCTAACCTAAAACCTAACCCTAAAACCCAACGAAGCCTAAAACCTAATTTCCAAAAAATTTCCAAGTTCTGGGTTTTTCGAAAATCTAAAACCCAACCTAACCTAAAACCCAACCCTAAAACCTAACAAAACCTAATGGGTTTTTCGAAAATCTAAAACCCAACCTAACCTAACCTAACCTAAAACCTAACCCTAAAATCTAAAACCCAACTAAACCTAACCTAACCTAGCCTAAAACCCAACCCTAAAACCCAACGAAGCCTAAAACCTAACGAAGCCTAAAACCTAACGAAGCCTAAAACCTAACCCTAAAACCCAACGAAGCCTAAAACCTAATTTCCAAAAAATTTCCAAGTTCTGGGTTTTTCGAAAATCTAAAACCCAACCTAACCTAAAACCCAACCCTAAAACCTAACAAAACCTAATGGGTTTTTCGAAAATCTAAAACCCAACCTAACCTAACCTAAAACCTAACCCTAAAACCCAACGAAGCCTAAAACCTAACGAAGCCTAAAACCTAACAAAACCTAATGGGTTTTTCGAAAATCTAAAACCCAACCTAACCTAACCTAACCTAAAACCTAACCCTAAAACCCAACGAAGCCTAAAACCTAACGAAGCCTAAAACCTAACAAAACCTAATGGGTTTTTCGAGAATCTAAAACCCAACCTAACCTAAAACCCAACCCTAAAACCTATCAAAACCTAACGGGTTTTTCGAAAATCTAAAACCCAACTAAACCTAACCTAACCTAGCCTAAAACCCAACCCTAAAACCCAACGAAGCCTAAAACCTAACGAAGCCTAAAACCTAACGAAGCCTAAAACCCAACCCTAAAACCCAGCGAAGCCTAAAATCTAATTTCGGGTTTTTCGAAAATTCAACACGCGAACCGAACTCAGCTGACCTAACCTAACCTAACCTGACCTAAATTGACCTACCTCGATGGGACAAAATTCACTAAACCTCACCGTAACTTTTGGGTTTTTCGAGATTTTTCGGGTTCTTCGAAATTTTCGGAAGGGTCGACCGATTTCATTTCAGGAAACCGAATTTCACCCTCCTAAACCTAACCTAACCCGACCTAAACCGACCTAACCTAACTGCCGAAACCTCACTGACTTTTCGAGATTTTCGGATTTTTCGAAAAAAAAATATTTTTCGAAATGGCATCCCGACCCGACCCGAACCGACCTAACCTCACCCGAATCGACCCGACGCAACCCCCTAAACCTCCCCGTGACTTTCGGGTTTTTCGAGATTTTTCGGATTTTTCGAAATTTTCAGAAAGGTCGTCGAAATTCCTTCCGGAATTCCGAGTTTGACCCTTCCAGGCCCGCCCGGACGGAAAATGGACCGATTTGAAAATTTAACAACAAAATGAACCAAAAATCTGTTACATGTCCAGGTCAGTCGGACGTCCCCCTCCCCCATACCTAACGGGAATTTTTTTTTCGAAATTTTTTTTCACATTTTTCGAGATTCCGTCGGATTCGCGTCCAGTTTCCCACCGTGCGCGACCCCACCCGACCTGACCTAACCTAACCTAACCTAACCCGCGAACCTCGCCGTAACTCTGAGGTTTTTCGCGATTTTTCGGATTTTTTTAGATTTTCCGAAAGGTCATCGTATGTCATTACGAAAAACCGAATTTCACCCGAACCGACCTAACCCGACGCGAGATAAACTGAAATTTTAGGTTTTTACAGATTTTTCAGATTTTTTTAGATTTTTCGAAAGGCCGTCCGATTTCGACGGGGCGAACCGAATTTCAGCCTCCCGAACCTAACCTAACCCGTCCTAAACCGACATAACCTAACTCACTTTTGGGTTTTCCTATACGAACTTTCGGGTTTTTACAGATTTTTCAGATTTTTCCAGATTTTCCGAAAGTTCGTCCGATTTCATGGGGACGAACCGAATTTCAGCCTCCCGAACCTAACCTAACCCGTCCTAAACCGACATAACCTAACTCACTTTTGGCTTTTTTTTACAGATTTTTCGGCTTTTTAGAGATTTTTCAGATTTTTACAGATTTTTACAGATTCGATCAAATTTCAATACACGGAACCGAGTCTCACTTGTCCAAACCTCAGCTAACCTATTATACCCTTAAAGTTTCTTTTTTTTTTTTTTTTTTTTTTTTTTTTTTTAAGTGTCTACTTGAGCTTTCGCGAAAGTCGTCTATGGAAACCTACCCTTATTTTTCACGACGAGTATTTCTGCATTCAAAGAAATTTTGGAAAACTTACTGAAATTTTCGATAATTTGGACAACATATTCGGAACCTCCAGTGCGTGTCCGGAGTTTTCGAAAAAATTTTCGAAGTTTTTTCGATCTTTCGATTTTTTCGATTTTTCGAAATTTCGAGACTTTTCGAAATTTCATATTTTCGAAGATTCGAAGATTTTCTGTTTTCGGGTTTTTCGAATTTTCGAGAGCTTTCGAAATTTCATATTTTTAAAAAAATCGAAAATTCGATTTTTCAAAAAATTTCAGATTTTTCGAAATTTCGAAAATTTCAAATTTTTCGAAATTTCAACCAACCCAACCTAACCTGACAAAAATCGAAAAATTTTCAAGTTTCAGATTTTTCGAAATTTCAAAAATTTCAGATTTTTTCCAAATTTCGAAAATTTCAGATTTTTCCAAATTTCAACCAACCCAACCTAACCTGACCTAACCTAACCTAACCTAACCTAACCTAACCTAACCTAACCTAACCTAACCTAACCTAACCTAACCTAACCTAACCTAACCTAACCTAACCTAACCTAACCTAACCTAACCTAACCTAACCTAACCTAACCTAACCTAACCTAACCTAACCTAACCTAACCTAACCTAACCTAACCTAACCTAACCTAACCTAACCTAACCTAACCTAACCTAACCTAACCTAACCTAACCTAACCTAACCTAACCTAACCTAACCTAACCTAACCTAACCTAACCTAACCTAACCTAACCTAACCTAACCTAACCTAACCTAACCTAACCTAACCTAACCTAACCTAACCTAACCTAACCTAACCTAACCTAACCTAACCTAACCTAACCTAACCTAACCTAACCTAACCTAACCTAACCTAACCTAACCTAAAACCTAACCCTAAAACCCAACGAAGCCTAAAACCTAATTTCCAAAAAATTTCCAAGTTCTGGGTTTTTCGAAAATCTAAAACCCAACCTAACCTAAAACCCAACCCTAAAACCTAACAAAACCTAATGGGTTTTTCGAAAATCTAAAACCCAACCTAACCTAAAACCCAATCCTAAAACCTAACAAATCCTAATGGGTTTTTCGAAAATCTAAAACCCAACCTAACCTAAAACCCAACCCTAAAACCTTATAAAACCTAATGGGTTTTTCGAAAATCTAAAACCCAACCTAACCTAAAACCCAACCCTAAAACCTAACAAAACCTAACGGGTTTTTCGAAAATCTAAAACCCAACCTAACCTAACCTAACCTAAAACCTAACCCTAAAACCCAACGAAGCCTAAAACCTAACGAAGCCTAAAACCTAACAAAACCTAATGGGTTTTTCGAGAATCTAAAACCCAATCTAACCTAAAACCCAACCCTAAAACCTATCAAAATAACGGGTTTTTCGAAAATCTAAAACCCAACTAAACCTAACCTAACCTAGCCTAAAACCCAACCCTAAAACCCAACGAAGCCTAAAACCTAACGAAGCCTAAAACCTAACGAAGCCTAAAACCTAACCCTAAAACCCAACGAAGCCTAAAACCTAATTTCCAAAAAATTTCCAAGTTCTGGGTTTTTCGAAAATCTAAAACCCAACCTAACCTAAAACCCAACCCTAAAACCTAACAAAACCTAATGGGTTTTTCGAAAATCTAAAACCCAACCTAACCTAACCTAAAACCTAACCCTAAAACCCAACGAAGCCTAAAACCTAACGAAGCCTAAAACCTAACAAAACCTAATGGGTTTTTCGAAAATCTAAAACCCAACCTAACCTAACCTAACCTAAAACCTAACCCTAAAACCCAACGAAGCCTAAAACCTAACGAAGCCTAAAACCTAACAAAACCTAATGGGTTTTTCGAGAATCTAAAACCCAACCTAACCTAAAACCCAACCCTAAAACCTATCAAAACCTAACGGGTTTTTCGAAAATCTAAAACCCAACTAAACCTAACCTAACCTAGCCTAAAACCCAACCCTAAAACCCAACGAAGCCTAAAACCTAACGAAGCCTAAAACCTAACGAAGCCTAAAACCCAACCCTAAAACCCAGCGAAGCCTAAAATCTAATTTCGGGTTTTTCGAAAATTCAACACGCGAACCGAACTCAGCTGACCTAACCTAACCTAACCTGACCTAAATTGACCTACCTCGATGGGACAAAATTCACTAAACCTCACCGTAACTTTTGGGTTTTTCGAGATTTTTCGGGTTCTTCGAAATTTTCGGAAGGGTCGACCGATTTCATTTCAGGAAACCGAATTTCACCCTCCTAAACCTAACCTAACCCGACCTAAACCGACCTAACCTAACTGCCGAAACCTCACTGACTTTTCGAGATTTTCGGATTTTTCGAAAAAAAAATATTTTTCGAAATGGCATCCCGACCCGACCCGAACCGACCTAACCTCACCCGAATCGACCCGACGCAACCCCCTAAACCTCCCCGTGACTTTCGGGTTTTTCGAGATTTTTCGGATTTTTCGAAATTTTCAGAAAGGTCGTCGAAATTCCTTCCGGAATTCCGAGTTTGACCCTTCCAGGCCCGCCCGGACGGAAAATGGACCGATTTGAAAATTTAACAACAAAATGAACCAAAAATCTGTTACATGTCCAGGTCAGTCGGACGTCCCCCTCCCCCATACCTAACGGGAATTTTTTTTTCGAAATTTTTTTTCACATTTTTCGAGATTCCGTCGGATTCGCGTCCAGTTTCCCACCGTGCGCGACCCCACCCGACCTGACCTAACCTAACCTAACCTAACCCGCGAACCTCGCCGTAACTCTGAGGTTTTTCGCGATTTTTCGGATTTTTTTAGATTTTCCGAAAGGTCATCGTATGTCATTACGAAAAACCGAATTTCACCCGAACCGACCTAACCCGACGCGAGATAAACTGAAATTTTAGGTTTTTACAGATTTTTCAGATTTTTTTAGATTTTTCGAAAGGCCGTCCGATTTCGACGGGGCGAACCGAATTTCAGCCTCCCGAACCTAACCTAACCCGTCCTAAACCGACATAACCTAACTCACTTTTGGGTTTTCCTATACGAACTTTCGGGTTTTTACAGATTTTTCAGATTTTTCCAGATTTTCCGAAAGTTCGTCCGATTTCATGGGGACGAACCGAATTTCAGCCTCCCGAACCTAACCTAACCCGTCCTAAACCGACATAACCTAACTCACTTTTGGCTTTTTTTTACAGATTTTTCGGCTTTTTAGAGATTTTTCAGATTTTTACAGATTTTTACAGATTCGATCAAATTTCAATACACGGAACCGAGTCTCACTTGTCCAAACCTCAGCTAACCTATTATACCCTTAAAGTTTCTTTTTTTTTTTTTTTTTTTTTTTTTTTTTTTAAGTGTCTACTTGAGCTTTCGCGAAAGTCGTCTATGGAAACCTACCCTTATTTTTCACGACGAGTATTTCTGCATTCAAAGAAATTTTGGAAAACTTACTGAAATTTTCGATAATTTGGACAACATATTCGGAACCTCCAGTGCGTGTCCGGAGTTTTCGAAAAAATTTTCGAAGTTTTTTCGATCTTTCGATTTTTTCGATTTTTCGAAATTTCGAGACTTTTCGAAATTTCATATTTTCGAAGATTCGAAGATTTTCTGTTTTCGGGTTTTTCGAATTTTCGAGAGCTTTCGAAATTTCATATTTTTAAAAAAATCGAAAATTCGATTTTTCAAAAAATTTCAGATTTTTCGAAATTTCGAAAATTTCAAATTTTTCGAAATTTCAACCAACCCAACCTAACCTGACAAAAATCGAAAAATTTTCAAGTTTCAGATTTTTCGAAATTTCAAAAATTTCAGATTTTTTCCAAATTTCGAAAATTTCAGATTTTTCCAAATTTCAACCAACCCAACCTAACCTGACCTAACCTAACCTAACCTAACCTAACCTAACCTAACCTAACCTAACCTAACCTAACCTAACCTAACCTAACCTAACCTAACCTAACCTAACCTAACCTAACCTAACCTAACCTAACCTAACCTAACCTAACCTAACCTAACCTAACCTAACCTAACCTAACCTAACCTAACCTAACCTAACCTAACCTAACCTAACCTAACCTAACCTAACCTAACCTAACCTAACCTAACCTAACCTAACCTAACCTAACCTAACCTAACCTAACCTAACCTAACCTAACCTAACCTAACCTAACCTAACCTAACCTAACCTAACCTAACCTAACCTAACCTAACCTAACCTAACCTAACCTAACCTAACCTAACCTAACCTAACCTAACCTAACCTAACCTAACCTAACCTAACCTAACCTAACCTAAAACCTAACCCTAAAACCCAACGAAGCCTAAAACCTAATTTCCAAAAAATTTCCAAGTTCTGGGTTTTTCGAAAATCTAAAACCCAACCTAACCTAAAACCCAACCCTAAAACCTAACAAAACCTAATGGGTTTTTCGAAAATCTAAAACCCAACCTAACCTAAAACCCAATCCTAAAACCTAACAAATCCTAATGGGTTTTTCGAAAATCTAAAACCCAACCTAACCTAAAACCCAACCCTAAAACCTTATAAAACCTAATGGGTTTTTCGAAAATCTAAAACCCAACCTAACCTAAAACCCAACCCTAAAACCTAACAAAACCTAACGGGTTTTTCGAAAATCTAAAACCCAACCTAACCTAACCTAACCTAAAACCTAACCCTAAAACCCAACGAAGCCTAAAACCTAACGAAGCCTAAAACCTAACAAAACCTAATGGGTTTTTCGAGAATCTAAAACCCAATCTAACCTAAAACCCAACCCTAAAACCTATCAAAATAACGGGTTTTTCGAAAATCTAAAACCCAACTAAACCTAACCTAACCTAGCCTAAAACCCAACCCTAAAACCCAACGAAGCCTAAAACCTAACGAAGCCTAAAACCTAACGAAGCCTAAAACCTAACCCTAAAACCCAACGAAGCCTAAAACCTAATTTCCAAAAAATTTCCAAGTTCTGGGTTTTTCGAAAATCTAAAACCCAACCTAACCTAAAACCCAACCCTAAAACCTAACAAAACCTAATGGGTTTTTCGAAAATCTAAAACCCAACCTAACCTAACCTAAAACCTAACCCTAAAACCCAACGAAGCCTAAAACCTAACGAAGCCTAAAACCTAACAAAACCTAATGGGTTTTTCGAAAATCTAAAACCCAACCTAACCTAACCTAACCTAAAACCTAACCCTAAAACCCAACGAAGCCTAAAACCTAACGAAGCCTAAAACCTAACAAAACCTAATGGGTTTTTCGAGAATCTAAAACCCAACCTAACCTAAAACCCAACCCTAAAACCTATCAAAACCTAACGGGTTTTTCGAAAATCTAAAACCCAACTAAACCTAACCTAACCTAGCCTAAAACCCAACCCTAAAACCCAACGAAGCCTAAAACCTAACGAAGCCTAAAACCTAACGAAGCCTAAAACCCAACCCTAAAACCCAGCGAAGCCTAAAATCTAATTTCGGGTTTTTCGAAAATTCAACACGCGAACCGAACTCAGCTGACCTAACCTAACCTAACCTGACCTAAATTGACCTACCTCGATGGGACAAAATTCACTAAACCTCACCGTAACTTTTGGGTTTTTCGAGATTTTTCGGGTTCTTCGAAATTTTCGGAAGGGTCGACCGATTTCATTTCAGGAAACCGAATTTCACCCTCCTAAACCTAACCTAACCCGACCTAAACCGACCTAACCTAACTGCCGAAACCTCACTGACTTTTCGAGATTTTCGGATTTTTCGAAAAAAAAATATTTTTCGAAATGGCATCCCGACCCGACCCGAACCGACCTAACCTCACCCGAATCGACCCGACGCAACCCCCTAAACCTCCCCGTGACTTTCGGGTTTTTCGAGATTTTTCGGATTTTTCGAAATTTTCAGAAAGGTCGTCGAAATTCCTTCCGGAATTCCGAGTTTGACCCTTCCAGGCCCGCCCGGACGGAAAATGGACCGATTTGAAAATTTAACAACAAAATGAACCAAAAATCTGTTACATGTCCAGGTCAGTCGGACGTCCCCCTCCCCCATACCTAACGGGAATTTTTTTTTCGAAATTTTTTTTCACATTTTTCGAGATTCCGTCGGATTCGCGTCCAGTTTCCCACCGTGCGCGACCCCACCCGACCTGACCTAACCTAACCTAACCTAACCCGCGAACCTCGCCGTAACTCTGAGGTTTTTCGCGATTTTTCGGATTTTTTTAGATTTTCCGAAAGGTCATCGTATGTCATTACGAAAAACCGAATTTCACCCGAACCGACCTAACCCGACGCGAGATAAACTGAAATTTTAGGTTTTTACAGATTTTTCAGATTTTTTTAGATTTTTCGAAAGGCCGTCCGATTTCGACGGGGCGAACCGAATTTCAGCCTCCCGAACCTAACCTAACCCGTCCTAAACCGACATAACCTAACTCACTTTTGGGTTTTCCTATACGAACTTTCGGGTTTTTACAGATTTTTCAGATTTTTCCAGATTTTCCGAAAGTTCGTCCGATTTCATGGGGACGAACCGAATTTCAGCCTCCCGAACCTAACCTAACCCGTCCTAAACCGACATAACCTAACTCACTTTTGGCTTTTTTTTACAGATTTTTCGGCTTTTTAGAGATTTTTCAGATTTTTACAGATTTTTACAGATTCGATCAAATTTCAATACACGGAACCGAGTCTCACTTGTCCAAACCTCAGCTAACCTATTATACCCTTAAAGTTTCTTTTTTTTTTTTTTTTTTTTTTTTTTTTTTTAAGTGTCTACTTGAGCTTTCGCGAAAGTCGTCTATGGAAACCTACCCTTATTTTTCACGACGAGTATTTCTGCATTCAAAGAAATTTTGGAAAACTTACTGAAATTTTCGATAATTTGGACAACATATTCGGAACCTCCAGTGCGTGTCCGGAGTTTTCGAAAAAATTTTCGAAGTTTTTTCGATCTTTCGATTTTTTCGATTTTTCGAAATTTCGAGACTTTTCGAAATTTCATATTTTCGAAGATTCGAAGATTTTCTGTTTTCGGGTTTTTCGAATTTTCGAGAGCTTTCGAAATTTCATATTTTTAAAAAAATCGAAAATTCGATTTTTCAAAAAATTTCAGATTTTTCGAAATTTCGAAAATTTCAAATTTTTCGAAATTTCAACCAACCCAACCTAACCTGACAAAAATCGAAAAATTTTCAAGTTTCAGATTTTTCGAAATTTCAAAAATTTCAGATTTTTTCCAAATTTCGAAAATTTCAGATTTTTCCAAATTTCAACCAACCCAACCTAACCTGACCTAACCTAACCTAACCTAACCTAACCTAACCTAACCTAACCTAACCTAACCTAACCTAACCTAACCTAACCTAACCTAACCTAACCTAACCTAACCTAACCTAACCTAACCTAACCTAACCTAACCTAACCTAACCTAACCTAACCTAACCTAACCTAACCTAACCTAACCTAACCTAACCTAACCTAACCTAACCTAACCTAACCTAACCTAACCTAACCTAACCTAACCTAACCTAACCTAACCTAACCTAACCTAACCTAACCTAACCTAACCTAACCTAACCTAACCTAACCTAACCTAACCTAACCTAACCTAACCTAACCTAACCTAACCTAACCTAACCTAACCTAACCTAACCTAACCTAACCTAACCTAACCTAACCTAACCTAACCTAACCTAACCTAACCTAACCTAAAACCTAACCCTAAAACCCAACGAAGCCTAAAACCTAATTTCCAAAAAATTTCCAAGTTCTGGGTTTTTCGAAAATCTAAAACCCAACCTAACCTAAAACCCAACCCTAAAACCTAACAAAACCTAATGGGTTTTTCGAAAATCTAAAACCCAACCTAACCTAAAACCCAATCCTAAAACCTAACAAATCCTAATGGGTTTTTCGAAAATCTAAAACCCAACCTAACCTAAAACCCAACCCTAAAACCTTATAAAACCTAATGGGTTTTTCGAAAATCTAAAACCCAACCTAACCTAAAACCCAACCCTAAAACCTAACAAAACCTAACGGGTTTTTCGAAAATCTAAAACCCAACCTAACCTAACCTAACCTAAAACCTAACCCTAAAACCCAACGAAGCCTAAAACCTAACGAAGCCTAAAACCTAACAAAACCTAATGGGTTTTTCGAGAATCTAAAACCCAATCTAACCTAAAACCCAACCCTAAAACCTATCAAAATAACGGGTTTTTCGAAAATCTAAAACCCAACTAAACCTAACCTAACCTAGCCTAAAACCCAACCCTAAAACCCAACGAAGCCTAAAACCTAACGAAGCCTAAAACCTAACGAAGCCTAAAACCTAACCCTAAAACCCAACGAAGCCTAAAACCTAATTTCCAAAAAATTTCCAAGTTCTGGGTTTTTCGAAAATCTAAAACCCAACCTAACCTAAAACCCAACCCTAAAACCTAACAAAACCTAATGGGTTTTTCGAAAATCTAAAACCCAACCTAACCTAACCTAAAACCTAACCCTAAAACCCAACGAAGCCTAAAACCTAACGAAGCCTAAAACCTAACAAAACCTAATGGGTTTTTCGAAAATCTAAAACCCAACCTAACCTAACCTAACCTAAAACCTAACCCTAAAACCCAACGAAGCCTAAAACCTAACGAAGCCTAAAACCTAACAAAACCTAATGGGTTTTTCGAGAATCTAAAACCCAACCTAACCTAAAACCCAACCCTAAAACCTATCAAAACCTAACGGGTTTTTCGAAAATCTAAAACCCAACTAAACCTAACCTAACCTAGCCTAAAACCCAACCCTAAAACCCAACGAAGCCTAAAACCTAACGAAGCCTAAAACCTAACGAAGCCTAAAACCCAACCCTAAAACCCAGCGAAGCCTAAAATCTAATTTCGGGTTTTTCGAAAATTCAACACGCGAACCGAACTCAGCTGACCTAACCTAACCTAACCTGACCTAAATTGACCTACCTCGATGGGACAAAATTCACTAAACCTCACCGTAACTTTTGGGTTTTTCGAGATTTTTCGGGTTCTTCGAAATTTTCGGAAGGGTCGACCGATTTCATTTCAGGAAACCGAATTTCACCCTCCTAAACCTAACCTAACCCGACCTAAACCGACCTAACCTAACTGCCGAAACCTCACTGACTTTTCGAGATTTTCGGATTTTTCGAAAAAAAAATATTTTTCGAAATGGCATCCCGACCCGACCCGAACCGACCTAACCTCACCCGAATCGACCCGACGCAACCCCCTAAACCTCCCCGTGACTTTCGGGTTTTTCGAGATTTTTCGGATTTTTCGAAATTTTCAGAAAGGTCGTCGAAATTCCTTCCGGAATTCCGAGTTTGACCCTTCCAGGCCCGCCCGGACGGAAAATGGACCGATTTGAAAATTTAACAACAAAATGAACCAAAAATCTGTTACATGTCCAGGTCAGTCGGACGTCCCCCTCCCCCATACCTAACGGGAATTTTTTTTTCGAAATTTTTTTTCACATTTTTCGAGATTCCGTCGGATTCGCGTCCAGTTTCCCACCGTGCGCGACCCCACCCGACCTGACCTAACCTAACCTAACCTAACCCGCGAACCTCGCCGTAACTCTGAGGTTTTTCGCGATTTTTCGGATTTTTTTAGATTTTCCGAAAGGTCATCGTATGTCATTACGAAAAACCGAATTTCACCCGAACCGACCTAACCCGACGCGAGATAAACTGAAATTTTAGGTTTTTACAGATTTTTCAGATTTTTTTAGATTTTTCGAAAGGCCGTCCGATTTCGACGGGGCGAACCGAATTTCAGCCTCCCGAACCTAACCTAACCCGTCCTAAACCGACATAACCTAACTCACTTTTGGGTTTTCCTATACGAACTTTCGGGTTTTTACAGATTTTTCAGATTTTTCCAGATTTTCCGAAAGTTCGTCCGATTTCATGGGGACGAACCGAATTTCAGCCTCCCGAACCTAACCTAACCCGTCCTAAACCGACATAACCTAACTCACTTTTGGCTTTTTTTTACAGATTTTTCGGCTTTTTAGAGATTTTTCAGATTTTTACAGATTTTTACAGATTCGATCAAATTTCAATACACGGAACCGAGTCTCACTTGTCCAAACCTCAGCTAACCTATTATACCCTTAAAGTTTCTTTTTTTTTTTTTTTTTTTTTTTTTTTTTTTAAGTGTCTACTTGAGCTTTCGCGAAAGTCGTCTATGGAAACCTACCCTTATTTTTCACGACGAGTATTTCTGCATTCAAAGAAATTTTGGAAAACTTACTGAAATTTTCGATAATTTGGACAACATATTCGGAACCTCCAGTGCGTGTCCGGAGTTTTCGAAAAAATTTTCGAAGTTTTTTCGATCTTTCGATTTTTTCGATTTTTCGAAATTTCGAGACTTTTCGAAATTTCATATTTTCGAAGATTCGAAGATTTTCTGTTTTCGGGTTTTTCGAATTTTCGAGAGCTTTCGAAATTTCATATTTTTAAAAAAATCGAAAATTCGATTTTTCAAAAAATTTCAGATTTTTCGAAATTTCGAAAATTTCAAATTTTTCGAAATTTCAACCAACCCAACCTAACCTGACAAAAATCGAAAAATTTTCAAGTTTCAGATTTTTCGAAATTTCAAAAATTTCAGATTTTTTCCAAATTTCGAAAATTTCAGATTTTTCCAAATTTCAACCAACCCAACCTAACCTGACCTAACCTAACCTAACCTAACCTAACCTAACCTAACCTAACCTAACCTAACCTAACCTAACCTAACCTAACCTAACCTAACCTAACCTAACCTAACCTAACCTAACCTAACCTAACCTAACCTAACCTAACCTAACCTAACCTAACCTAACCTAACCTAACCTAACCTAACCTAACCTAACCTAACCTAACCTAACCTAACCTAAAACCTAACCCTAAAACCCAACGAAGCCTAAAACCTAATTTCCAAAAAATTTCCAAGTTCTGGGTTTTTCGAAAATCTAAAACCCAACCTAACCTAAAACCCAACCCTAAAACCTAACAAAACCTAATGGGTTTTTCGAAAATCTAAAACCCAACCTAACCTAAAACCCAATCCTAAAACCTAACAAATCCTAATGGGTTTTTCGAAAATCTAAAACCCAACCTAACCTAAAACCCAACCCTAAAACCTTATAAAACCTAATGGGTTTTTCGAAAATCTAAAACCCAACCTAACCTAAAACCCAACCCTAAAACCTAACAAAACCTAACGGGTTTTTCGAAAATCTAAAACCCAACCTAACCTAACCTAACCTAAAACCTAACCCTAAAACCCAACGAAGCCTAAAACCTAACGAAGCCTAAAACCTAACAAAACCTAATGGGTTTTTCGAGAATCTAAAACCCAATCTAACCTAAAACCCAACCCTAAAACCTATCAAAATAACGGGTTTTTCGAAAATCTAAAACCCAACTAAACCTAACCTAACCTAGCCTAAAACCCAACCCTAAAACCCAACGAAGCCTAAAACCTAACGAAGCCTAAAACCTAACGAAGCCTAAAACCTAACCCTAAAACCCAACGAAGCCTAAAACCTAATTTCCAAAAAATTTCCAAGTTCTGGGTTTTTCGAAAATCTAAAACCCAACCTAACCTAAAACCCAACCCTAAAACCTAACAAAACCTAATGGGTTTTTCGAAAATCTAAAACCCAACCTAACCTAACCTAAAACCTAACCCTAAAACCCAACGAAGCCTAAAACCTAACGAAGCCTAAAACCTAACAAAACCTAATGGGTTTTTCGAAAATCTAAAACCCAACCTAACCTAACCTAACCTAAAACCTAACCCTAAAACCCAACGAAGCCTAAAACCTAACGAAGCCTAAAACCTAACAAAACCTAATGGGTTTTTCGAGAATCTAAAACCCAACCTAACCTAAAACCCAACCCTAAAACCTATCAAAACCTAACGGGTTTTTCGAAAATCTAAAACCCAACTAAACCTAACCTAACCTAGCCTAAAACCCAACCCTAAAACCCAACGAAGCCTAAAACCTAACGAAGCCTAAAACCTAACGAAGCCTAAAACCCAACCCTAAAACCCAGCGAAGCCTAAAATCTAATTTCGGGTTTTTCGAAAATTCAACACGCGAACCGAACTCAGCTGACCTAACCTAACCTAACCTGACCTAAATTGACCTACCTCGATGGGACAAAATTCACTAAACCTCACCGTAACTTTTGGGTTTTTCGAGATTTTTCGGGTTCTTCGAAATTTTCGGAAGGGTCGACCGATTTCATTTCAGGAAACCGAATTTCACCCTCCTAAACCTAACCTAACCCGACCTAAACCGACCTAACCTAACTGCCGAAACCTCACTGACTTTTCGAGATTTTCGGATTTTTCGAAAAAAAAATATTTTTCGAAATGGCATCCCGACCCGACCCGAACCGACCTAACCTCACCCGAATCGACCCGACGCAACCCCCTAAACCTCCCCGTGACTTTCGGGTTTTTCGAGATTTTTCGGATTTTTCGAAATTTTCAGAAAGGTCGTCGAAATTCCTTCCGGAATTCCGAGTTTGACCCTTCCAGGCCCGCCCGGACGGAAAATGGACCGATTTGAAAATTTAACAACAAAATGAACCAAAAATCTGTTACATGTCCAGGTCAGTCGGACGTCCCCCTCCCCCATACCTAACGGGAATTTTTTTTTCGAAATTTTTTTTCACATTTTTCGAGATTCCGTCGGATTCGCGTCCAGTTTCCCACCGTGCGCGACCCCACCCGACCTGACCTAACCTAACCTAACCTAACCCGCGAACCTCGCCGTAACTCTGAGGTTTTTCGCGATTTTTCGGATTTTTTTAGATTTTCCGAAAGGTCATCGTATGTCATTACGAAAAACCGAATTTCACCCGAACCGACCTAACCCGACGCGAGATAAACTGAAATTTTAGGTTTTTACAGATTTTTCAGATTTTTTTAGATTTTTCGAAAGGCCGTCCGATTTCGACGGGGCGAACCGAATTTCAGCCTCCCGAACCTAACCTAACCCGTCCTAAACCGACATAACCTAACTCACTTTTGGGTTTTCCTATACGAACTTTCGGGTTTTTACAGATTTTTCAGATTTTTCCAGATTTTCCGAAAGTTCGTCCGATTTCATGGGGACGAACCGAATTTCAGCCTCCCGAACCTAACCTAACCCGTCCTAAACCGACATAACCTAACTCACTTTTGGCTTTTTTTTACAGATTTTTCGGCTTTTTAGAGATTTTTCAGATTTTTACAGATTTTTACAGATTCGATCAAATTTCAATACACGGAACCGAGTCTCACTTGTCCAAACCTCAGCTAACCTATTATACCCTTAAAGTTTCTTTTTTTTTTTTTTTTTTTTTTTTTTTTTTTAAGTGTCTACTTGAGCTTTCGCGAAAGTCGTCTATGGAAACCTACCCTTATTTTTCACGACGAGTATTTCTGCATTCAAAGAAATTTTGGAAAACTTACTGAAATTTTCGATAATTTGGACAACATATTCGGAACCTCCAGTGCGTGTCCGGAGTTTTCGAAAAAATTTTCGAAGTTTTTTCGATCTTTCGATTTTTTCGATTTTTCGAAATTTCGAGACTTTTCGAAATTTCATATTTTCGAAGATTCGAAGATTTTCTGTTTTCGGGTTTTTCGAATTTTCGAGAGCTTTCGAAATTTCATATTTTTAAAAAAATCGAAAATTCGATTTTTCAAAAAATTTCAGATTTTTCGAAATTTCGAAAATTTCAAATTTTTCGAAATTTCAACCAACCCAACCTAACCTGACAAAAATCGAAAAATTTTCAAGTTTCAGATTTTTCGAAATTTCAAAAATTTCAGATTTTTTCCAAATTTCGAAAATTTCAGATTTTTCCAAATTTCAACCAACCCAACCTAACCTGACCTAACCTAACCTAACCTAACCTAACCTAACCTAACCTAACCTAACCTAACCTAACCTAACCTAACCTAACCTAACCTAACCTAACCTAACCTAACCTAACCTAACCTAACCTAACCTAACCTAACCTAACCTAACCTAACCTAACCTAACCTAACCTAACCTAACCTAACCTAACCTAACCTAACCTAACCTAACCTAACCTAACCTAACCTAACCTAACCTAACCTAACCTAACCTAACCTAACCTAACCTAACCTAACCTAACCTAACCTAACCTAACCTAACCTAACCTAACCTAACCTAACCTAACCTAACCTAACCTAACCTAACCTAACCTAACCTAACCTAACCTAACCTAACCTAAAACCTAACCCTAAAACCCAACGAAGCCTAAAACCTAATTTCCAAAAAATTTCCAAGTTCTGGGTTTTTCGAAAATCTAAAACCCAACCTAACCTAAAACCCAACCCTAAAACCTAACAAAACCTAATGGGTTTTTCGAAAATCTAAAACCCAACCTAACCTAAAACCCAATCCTAAAACCTAACAAATCCTAATGGGTTTTTCGAAAATCTAAAACCCAACCTAACCTAAAACCCAACCCTAAAACCTTATAAAACCTAATGGGTTTTTCGAAAATCTAAAACCCAACCTAACCTAAAACCCAACCCTAAAACCTAACAAAACCTAACGGGTTTTTCGAAAATCTAAAACCCAACCTAACCTAACCTAACCTAAAACCTAACCCTAAAACCCAACGAAGCCTAAAACCTAACGAAGCCTAAAACCTAACAAAACCTAATGGGTTTTTCGAGAATCTAAAACCCAATCTAACCTAAAACCCAACCCTAAAACCTATCAAAATAACGGGTTTTTCGAAAATCTAAAACCCAACTAAACCTAACCTAACCTAGCCTAAAACCCAACCCTAAAACCCAACGAAGCCTAAAACCTAACGAAGCCTAAAACCTAACGAAGCCTAAAACCTAACCCTAAAACCCAACGAAGCCTAAAACCTAATTTCCAAAAAATTTCCAAGTTCTGGGTTTTTCGAAAATCTAAAACCCAACCTAACCTAAAACCCAACCCTAAAACCTAACAAAACCTAATGGGTTTTTCGAAAATCTAAAACCCAACCTAACCTAACCTAAAACCTAACCCTAAAACCCAACGAAGCCTAAAACCTAACGAAGCCTAAAACCTAACAAAACCTAATGGGTTTTTCGAAAATCTAAAACCCAACCTAACCTAACCTAACCTAAAACCTAACCCTAAAACCCAACGAAGCCTAAAACCTAACGAAGCCTAAAACCTAACAAAACCTAATGGGTTTTTCGAGAATCTAAAACCCAACCTAACCTAAAACCCAACCCTAAAACCTATCAAAACCTAACGGGTTTTTCGAAAATCTAAAACCCAACTAAACCTAACCTAACCTAGCCTAAAACCCAACCCTAAAACCCAACGAAGCCTAAAACCTAACGAAGCCTAAAACCTAACGAAGCCTAAAACCCAACCCTAAAACCCAGCGAAGCCTAAAATCTAATTTCGGGTTTTTCGAAAATTCAACACGCGAACCGAACTCAGCTGACCTAACCTAACCTAACCTGACCTAAATTGACCTACCTCGATGGGACAAAATTCACTAAACCTCACCGTAACTTTTGGGTTTTTCGAGATTTTTCGGGTTCTTCGAAATTTTCGGAAGGGTCGACCGATTTCATTTCAGGAAACCGAATTTCACCCTCCTAAACCTAACCTAACCCGACCTAAACCGACCTAACCTAACTGCCGAAACCTCACTGACTTTTCGAGATTTTCGGATTTTTCGAAAAAAAAATATTTTTCGAAATGGCATCCCGACCCGACCCGAACCGACCTAACCTCACCCGAATCGACCCGACGCAACCCCCTAAACCTCCCCGTGACTTTCGGGTTTTTCGAGATTTTTCGGATTTTTCGAAATTTTCAGAAAGGTCGTCGAAATTCCTTCCGGAATTCCGAGTTTGACCCTTCCAGGCCCGCCCGGACGGAAAATGGACCGATTTGAAAATTTAACAACAAAATGAACCAAAAATCTGTTACATGTCCAGGTCAGTCGGACGTCCCCCTCCCCCATACCTAACGGGAATTTTTTTTTCGAAATTTTTTTTCACATTTTTCGAGATTCCGTCGGATTCGCGTCCAGTTTCCCACCGTGCGCGACCCCACCCGACCTGACCTAACCTAACCTAACCTAACCCGCGAACCTCGCCGTAACTCTGAGGTTTTTCGCGATTTTTCGGATTTTTTTAGATTTTCCGAAAGGTCATCGTATGTCATTACGAAAAACCGAATTTCACCCGAACCGACCTAACCCGACGCGAGATAAACTGAAATTTTAGGTTTTTACAGATTTTTCAGATTTTTTTAGATTTTTCGAAAGGCCGTCCGATTTCGACGGGGCGAACCGAATTTCAGCCTCCCGAACCTAACCTAACCCGTCCTAAACCGACATAACCTAACTCACTTTTGGGTTTTCCTATACGAACTTTCGGGTTTTTACAGATTTTTCAGATTTTTCCAGATTTTCCGAAAGTTCGTCCGATTTCATGGGGACGAACCGAATTTCAGCCTCCCGAACCTAACCTAACCCGTCCTAAACCGACATAACCTAACTCACTTTTGGCTTTTTTTTACAGATTTTTCGGCTTTTTAGAGATTTTTCAGATTTTTACAGATTTTTACAGATTCGATCAAATTTCAATACACGGAACCGAGTCTCACTTGTCCAAACCTCAGCTAACCTATTATACCCTTAAAGTTTCTTTTTTTTTTTTTTTTTTTTTTTTTTTTTTTAAGTGTCTACTTGAGCTTTCGCGAAAGTCGTCTATGGAAACCTACCCTTATTTTTCACGACGAGTATTTCTGCATTCAAAGAAATTTTGGAAAACTTACTGAAATTTTCGATAATTTGGACAACATATTCGGAACCTCCAGTGCGTGTCCGGAGTTTTCGAAAAAATTTTCGAAGTTTTTTCGATCTTTCGATTTTTTCGATTTTTCGAAATTTCGAGACTTTTCGAAATTTCATATTTTCGAAGATTCGAAGATTTTCTGTTTTCGGGTTTTTCGAATTTTCGAGAGCTTTCGAAATTTCATATTTTTAAAAAAATCGAAAATTCGATTTTTCAAAAAATTTCAGATTTTTCGAAATTTCGAAAATTTCAAATTTTTCGAAATTTCAACCAACCCAACCTAACCTGACAAAAATCGAAAAATTTTCAAGTTTCAGATTTTTCGAAATTTCAAAAATTTCAGATTTTTTCCAAATTTCGAAAATTTCAGATTTTTCCAAATTTCAACCAACCCAACCTAACCTGACCTAACCTAACCTAACCTAACCTAACCTAACCTAACCTAACCTAACCTAACCTAACCTAACCTAACCTAACCTAACCTAACCTAACCTAACCTAACCTAACCTAACCTAACCTAACCTAACCTAACCTAACCTAACCTAACCTAACCTAACCTAACCTAACCTAACCTAACCTAACCTAACCTAACCTAACCTAACCTAACCTAACCTAACCTAACCTAACCTAACCTAACCTAACCTAACCTAACCTAACCTAACCTAACCTAACCTAACCTAACCTAACCTAACCTAACCTAACCTAACCTAACCTAACCTAACCTAACCTAACCTAACCTAACCTAACCTAACCTAACCTAACCTAACCTAACCTAACCTAACCTAACCTAACCTAACCTAACCTAACCTAACCTAACCTAAAACCTAACCCTAAAACCCAACGAAGCCTAAAACCTAATTTCCAAAAAATTTCCAAGTTCTGGGTTTTTCGAAAATCTAAAACCCAACCTAACCTAAAACCCAACCCTAAAACCTAACAAAACCTAATGGGTTTTTCGAAAATCTAAAACCCAACCTAACCTAAAACCCAATCCTAAAACCTAACAAATCCTAATGGGTTTTTCGAAAATCTAAAACCCAACCTAACCTAAAACCCAACCCTAAAACCTTATAAAACCTAATGGGTTTTTCGAAAATCTAAAACCCAACCTAACCTAAAACCCAACCCTAAAACCTAACAAAACCTAACGGGTTTTTCGAAAATCTAAAACCCAACCTAACCTAACCTAACCTAAAACCTAACCCTAAAACCCAACGAAGCCTAAAACCTAACGAAGCCTAAAACCTAACAAAACCTAATGGGTTTTTCGAGAATCTAAAACCCAATCTAACCTAAAACCCAACCCTAAAACCTATCAAAATAACGGGTTTTTCGAAAATCTAAAACCCAACTAAACCTAACCTAACCTAGCCTAAAACCCAACCCTAAAACCCAACGAAGCCTAAAACCTAACGAAGCCTAAAACCTAACGAAGCCTAAAACCTAACCCTAAAACCCAACGAAGCCTAAAACCTAATTTCCAAAAAATTTCCAAGTTCTGGGTTTTTCGAAAATCTAAAACCCAACCTAACCTAAAACCCAACCCTAAAACCTAACAAAACCTAATGGGTTTTTCGAAAATCTAAAACCCAACCTAACCTAACCTAAAACCTAACCCTAAAACCCAACGAAGCCTAAAACCTAACGAAGCCTAAAACCTAACAAAACCTAATGGGTTTTTCGAAAATCTAAAACCCAACCTAACCTAACCTAACCTAAAACCTAACCCTAAAACCCAACGAAGCCTAAAACCTAACGAAGCCTAAAACCTAACAAAACCTAATGGGTTTTTCGAGAATCTAAAACCCAACCTAACCTAAAACCCAACCCTAAAACCTATCAAAACCTAACGGGTTTTTCGAAAATCTAAAACCCAACTAAACCTAACCTAACCTAGCCTAAAACCCAACCCTAAAACCCAACGAAGCCTAAAACCTAACGAAGCCTAAAACCTAACGAAGCCTAAAACCCAACCCTAAAACCCAGCGAAGCCTAAAATCTAATTTCGGGTTTTTCGAAAATTCAACACGCGAACCGAACTCAGCTGACCTAACCTAACCTAACCTGACCTAAATTGACCTACCTCGATGGGACAAAATTCACTAAACCTCACCGTAACTTTTGGGTTTTTCGAGATTTTTCGGGTTCTTCGAAATTTTCGGAAGGGTCGACCGATTTCATTTCAGGAAACCGAATTTCACCCTCCTAAACCTAACCTAACCCGACCTAAACCGACCTAACCTAACTGCCGAAACCTCACTGACTTTTCGAGATTTTCGGATTTTTCGAAAAAAAAATATTTTTCGAAATGGCATCCCGACCCGACCCGAACCGACCTAACCTCACCCGAATCGACCCGACGCAACCCCCTAAACCTCCCCGTGACTTTCGGGTTTTTCGAGATTTTTCGGATTTTTCGAAATTTTCAGAAAGGTCGTCGAAATTCCTTCCGGAATTCCGAGTTTGACCCTTCCAGGCCCGCCCGGACGGAAAATGGACCGATTTGAAAATTTAACAACAAAATGAACCAAAAATCTGTTACATGTCCAGGTCAGTCGGACGTCCCCCTCCCCCATACCTAACGGGAATTTTTTTTTCGAAATTTTTTTTCACATTTTTCGAGATTCCGTCGGATTCGCGTCCAGTTTCCCACCGTGCGCGACCCCACCCGACCTGACCTAACCTAACCTAACCTAACCCGCGAACCTCGCCGTAACTCTGAGGTTTTTCGCGATTTTTCGGATTTTTTTAGATTTTCCGAAAGGTCATCGTATGTCATTACGAAAAACCGAATTTCACCCGAACCGACCTAACCCGACGCGAGATAAACTGAAATTTTAGGTTTTTACAGATTTTTCAGATTTTTTTAGATTTTTCGAAAGGCCGTCCGATTTCGACGGGGCGAACCGAATTTCAGCCTCCCGAACCTAACCTAACCCGTCCTAAACCGACATAACCTAACTCACTTTTGGGTTTTCCTATACGAACTTTCGGGTTTTTACAGATTTTTCAGATTTTTCCAGATTTTCCGAAAGTTCGTCCGATTTCATGGGGACGAACCGAATTTCAGCCTCCCGAACCTAACCTAACCCGTCCTAAACCGACATAACCTAACTCACTTTTGGCTTTTTTTTACAGATTTTTCGGCTTTTTAGAGATTTTTCAGATTTTTACAGATTTTTACAGATTCGATCAAATTTCAATACACGGAACCGAGTCTCACTTGTCCAAACCTCAGCTAACCTATTATACCCTTAAAGTTTCTTTTTTTTTTTTTTTTTTTTTTTTTTTTTTTAAGTGTCTACTTGAGCTTTCGCGAAAGTCGTCTATGGAAACCTACCCTTATTTTTCACGACGAGTATTTCTGCATTCAAAGAAATTTTGGAAAACTTACTGAAATTTTCGATAATTTGGACAACATATTCGGAACCTCCAGTGCGTGTCCGGAGTTTTCGAAAAAATTTTCGAAGTTTTTTCGATCTTTCGATTTTTTCGATTTTTCGAAATTTCGAGACTTTTCGAAATTTCATATTTTCGAAGATTCGAAGATTTTCTGTTTTCGGGTTTTTCGAATTTTCGAGAGCTTTCGAAATTTCATATTTTTAAAAAAATCGAAAATTCGATTTTTCAAAAAATTTCAGATTTTTCGAAATTTCGAAAATTTCAAATTTTTCGAAATTTCAACCAACCCAACCTAACCTGACAAAAATCGAAAAATTTTCAAGTTTCAGATTTTTCGAAATTTCAAAAATTTCAGATTTTTTCCAAATTTCGAAAATTTCAGATTTTTCCAAATTTCAACCAACCCAACCTAACCTGACCTAACCTAACCTAACCTAACCTAACCTAACCTAACCTAACCTAACCTAACCTAACCTAACCTAACCTAACCTAACCTAACCTAACCTAACCTAACCTAACCTAACCTAACCTAACCTAACCTAACCTAACCTAACCTAACCTAACCTAACCTAACCTAACCTAACCTAACCTAACCTAACCTAACCTAACCTAACCTAACCTAACCTAACCTAACCTAACCTAACCTAACCTAACCTAACCTAACCTAACCTAACCTAACCTAACCTAACCTAACCTAACCTAACCTAACCTAACCTAACCTAACCTAACCTAACCTAACCTAACCTAACCTAACCTAACCTAACCTAACCTAACCTAACCTAACCTAACCTAACCTAACCTAACCTAACCTAACCTAACCTAACCTAACCTAACCTAAAACCTAACCCTAAAACCCAACGAAGCCTAAAACCTAATTTCCAAAAAATTTCCAAGTTCTGGGTTTTTCGAAAATCTAAAACCCAACCTAACCTAAAACCCAACCCTAAAACCTAACAAAACCTAATGGGTTTTTCGAAAATCTAAAACCCAACCTAACCTAAAACCCAATCCTAAAACCTAACAAATCCTAATGGGTTTTTCGAAAATCTAAAACCCAACCTAACCTAAAACCCAACCCTAAAACCTTATAAAACCTAATGGGTTTTTCGAAAATCTAAAACCCAACCTAACCTAAAACCCAACCCTAAAACCTAACAAAACCTAACGGGTTTTTCGAAAATCTAAAACCCAACCTAACCTAACCTAACCTAAAACCTAACCCTAAAACCCAACGAAGCCTAAAACCTAACGAAGCCTAAAACCTAACAAAACCTAATGGGTTTTTCGAGAATCTAAAACCCAATCTAACCTAAAACCCAACCCTAAAACCTATCAAAATAACGGGTTTTTCGAAAATCTAAAACCCAACTAAACCTAACCTAACCTAGCCTAAAACCCAACCCTAAAACCCAACGAAGCCTAAAACCTAACGAAGCCTAAAACCTAACGAAGCCTAAAACCTAACCCTAAAACCCAACGAAGCCTAAAACCTAATTTCCAAAAAATTTCCAAGTTCTGGGTTTTTCGAAAATCTAAAACCCAACCTAACCTAAAACCCAACCCTAAAACCTAACAAAACCTAATGGGTTTTTCGAAAATCTAAAACCCAACCTAACCTAACCTAAAACCTAACCCTAAAACCCAACGAAGCCTAAAACCTAACGAAGCCTAAAACCTAACAAAACCTAATGGGTTTTTCGAAAATCTAAAACCCAACCTAACCTAACCTAACCTAAAACCTAACCCTAAAACCCAACGAAGCCTAAAACCTAACGAAGCCTAAAACCTAACAAAACCTAATGGGTTTTTCGAGAATCTAAAACCCAACCTAACCTAAAACCCAACCCTAAAACCTATCAAAACCTAACGGGTTTTTCGAAAATCTAAAACCCAACTAAACCTAACCTAACCTAGCCTAAAACCCAACCCTAAAACCCAACGAAGCCTAAAACCTAACGAAGCCTAAAACCTAACGAAGCCTAAAACCCAACCCTAAAACCCAGCGAAGCCTAAAATCTAATTTCGGGTTTTTCGAAAATTCAACACGCGAACCGAACTCAGCTGACCTAACCTAACCTAACCTGACCTAAATTGACCTACCTCGATGGGACAAAATTCACTAAACCTCACCGTAACTTTTGGGTTTTTCGAGATTTTTCGGGTTCTTCGAAATTTTCGGAAGGGTCGACCGATTTCATTTCAGGAAACCGAATTTCACCCTCCTAAACCTAACCTAACCCGACCTAAACCGACCTAACCTAACTGCCGAAACCTCACTGACTTTTCGAGATTTTCGGATTTTTCGAAAAAAAAATATTTTTCGAAATGGCATCCCGACCCGACCCGAACCGACCTAACCTCACCCGAATCGACCCGACGCAACCCCCTAAACCTCCCCGTGACTTTCGGGTTTTTCGAGATTTTTCGGATTTTTCGAAATTTTCAGAAAGGTCGTCGAAATTCCTTCCGGAATTCCGAGTTTGACCCTTCCAGGCCCGCCCGGACGGAAAATGGACCGATTTGAAAATTTAACAACAAAATGAACCAAAAATCTGTTACATGTCCAGGTCAGTCGGACGTCCCCCTCCCCCATACCTAACGGGAATTTTTTTTTCGAAATTTTTTTTCACATTTTTCGAGATTCCGTCGGATTCGCGTCCAGTTTCCCACCGTGCGCGACCCCACCCGACCTGACCTAACCTAACCTAACCTAACCCGCGAACCTCGCCGTAACTCTGAGGTTTTTCGCGATTTTTCGGATTTTTTTAGATTTTCCGAAAGGTCATCGTATGTCATTACGAAAAACCGAATTTCACCCGAACCGACCTAACCCGACGCGAGATAAACTGAAATTTTAGGTTTTTACAGATTTTTCAGATTTTTTTAGATTTTTCGAAAGGCCGTCCGATTTCGACGGGGCGAACCGAATTTCAGCCTCCCGAACCTAACCTAACCCGTCCTAAACCGACATAACCTAACTCACTTTTGGGTTTTCCTATACGAACTTTCGGGTTTTTACAGATTTTTCAGATTTTTCCAGATTTTCCGAAAGTTCGTCCGATTTCATGGGGACGAACCGAATTTCAGCCTCCCGAACCTAACCTAACCCGTCCTAAACCGACATAACCTAACTCACTTTTGGCTTTTTTTTACAGATTTTTCGGCTTTTTAGAGATTTTTCAGATTTTTACAGATTTTTACAGATTCGATCAAATTTCAATACACGGAACCGAGTCTCACTTGTCCAAACCTCAGCTAACCTATTATACCCTTAAAGTTTCTTTTTTTTTTTTTTTTTTTTTTTTTTTTTTTAAGTGTCTACTTGAGCTTTCGCGAAAGTCGTCTATGGAAACCTACCCTTATTTTTCACGACGAGTATTTCTGCATTCAAAGAAATTTTGGAAAACTTACTGAAATTTTCGATAATTTGGACAACATATTCGGAACCTCCAGTGCGTGTCCGGAGTTTTCGAAAAAATTTTCGAAGTTTTTTCGATCTTTCGATTTTTTCGATTTTTCGAAATTTCGAGACTTTTCGAAATTTCATATTTTCGAAGATTCGAAGATTTTCTGTTTTCGGGTTTTTCGAATTTTCGAGAGCTTTCGAAATTTCATATTTTTAAAAAAATCGAAAATTCGATTTTTCAAAAAATTTCAGATTTTTCGAAATTTCGAAAATTTCAAATTTTTCGAAATTTCAACCAACCCAACCTAACCTGACAAAAATCGAAAAATTTTCAAGTTTCAGATTTTTCGAAATTTCAAAAATTTCAGATTTTTTCCAAATTTCGAAAATTTCAGATTTTTCCAAATTTCAACCAACCCAACCTAACCTGACCTAACCTAACCTAACCTAACCTAACCTAACCTAACCTAACCTAACCTAACCTAACCTAACCTAACCTAACCTAACCTAACCTAACCTAACCTAACCTAACCTAACCTAACCTAACCTAACCTAACCTAACCTAACCTAACCTAACCTAACCTAACCTAACCTAACCTAACCTAACCTAACCTAACCTAACCTAACCTAACCTAACCTAACCTAACCTAACCTAACCTAACCTAACCTAACCTAACCTAACCTAACCTAACCTAACCTAACCTAACAAAAGAAGAAGCTCTCCAGTGGATTAGAGTCAAACCAGTAAAAAGATGGTCCAAATTGGGAATATTCACTGACTGTATGTCAGGGGTTAGCAGTATCGCGGATATGTACTCTGTTAATCCACTTATTGCAGATATTCAAAGTTCTCTTCGAACCCTTAAAGAAGAAGGCAGAAGTGTCAAATTATCGTGGATTAGAGGACACACAGATATAAAGGGTAATGAGCGAGCAGACAAATTGGCAAGAGAAGCAACAAATATGAAGACCGCACCTGCTTATGACCGATTTCCGATTAGCTATGCAAAAAGAGAGATTCGAATCAAGACCATGGAAGAGTGGCAAAGACGCTATGACGAGTTTGCAACAGGAACAATTACCAAACTGTTCTTTAAAGAATTAAACGAAGCAGTAAAATATAGGAAAGAAGAAGGTATTAATTTTGTTACAGTACAGTTCTTCACAGGGCACGGCTCCTTCCGCCAATACCTGCATAGGTTCAAATTGAGAAGCGATGATAGCTGTCCATGCGACGAAGCTACCACACAAAGTGTACCACACCTACTACTGGATTGCCCCCGCTTCAGCAGAGATCGCTTTAAGATAATGCGCTTGTGCGCGAGGGAAGAAATTCTAATATCCGATCTCCATGAAGTTATCAGGTGTGACAAGACACGGAAGGAAGCAATAAAACTTATGTGGAAAATTTGGAACACGATAAAATCAGAAAATGACTCAACAGGGAGCTCACACGACCCACAGGGATAGCCAGACGAAATTTAAATTTGACTTGATACCAGTTAAAACCAGAATTATGAAAATTGTAAACAAAACTGTATTTTTATTAACCTTTTATAACACAATGCATTTATAACTAGAATTATGAAAATTGTAAACAAAAATGTATATTTATTCACCTTTTGTAACACAATGCCGAGTAATTCATTACATCGGAAGGCCTGTATGGCCGTCCCCCCCGATAAGGTTTCTGTGGTTTCCTTATCATAAAGCGAATGCTGGGGAGGGGTCCAATATAGGCCACAGCCGACATCCATACTAATCCCGCACACACAATAAACTTGAACGACGCATTACAACCTTGTTCATTATAAGCAGGGTGTAAAACTTCCTTATAAAAAAAAAAAAAACCTAACCTAACCTAACCTAACCTAACCTAACCTAACCTAACCTAACCTAACCTAACCTAACCTAACCTAACCTAGATTTTGATCGCGAATTTTTATTGAATTTAGTGACCTTGGGACCGAAAATTAGGTGTGCCGCTTCGCTCCGCTGCGCGGCGGCAAGGTTTTTTTTTTTTTTTTTTTTTCTTCTTCTCCTCCTGAAGATGTTGCATACCCCCGTAACCCGAAACTCCGCAGATACTAGAAGGTCATTGAATACGACTTTTGACGCCTCCCCAAGTACGTCTCAACTCATCGACCTCAGGCCCACATTTGCCAAAAAAGAAATTCCTGTAAACCAAAGAATAACGAACCTTTGCGACACCATATTAAAAAAATCCAAGTCACAAGACATCATTAGCGCAGCTGAGGAAATAAAGTCCCTGGTGTCTAGAACCCCACTCTCTGCCCCTGATCAAAACGATGGAAGTATAGTCGAAATACTCAACGGAATCTCTGGGAAGATTGATCGCATAGAACAGACGATAACCACGCGGCCATGGAAATGCTCTGATACGATAATTACCGGCAATCTGGCAGACAAAAACTTCCCTCCTCTCCCTCCACCTAGTCACGCGGTAATAATCAGGAACAAAGATCTGAAGGCACCCAATGCGGACATCGTGAAAGAAATTAAAAACAAAATAAACCCCTGCACGATGAAAATCGGCGTAAACAACATCAAGCCCATATCAAATGGAGGCGCAATCGTAAAATTAGTAACAAGAGAAGATGCAGAAAAAGTAGCAAAAGCCATCAAAGAATGTGGAAACATGGATGCCACAAGCATGAAAAAACGAAACCCAAAATTAATATTCAAAGGAGTGCAAAACCACATAAATGTGGAAGAGATCGGGTCAATGATTGAAAATCAAAACGAGGATCTAAAAGGATTTTCAGGACAATCCAAAGTGCTGTACACCACAAAAAATAAGAGTCCTCACTTAAAAAACATTGTGATGGAAACGACCCCGCAACTGTGGAGAATAATGGTCGCAAAAGAAAGAGTGAACATAGAGTACCAAAGGGTAAAAGTTGAGAACGTTGTTACAGTCATGCAATGCATGAACTGTCTTTGCTATGGACATCGCAAAAAAGACTGCAACAGCGAGACAAGATGCTGGCACTGCGCCGGCAAACACAAAGTTACAGAGTGCAAAAACAGGGACAATCCAGAGACAAAGAAATGCGCGTCATGCACAAATGAAAACAGGACTGTAAAAATAAAGACATCCTCTAGGCACCGAGCCGGATCAGAAGAATGTCCCCTGTATAGAAGAGAGCTAAGAATTTCAATGGAAAATACAAATTTCGAATAAATCAGGAAAGGCATAAAGGGCGAACAGATTTTCTTTTACTAGAATGGCAAGCACTGTAAAAATTAAACAATGGAATGCTCAAAGGTGCCAAACAGCAACAGACAGCATCATCAACGATAATGAATATGACATAGCTCTTCTTCAAGAACCATATACAGGAAAAAATGGGCAAATGAAGTCGAATACAGGACAAGTTTTTCAGTCTACCAAGGGCAACAGAGAAAACCCTAACAAAACCGCGATAATAGTCAAAAACAACCTGTCAGCAATCATGATGACCTCGGCCACCACGGCGAATGGGACATACATCGAAATCAAATGCGTAGCCGGGACAATCGTCATAGGGTCAATATACATCGAGCCCACCGAACCAATAACACCTCACCTACAGAATATACGCCGTCTCAGCGAAAAGTGTCAGAATATTGGCAAAGATCTAATAATTGGAGGCGACTTTAACTCGAAGAGCCCATGGTGGGGTAGTCAAAAAACCGACAAACGAGGCGAAGAACTAGCTGAGGCGATATCGGAAATGGGAGCACATATTCTGAACGAAGGAGACATCCCTACATACGAAACGCTGAGATCTAATACCATCATCTCATCTCACATTGACGTAACATTCTGCTCCAAGAACGTAATCGATAGAATAGCCGACTGGAAAGTAGAGAGGACTGGGCTATCGGACCATAATGAAATCTCATTTCAGATTCGCTCAAAACCAGTTGCCTCTGAACACGCAAAACGATACCGCACAAATTTAGCTGACTGGAATAAATTCGATAAGATCGCCAAGGAAGAACTCGCGAAACATAACATAAACTACGAACAGCCCATATTCTCAGATAACGTCGAAGAGCTCGAATCCCAAATTCAAACACTAACGGAAATAATTAAAACCTGCTCCGACAAAGCAATACCCAAATCTGGGGGTAAGAGGAAAAGCTGCCCGTGGTGGAATGAAAAACTTGGGGAACTTAAGAAGGAAGTCACCAAGGCAAAAAGAAAACTCCAAAATTCGACCGAAAAGAGAAGACATGAAATAACTTTACCGATTTACCTCGAAGCAAAACATAAATTTAAGGAAGCGATTATAGCATCAAAAATTGCAAGTTGGAAAGACTTCTGCAAAAAACAAACAAAGGAAACCACATGGTCATCTATTTACAGGATACTATCGACAACAAAGAATGACATACCCATATCAACCTTTAGAAAAGACAATCCAGATGAAACTGCCAACGAAATACTCGACCACTTCTTTCCCGACGACAACCAAAGCAACGAAAGCCTACAACAACAGGAAATAAGAAACATATCCAAGAGGGACATAGAAAATGATAAAGAACCGGACTTAACGAAGGATGAAATCAGGAGAGCTCTAGAGTCAATGGACCCAAAAAAAAGCCCTGGAGAAGACGGCATCACCGCAGACATCCTCGTCCACTTCAACACAATATTTCCTGAAGTCTTCACAAACCTTTTCAACAAATGCCACGTCAAAGGATATTTTCCCAAAATTTGGAAAGATGCAAAGGTTATAATAATTCCAAAACCGGGCAAAGAAAATTACGTCACATTGGGAAACTACAGACCTATAGGTTTATTACCCGTCTTAGGGAAAGCGCTTGAAAAAGTCATGGTCGAAAGAATAAACTGGAACTTAACAACACGAAACAGATTGAGCAGTAAACAATACGGATTCACAAAGCAAAAGTCTGCCGAAGACGCAATGTACACAGCATCAAAAATTATTAAAGAACACATGGGAAAAAATGAAGAAGTGATTGTCGTCTCACTAGACATTAAAGGAGCATTCGATAACGCATGGTGGCCACAGCTACTGAAACAGCTCATTTTTAAGGAGTGTCCCTCCACACTGGTCAATTTAGTACGCAGCTACACAGAGGACAGATCGGTCTCAACTAAAGTAGGAAACAACACAGCGCGGAAAAATATAAGTAAAGGATGCATACAAGGCTCCAACGGAGGACCGGTATTTTGGAACATTACCTTGGACGAGCTTCTAGTTATGGAATTTGGCCCTAAAGTATACATACAAGCCTACGCTGACGATGTTCTAGTTATCATTAACGGGAAAGACCTACCATCTACAGTCAAATTAACAACCGAAACATTGGATAAGATCAACCAATGGGGAAAGAGCGTCAAACTCGAATTTTCAGAGGAAAAAACGCAATTCATGATCATGACGAAGCTGAAAGAAAAACAAGTATCCCTTAAAATGAACGGAAAAGAACTGACTCCAGTGAGAAACATGAAGATCCTCGGTATGATAATTGACAACAAATTGAATTGGAACAAACACGTAGATTACATCTGCACCAAAACCACCAGCATATTCAAATCGCTGTGCAGAGCGGCCAAACCCACATGGGGAATATCATCAGAGGTTATAAAAACAATCTACGAAGGGGCTATTGTGCCGATATTTACGTACGGCGCTGGCGTATGGGGAGACGCCTGTTCCAAAAAGAAAAACAGAAAGAAACTTACCAGCGTACAGAGACAATTTGCCATAAGAATATGCAAAGCATACCGAACAGCTTCGACGAACTCGGTTTTAGCCATAGCTGCAACCCCGCCAATCGACATCAAAATAAAGGAAATCCAGGAACTATACCTAACGAAACAGAGCAAACTTCTTCCAGGCATCCTACCGCAAGACAGAGAGCTCATGGCACCCACGAGCGTAACAGACCTTCCGCACCCAGCTAAAATGAAAATTCCAATATGCTCCATAGAAAATAGAATTCAACAATACAATAACGAAGGCATTCAAATATACACAGACGGCAGCAGAAAAGACAACAAAGTCGGGGCGGGCATAGTAATAAAAGAAGACACGAAATGGACAATGAAATCGTATAAACTAGAAGACTATTGCTCAGTATATCAAGCAGAAATGTTGGCCATACAAAAGGCAATCGAGTGGATAAATGAGAGGAAACTTAGAAACACGAAGATCACAATAAACAGCGACAGCCAAGCATCACTGCACACCCTGAAGAACCCAGGCAGCACTAACGAAATAGCCCGAAAATGCACATATCTCCTCGAACAACTGCGAAAGAACAACGTTGACATAAAATTCCAATGGGTAAGAGCGCACCAGGGTCTAGAAGGAAACGAAAAAGCTGATGAGGCAGCTAAACAGGGAAGACTCCTTAAAAAACGGGCAGACTATGACAAGTTTCCACTCAGTTTCGCCAAGAAAGAACTCAAAATCAAAACGCAACGCCTTTGGAACACTCGATACCTAGAAGAAACCACAGGCCATACAACGAAAAAAATTATGCCCGATATACACAGCGCAATTAAAAGATATAAAGAAAACGGAAACGACTATCACACAACACAGATGCTAACAGGCCACGGCTGCTTTAGAGCTTATCTAGAAAGATTCAAAATTAAGGATAACCCAGCATGCCCATGTGATAATGCCACCCCACAAGACAGCCTGCACGTAATAGAAAATTGCCAACTATTAGAGAAAGAAAGGCACAAATTAAAATACGAATTAAGAAAGGAAGGAACAACACCAGAAGAGAGAATCAAAATATGGAACAACAAGAATACCAGCAAAAGCTTCACAAAATTCCTAAAAACAGCGAATCAAAAAATTAAAGAAATTAACGAAAACAGCGAAATTCCAAACCAAACGTAACACGCCAACATGCAATATGAACACTTTCTCACACTTTTCAGGTTCACGAAAAGACTACACACAAACACTAACAATACAAAAATGCCGGACGTCACTACGTCACGGAAGGCCGATGCGGCCAGTCTCCCCGATAGGGTTTCTGCGGTTTCCCTATCAATCAAGCAAATGCGGGGAGAGTCCCAAATCAGGCCGCAGCCGCCATCCTTCCTATCCCGACATAACACACACACACTGATCACATACACAATAATATCAAATAAAACACAAATTATAGAACACCCGAAAGGACAGGAGACCTTGTCCGCGATAAGCAAGGCTCAATAACCAAAACCAAAGTAGACTAACACCTTGTGTGTAACTTGCAAGGTAGAACCTCAGATACTCCCAACTCCAAACAACCTAACCTAACCTAACCTAACCTAACCTAACCTAACCTAACCTAACCTAACCTAACCTAACCTAACCTAACCTAACCTAACCTAACCTAACCTAACCTAACCTAACCTAACCTAACCTAACCTAACCTAACCTAACTTAACCTAGCCTAACCTAACCTAACCTAACCTAACCTAACCTAACCTAACCTAACCTAGTATCGAACTGACGTTTGCAAATTGCACACGCGTCGTCGCCAATCTCTAACAGTCGCTAACAATCAAAAAAAAAAAAAAAAAACCCAACCCAGCCCAATTAGAAAACATGGGAAAAAATGAAGAAGTGATTGTCGTCTCACTAGACATTGAAGGAGCATTCGATAACGCATGGTGGCCACAGCTACTGAAACAGCTCATTTTTAAGGAGTGTCCCTCCAGACTGGTCAATTTAGTACGCAGCTACATAGAAGACAGATCGGTCTCAACTAAAGTAGGAAACAACACAGCGCGGAAAAATATAAGTAAAGGATGCATACAAGGCTCCAACGGAGGACCGGTATTTTGGAACATTACCTTGGACGAGCTTCTTGTTATGGAATTTGGCCCTAAAGTATACATACAAGCCTACGCTGACGATGTTCTAGTTATCATTAACGGGAAAGACCTACCAGCTACAGTCAAATTAACAACTGAAACATTGGATAAGATCAACCAATGGGGAAAGAGCGTCAAACTCGAATTTTCAGAGGAAAAAACGCAATTCATGATCATGACGAAGCTGAAAGAAAAACAAGTATCCCTTAAAATGAACGGAAAAGAACTGACTCCAGTGAGAAACATGAAGATCCTCGGTATGATAATTGACAACAAATTGAATTGGAACAAACACGTAGATTACATCTGCACCAAAACCACCAGCATATTCAAATCGCTGTGCAGAGCGACCAAACCCACATGGGGAATATCATCAGAGGTTATAAAAACAATCTACGAAGGGGCTATTGTGCCAATATTTACATACGGCGCTGGCGTATGGGGAGACGCCTGTTTCAAAAAGAAAAACAGAAAGAAACTTACCAGCGTACAGAGACAATTTGCCATAAGAATATGCAAAGCATACCGAACAGCTTCGACGACTTCGGTATTAGCCATAGCTGCAACCCCGCCAATCGACATCAAAATAAAGGAAATCCAGGAACTATACCTAACGAAACAGAGCAAACTTCTCCCAGGCATCCTACCGCAAGACAGAGAGCTCATGGCACCCACGAGCGTAACAGACCTTCCGCACCCAGCTAAAATGAAAATTCCAATATGCTCCATAGAAAATAGAATTCAACAATACAATAACGAAGGCATTCAAATATACACAGACGGCAGCAGAAAAGACAACAAAGTCGGGGCGGGCATAGTAATAAAAGAAGACACGAAATGGACAATGAAATCGTATAAACTAGAAGACTATTGCTCAGTATATCAAGCAGAAATGTTGGCCATACAAAAGGCAATCGAGTGGATAAATGAGAGGAAACTTAGAAACACGAAGATCACAATAAACAGCGACAGCCAAGCATCACTGCACACCCTGAAGGACCCAGGCAGCACTAACAAAATAGCCCGAAAATGCACATATCTCCTCGAACAACTGCGAAAGAACAACGTTGACATAAAATTCCAATGGGTAAGAGCGCACCAGGGTCTAGAAGGAAACGAAAAAGCTGATGAGGCAGCTAAACAGGGAAGACTCCTTAAAAAACGGGCAGACTATGACAAGTTTCCACTCAGTTTCGCCAAGAAAGAACTCAAAAGCAAAACGCAACGCCTTTGGAACACTCGATACCTAGAAGAAACCACCGGCCATACAACGAAAAAAATTATGCCCGATATACACAGCGCAATTAAAAGATATAAAGAAAACGGAAACGACTATCACACAACATAGATGCTAACAGGCCACGGCTGCTTTAGAGCTTATCTAGAAAGATTCAAAATTAAGGATAACCCAGCATGCCCATGTGATAATGCCACCCCACAAGACAGCCTGCACGTAATAGAAAATTGCCAACTTTTAGAGAAAGAAAGGCACAAATTAAAATACGAATTAAGAAAGGAAGGAATAACACCAGAAGAGAGAATCAAAATATGGAACAACAAGAATACCAGCAAAAGCTTCACAAAATTCCTAAAAACAGCGAATCAAAAAATTAAAGAAATTAACGAAAACAGCGAATTTCCAAACCAAACGTGCAACATGCAATATGAACACTTTCTCACACTTTTCAGGTTCACAAAAAGACTACACACAAACACTAACAATACAAAAATGCCGGACGTCACTACGTCACGGAAGGCCGATGCGGCCAGTCTCCCCGATAGGGTTTCTGCGGTTTCCCTATCAATCAAGCAAATGCGGGGAGAGTCCCAAATCAGGCCGCAGCCGCCATCCTGCCTATCCCGACACAACACACACACCCTGATCACATACACAATAATATCAAATAAAACACAAATTATAGAACACCCGAAAGGACAGGAGACCTTGTCCGCGATAAGCAAGGCTCAATAACCAAAACCAAAGAAGACTAACACCTTGTGTGTAACTTGCAAGGTAGAACCTCAGATACTTCCAACTCCAAACAACCCAAACCAACCCAACCCAACCTAAAAAAAAACAGATGGTCAAAACTGGGAAAACTCACCGATTGTATGTCTGGAGTTCGCAGTATCGCGGACGTGTGCTCTGTGAATCCATTAGTCGCGGAGATCCAGAGCACTCTTCGACTCTTGAAGGAAGAAGGTAGAGGCGTTAAGGTACTATGGATTAGGGGCCATACAGACATAAGGGGCAACGAGCGTGCGGATGAATTGGCAAGAGCGGCAACCTGCATGAAGACCGCACCCGTTTACGACTGCTTTCCGCTCACCTACGCCAAAAGAGTAATCAGACGCGGAACTATGGAAGCGTGGCAAAAGACTTATGAGCAATCCGCAACAGGAGCAACAACCAAACTGTTCTTCAAAAAGCCGAGTGATGCTTCAAAATACAGGAAGTCAGAAGGCATAAATTTCATCACGGCGCAATTCTTCACGGGACACGGATCATTCCGCCAGTACCTTAAAAGATTTAGGTTGCGAGACGACGAAGCCTGTCCGTGCGACGACGTTACACCGCAGACTGTTCCCCACCTACTGCTGGACTGCCCTAGATTCAGCAGAGATAGGCATAGGATTGCACGCATATGCACGAGAGAAGGAATCTCGCTACTCGACCTTCACGAAGTATTTATGTGCGAGAAAGCTCGGAAGCCTGTAATCGAACTGATGAGTAAGATCTGGAACCACATCAGGCTGGAGAATGAATCAACGGGCAGAATAGACCCTCAATAATCATTTTTCTTTTCTTTCTTAATATACATAATCATTCTGTGTAATTCAGTAATTTTGAATGCATTTATAATTCTTGATAACACAATGCCGAGTAAATAACTTTACTACGGAAGGCCTGCATGGCCGTTCCCTCCGATAAGGTTTTTGTGGTTTCTTTATCATAAGGCGAATGCCGGGGGGATTCCTATTTGCAGGCCACAGCCGATATCCTTCCCATCCTGCACATACAATAAAGTTGATCGTCGTTACAACCTTGTTCATTATAAGCAAGGTGTAAAACACAATTAAAAAAAAAAAAACCCAACCCAACCTAACCCAACCCAACCCAACCCAACCCAACCCAACCCAACCTAACCTAACCTAACCCAACCCAACCCAACCTAACCTAACCTAATCTAACCGTACTTTGAATCTAACCTATGTTCTACAACTTATTAGTTATCAACAAGAAAGAATATAAATAGACAGCGATGCTATTATAAGAAAAATAGTTTAGTCTACTAACGTTTAATTTCTTATTTACCTATTTATGCGAAATTCTATCATATGTGAATATAAAGCAACAGCAGTAACACGTAAAATTCCATTACCTATGTGGAATTTTTGTACATTTACAAATGTTTAGTCTTTTTTTTCAATATTAGATACTGTCACTTCATGGTAGAACTCCATAATCAATTAAAACTATGAAAAAATTCTATTTAATTTCACGTTCTACTTAAATTTTTCGCAAACGCGACTCCCATTCACCGGTATCGCTCTATGATGAGCATCGTCAGAATGGTGAACAATAATGATGAAGACCACAAAGAAGATAACAACAATAGATATGGAAGGGGGCAATTCTAAGAAAAAAATATATACCCGAAAGACATTAACCCATTTTTCGCTGACGGTGCGCTACCGCACCAGTCATTTAAGAGACGTTTATCAGAATCTATTGTTTAATAGACACATTTATTCTAAGGATTATATTCAGGTAAACTACAAACTTTTTTTACATACACAAATTTTTCGGATACCTCTTGCCATTTGTCATCCAGCTGTAGTTGAATTCACACATATTTCTAATATCAGGTAAGCATATTTTCAAATATTTTTATTTTCTATGTATGATTATTTAATTACCAATTTAACATTTTAATTTTAGAATAAAATGTATCTTTTCATCAATATTTTACATAAAAAATCGAAAACTTAATTATATATGTGTTTTTTATATAAAAGTATACCAATGGTGCGCTAATGAACCGTCAGCGTAAAGGCGTACTATGAGATTACGAATTTGTCATTTATATGCGTTTTTATATTTGTTGCAGAATGGCTCAAAGAGGTTTTTTTAACCACTGAAAAAGTTGCTGAATATATAATTGAACATTTGGATAGTGGCAATGATCCAGATGATGAACAGGTGGTCATTTTGCCACCGTAGGCTTCAGAACTGACGGATGAAGAGGATATCGATGAAAATAATTTGGAAGAAAATTTTCAAGGCCAGAAATTTCAAGATACTGTTGGTACTCTCGTAACGCATACTGCAAATTCTCAATAATTCTCATATTGATCAGAGTGATAAACTCTATAAAGTACGACGAGTCATCACTCGCTCGCACCACCTACGCTCATTTGTATCATTACTGAGTAAAATTTTTCAGCAGTTTGAGATATTTGCTCATGCATTGTCAATTAACGAGCAAATGATACCATATCGCGGAATGCACAGTTCTTAAATGTATTTTCATGGAAAACCAATAATATTTGGGTTAAATGCATGGAAATTTGCGTCCTACGATGGATATATATTTGCCAGCGACATTTATGCCGGAAAATCATCGGGAAATGTTAACGATACCTATAATTTAGGTTTAGGTGGTAGGGTAGTGACATAATTTTATGAAATCTTAAAGAACCCAGCAAATCATGCATACTAGTCGTAAGATGGAAAGACAGTGCAGTTGTCACAGTCGCAAAAAATTTTGATCTAATCGAACCAACTCAAAATATAACGAGATATTCACGAGAGAAAAAGTCCCGTAACGCCCGTAACTCAACCGAGAGTTATTCATAACTTACAAGTTTATGGGAGGTGTGGACCTAGCTGACAATTTCATATCGAATTATCGAATAAAAATTAGAGGTGGTGGTGGAGCATATTTTCAAATTATTGTGATGTCGCTTTATGTAATGCTTGGCGCCTCTATCAGATTATACATTCAGAGCAAAAAATGTCACTTCTAAATTTTAAGAGACAGTTACTATAAATCTAATGAGTCTTCAAATACATCTTACAACTCGACAGGTCGACCGAGTCGATTATATTTAACCATAGTTAAAGAAATAGGCAATCACAAAAAAAACATATTTTCGGAGACGATGCCGGGTTTGCAAATCGCATGCTATTTTTTCTTGTCGTGCATGTAATGTATTTTTACACCTTGGATGTTCTGAATCATATCATATCAAAAATTAATTAGTGAATTAATCAAATTGGTCAATATTTTAAAATAGGTATATTTATAATTTATGAATGCAGATGGTTATTCTATATTTTATTTCTTGTACATTTATTAAATAATAAATATGTATATATCAACCATATGCTTATAATTTTGTACATATTTGTAATAAATAATGTATTTTTAAGTAAAATTTATTTTCAATATTTACTTCTCAATAAAATGTATAAAATTGTACATAAAATATTTTTTTTAATTCAATAAATGCCGTATTTTCAAAAACCACATTGTGTATAGCTCGAATTAGTTAGTAGCACCCCTTTCCGCTGACGGTGCGGTAGCGCACCGCCTCATATTTCAAAAACTAATTTTTTTTTATCATTTTTTTTTTCAAATTTATCTAAATCAAAGTATTTTAGGCTAGTGTTTTGATTTTCAAACATATATGATGGTTTTTCGAGGAGCGGCGAAAAATGGGTTAAGGTAAATATGTATGCAGGTATAATAAAAAAAATTGAAGTGAAGGAATGAATATACAAATATTGTATTAAAAGAACAGCAATTATATTAAATAATGGCCAACAGAAAAACCCGACATTAACTATTCTAATGGATATAATAATGGAGAAGTATTAAAATCTATTTGTGCGTTAATCAAAGGAACGTTGCTGTTACATTTTACTCTATTTATCTCTAATATTTCAAGTTTGTCTAATTTTTTACCTTTTCTTAAACTATGTATAAGATTTATCCCAGTTTGTGAGTTAAACGAATGCTCACTCTCAAGTAAATGTGTCGCAAAGTTCGAAGTGTCTTTTTTCAAACGGAAACACGCAAGATGTTCTTTAAGGCGTGTATTTAAAGATCTACCCGTTTGACCAACATATATACCTGAGCATGTATTGCATGTAAGAGAGTAAACACCACTACGGTTTAATTTATCGATTTTATCTTTACTGTTATTTAAGAATTTACCTAGTGTATTGTCATTGTAAAATGCAATGTTTTTATTGTTTTTTCTCAAAATATTTCCAATTTCGTTTGACGATTTCCCAATATAATTTAATTTAACCCAACGATTTTTATTATTTTTTGTTAAGGTTTTTAACCCCGGAGCTAAAAGATGTAAAGCATTCTTTTTGTTTTTTCTATATAAAAGAGAATCAACCATATTTGAAGTATACCCATCCCATTATTCACAGCTAATTTTTTAATAACATTTAATTCTCTATTGAAACTATCACTACTCAAAGGAACAGATAAAAGTCGATGAATCAAAGAGTGAAAAACTTATAATTTATGTGCTATATGGTGGCCACTAGTATTATGTATAATGTTATCGCTAAAAGTTGGTTTTCGAAAGATATCAAAGCTAAGTTTATTATCAATAATATTAATAGTTAAATCCAAAAAGTTTAAAGTATTTCCTCCAATTTCCATTGTAAACTGTATGGAATTGTTTATCTTGTTGATCTCGTTAAAAAAGCATTTCAACTCGCGTCTGGTGCCATTGAAAATACCAAAACAGTCATCAACATATCGAAAATAACAAATAAACTTT
This sequence comes from Molanna angustata, assembly GCA_963576475.1. Taxonomy (NCBI): domain Eukaryota; kingdom Metazoa; phylum Arthropoda; class Insecta; order Trichoptera; family Molannidae; genus Molanna; species Molanna angustata. Next base: position 45,532 of record OY754968.1, read on the forward strand.
TTAAATCCCGGTAATTTACTAAGTTGTTGTTCAATGAAATCCATAAAAAAAATCTGCAAAAATAGGTGATGAAGGACTGCCCATTGCCAGACTTTCTGTTTGGATATATATTTTATTATTAAATTGGAAATAGTTTTGATTAATACAAATATTAAATATATCCATTAGTTCTTCTTTTAATATTAGATTTAAACGTTTTCTGGTTAAATAATTAGAAAGTTAAGATTTTAATTCATTTAACGGAACACTAGGAAAATCCTGACTACATCAAAGGAACAAGTATTGAATTAGGTGGTATTGTGAGATTTTTAATTTTGTCAATTAATTCTAAAGAATTTGATATTGCATATTGTGAGGGTAAAAGTCATGGTGGAAGAGGCCTAGGGCCACGCCCCACCCGGACTCGCACCCGCACCACCGGCCAGCCAGCCGTTTGCACATGAAACTATCAAAAATTGAACTCTCGGGGTCGCAACCTGCCCTAAGGGAATTTAACTCCAATTCAAAGAATTTTTTTTAAGGGAAGTCTATCAAAAAGACTCCCATTATACCAAAATAAATATAATTTATGTTTATCAATACTCGATCATTTCTTGTCAGACCATTAGAAGGTCAAAAGGAGGAGAGATAAATACAAAACCTGAATTATAATAACAATTTATATTTCATTTTGCTTAATCAGTCAATTTTGTTTTGATATAAAAAAAAATTATCCATTTTATACAATTAAATTATTACAACCTCATATACTTTTCTATTTCTATTACATTTTACAATACCCAAAATTAACCCTTTAAGAAAAAAATCTATCTTAATGTAATTATGACCCAACAAAACATTATTTATAATCAAAAGTTATCATATTAAATATTGGCCAAATTTACATACTGGTGTTAATACATTATACAAAATTTCACTAATGCAAGAAAAATGGTTGCCGCTAATTTACATTTTACAAAATTAAGTAAAAAAAAACTGTTCATATTTAAAGACACTAAATTCGAAGGTTCCATTTTCAAAACTGCACGAAGTTAAATAAGATTTGATCATCTGCCATCGTTGTTCACAGAAAATGTCTGTATTTTGATGTTACACGGCTCATCGCCATTTTGATTCAATTTCGTATAATATTTTGCTGTTTCCAAAAAAAACCACCACTTGTCTTCAAAATTATTGATAGTCGGTGAAATGATATTTTTTTAATTTTAGTCTGCATAATACTTTTGATCACATTATATACTAAATATATAAAAAAAACTAGTAGGAAGGAATTTTTGGGGAACTCGTTAACCCTGCAATATGTTATTAAATTATTGTGTGTCGGCGGACGTCAAACTAATTATGTGCAAATAATAGACATGGAGACTTACCCATTTTCCCACTAGTCCTTTTTTATGGTTATTTATAATATTTTAAGCGCCACAGCGCTTTCTTTGTCCATTTAAGTGACATCCATTTTTTTGACTTTTTCGCGTCACCTCACGCTAGAAAAATATCGGCAAAAAAGGAATGCAATCCGGTGTTTCCGCTCGGCGACTATCTAACGGGGTTGCCCGCAGACAAAAAAACTCTGCCTATTAGCATAATTTTAACTCGCTGATTTTTAACATTTTATTCCATAATGGATTATCCTTTTTTCAATTTTCCTCTGAGAGGAGGTAAGTCATGCTATTCAATAAAATAACATGACAATATTTCGGAATAAAATTAAGAATATTTTTCATGAATTCATTTACTTTTTTAGCTAGAAAATACGCTGGAGCTGTATTATGGCTGGAGCCATGTGCGAATCTTAAAATATTTGGAGTTCGTTATTTTACAGTTTCTTATTTTACTGGGGTGGAACCCGAGGTATTAATTCCCTAAATCCGCCGTCCTGTCCGGGACTAGAGACTTGAAGTCGTTATTTTAATGATTCCACCAATTTCTTAAAATTTGCCGCCTCGTTTGGTTCTCTAGAGGCTCGAGGTCGTTATTTTATGGTTGTATTAACTTCCCCAAAATTACTGCCGGCATGTAATGGGGTCTGTTCCAATGAAATGCTATCGCCGTCTTGCGGTTTTGACGAGCGTGTGATTTTTTCACCTAACGACCCCTCGCGGGGCATATCAAATGGTTTTTGTGCACCAATGAAGTTTGTGCAAGTTTCAGAAGTACCTACATGTCCTACATACAGATTTTATATGAAAATTTTGCTAAAGGCAAGCCCTCGATTAAAATCAAATATATTAATGTATATACCTAGATGGAGTACTTGTCGGAAAAAGTGTGTCGAAATCCGCGGGAGTTTTTGCGCGCTGGTAGGCAGAAGACTGATTTTTGTACGTTTTTCGGTACATTTTGCTCCTCGTGTTTTGTGAAAAATTCATCGTTATACCTCATTTTATTAATTTTAATGAATTGGCGATAAACTCGCCACTTAAAAAGGGTGTAAGGAAGTGTTTAAATAAATAAAGAAAAATTATGAATTTTTATCATAAGGTTTTATTTCAGTACTTCGAGTTGATAGATGAACCAAGCTACCAACAATGTATGAACCACCACACAAACAGGTAAAAAAGATAAAAATAAAACCAATGTTGGTATTTTTTACATTACAATACACACTTTATATATCTGGGAAGCAGAATATCTCAAGACGGACGTTCAACAGCAGACATCAAAAGCAGAATCCACCAAGCAAGAGTCGCCTTCAACAAAAGATCAACAATTTTTGAAACCCCTAACATTTCCATCAAAATTAGGAAAAATTTGATCAAGTCTGGAGTGTACTGCTAAATGGCTGTGAAACATGGACCATCAGCCAACGCGAAACGGGACGTCTGTCTGCGTTTGAGATATGGTGCTACAGACGCATGGCTAAAGTTCACTGGTCAGAACACATCAGCACCAACGAGGTACTAAGTAGGGTTGGAGAGACAAGGCAAATTATGAAAAGAATTGCCCAACAGAGAACAACTTGGATAGGCCACAACATCCGGCACCCAGGCCTGCTTTTTACCATCGTCGAAGGAATGATTGATGGGGGTAACTGTAGAGGTTGCCCCAGAAATAACTATATAGACCAGATAATCGGTGACGTGCGCTGTAGCAGCTACAAAGAGATGAAAAATCGGTATAAATTGCGTCAACTTGGGTTCTTTTGTCCATTTTCTTGAGAATAAATTCAGTGAACAATATGAGATTTGTAGAAACGGATTTATTTGGAAGGAAACCATGTTGCTCAGGGATAATTCTGTTTTTGAAAGATGTTAGTAGTTGTTGGTATACAATTTTTTCAAGGATTTTCCCGAATAGAGGTAATTTTGAAATTGGACGATAATTTTCAATGTTATTTTTTGCCCAATTTTTAAAGATTGGTGTTATGTAACTTTGTTTCCATAAGGAAGGAAAGCAACCGTTACATAAAGAATTTTGATAGATTATAGTTAGGGGAACATAAAGATTATCTGCACATTTACTGATGAAATTGCACATTGCCTGGTCCTTTGTTAATGTCTAGTTTATTCAAGTGAGTTTTTACGATGTTTTCGTTAATAATGTCTATACTATGTAAGGTATCATGGTCAATGTTTACACCGTTATCGTTGCTTAGTAAAGCGGTTATTTCGTCTTTAGATAAATTTTTTAATTCGTCGTCGTCGATAAATGTTGAACTGAAATAAGTCGAGAATAATTCGCAGATTTCGGGAGCTGAGTTGGATGTGGTTTCTTTGAGAGTCATCGTATTTGGTAAATCGGAGGAGTCTTTTTTGGATTTAATGTATGCCCATATTTTTTTAGGGTCATATTTGATCGAGGATTCGACAGATTCTAAATATCTGTTTTAGCATTTTCTTGATAAGTGCTTTTGTCGAGATCTGAGTAAGCTAAAGGAGTGATAATCAGATGGCATTTTAAATTTTTTCCATTTTTTTAGATATTTACTTTTTTCTTTGATTATGTGAATAAGAGCTGGGCTAAACCAAATAGGGTATTTTTTCCGATTAGCAGATGTCTGTGGAACGTTTAAGTTTATAATTTTATTTATTTGATTATAGAAAGCATCGACAAGTGCATTTGTGTCGTTAGATTGTAGAATAGTTAGCCAGGGGATTTTTATGAGTTGATCATTGATTCTAGAATAATCACCTCTATGGAATGAAAATTTCCGGGAGTTGGAATAGGCCATTGATTCAATTTTATTAAGGTCGACTGTAATTTCTAACGATGGGTGGTGGATGTCTTCGGGAACTAGTGGGTCATTTGAATTGGAGACGGTTACCACAGTATTAGAAAGAACTAGATCTAAAATTCTGCAGTTAGAATTATATAGGTGGTTAAATTGACGTAAATTACAGAATTCCATATAGTCAATAAATATCTTAGCTACGTTGTCCGTTATATTGCAAGGTTTCATTGTATTGTTATCATCCAACTGAGAACTCCATGTGATATTAGGAAGATTAAAATCGCCTATTAATAAGAAATTATCTAAGTTATTTGTCACTGTAATGTTAGATAAACTCTCTAAAAAGTTATTTAAATGTGTGTTATAATTTTGATTCCTAGAGAGATGTATGACACAAATGTGTGTACGAGTAAAGGAATTTCTTAATTCAGAGGTTTTTAAGTTAATCCATATATCTTCTGCTTTTGAGGACCATTGTTCGCAAAGTAAGGCATTAAGTGATTTTTTTGCGGCTATGACAACCCCACCACCCAAGGACTGACCGGTAGACAAATAGTCACGATCTCGACGGAAAATATCATATCGAACGTCAAAAAAAAAAAAAAAGCCATGTTTCAGTTAGGACAATTATATCGTAATTGCTATGTAAAACATTATTGAAGAATAAGTTAGTTTTAGTTCTTAAACCGCGGACATTCTGATAATATATTGTTATTGTCATTGGAAATTTGTTTAAAGCATAATAATTTACCACGAAAAGATGAAGTTTTGTATGCTTTCATGCAAACATTGAGTAGATTAAAACATTTAGAAGAGAAACTATTTATTGGGCTCCGGCTGCTATGTGGATTACGACTGTGGATTGAGTATGTGTTGTGTAAAAGTTGTGTAAAATTGGCATGTAAGAAAAGTGTTATGGATATGAGTGTATGTGAAATGAGCACATCATTGTATTCTTGAGAGATCTTTTTCACATTCAATGCGAAACGAGGGCGTAGTTTCAGACTTACGGGCAAATATTTTACCATTCTTAACCCAAACGAAACGAAAACAGTTTTTTTAGCACGTTCACGGGTATCTTTTAGTAGAGCTTTATTTGTTCTTGTTAAATGTTCATTAATGTAGATTTGAGAAGCGTTGCCTGGTATCTTTAGATCTGTCGTTCTTAATCCCTTGCGTTTTTTAATTGCGGTGATAATTGTATCCTTAAGAAGTTTGTTGGAGAGTTTGACGATAATGTTTCTGGGTCTGCTTGTAGTTCTGTCCATTGGGGCAATCCTGGTTATAAAGTCAATATTTGAAATAGTTATGGGGATGTTGATAAAGTTGCAGATGCTAGAGAATTCTTCCGATAGATTTTCCTCTTTTTTTTTCAGGAAAACCAATTATTTCGATATTAAGAGATCTGGCCCATTGTTCTCTGATGTTTTCGTTGAATTTTATTTCATCCATATCTTTTTTTCAATTGATTTTCACTGGCCTCAAGGTTATCTACAATTTTAAGTTTGTTTTCGATCATGTTTAATTTGTTTTCGAAGTCATCTATTTTATTCGAGGAATAGTGTATAGCTTTTTTGACGTCTATTATTTCGGACTTCATATCGTCAACGACTTGTTTTAAGGGCCGAAGAACCTTGAGCTCAGCAAAAATTTTTGTAAGTTCTTGTGCAATATCAATTTGATCATTTTTCTTACAAGATGAGCACCTCCAATTATTTTTTTTTGTCTGTTGGGAGTTTTCTATAATTGGATTGAGTTATCCCACCACATATGTAATGTAGAGTACTTTTGCACAAACAACAGGTAACCCCATCGGTTATTGCCAAATCACACTTAGGACATAACATTGTGGAGTTAGGATACCTTGTATTTAGGTAATTTATGTCAACTGACTTTTGGTAATAGACGGTAATGTAACAATAAGTAGATTAACTGTAGGTATATGGAATCGCAAAAACACAAATATTTTCATACAAAACGCGTTTTTCTTGCCTATCAACTGTGCGAAAGAGATTTCGCGCTAGGTTGGGAATTGGATTTAAATATTAATTTATTTATTTACAGAAGGGTGCTCCGGTCTAGAAAGGCACTAGGTAGTAACCTGTCGCCTGATCCCCAAATCCAACGCGAAATGATGTCGCGTGTGTATTCGATCCTGCTATGCGTAGCTCGGTAATTAGTTGCAAGCTAATTAAAGAGCGTTACACAGCAGAATGAGGTACCCACGCCACACCATAAAACATTTATATATTTATCAGAAGAATATGAATTAATTAATATTACAGACAGGTATTAAAATAGTTCGAATTTGACTTACGTATTTATTTGATAGTTTGACTCTAATTATAATTCAAGATTGAGTATATACTTCAATAATGGACTATTAAATAATTTAAATAATATAGATCGCTGAATGCGCGGAATCGAAATGTGAGTCGGGCAGAGTGACTGCCTACCGCTGGCCTTGGTTAAACTGAACGATCGGGACGTGATGTGCATGGCCTTAAATAGCCGGCTGACGTCCCCCTACTCCTTGAAGTGGGTGGTCAACTCGGCTGGTTGCACCCGCTACAGAGACAACATTTTTTTGCCTCACTTCACCGCTATGAAAAGTTGACAAGTACTCCATCTAGGTATATGTATTAATATCTTTGATTAAAATACAAAAAGCACCTCTAGCGGAGATGCACAAAAACTTGTGATTATGCGACATGGATGTAATTATGCGATTACAGCCATACAGCTTGTTATCGCATAATTTTAAAAATCCGCAAACATTAAAAATATTATATTTCTCACTAGTCAGAAGTACATTGGAGTTTGCATAATTTATTTGGAACTCGCTGTATAAAATCCATATAAAAAATATTGAAAATATCCAACGCAAATTTTTGAAACGACTCAACTATAAATACAACAATAATACAACGGTTAATAATATTCAAAGTTTAGCGAACCGACGAACAATGACTGATTTATCTTTTATTTATAATGTTTTAAATAACCATATAGACTCCGCCGATATACTCACACTTATTGACTTTAATATACCTATAAGACGTACAAGACATACACCATTATTTAAATGCAAATATTATAAAACAAATGCTGCAATAAATTCACCAATCAATAGGGCCATGGATGCTTACACAAAGTATGTGGATATTTTAAACTTGGACATTTTTTACGACTCCCCAAACGAATATCGACGGAAAATATCCCAAATAGATAATTTTGAAAACAATAGCTAACCATGGCCCATCACTCTTAAGTCCACATACTCTCTTTTATACACACACACCCACACACACACACACACACACACACACACACACACACACACACACACCCTCACACACACACACACACCCTCACACACACACACACCCTCACACACACATTCATATACACACCCTCTCTCTTACATAAGCGGAATAATAATTAAATAAATAAATAATAAAAATACTTTACTACTTACACTACACACACAAACCAAAATGTATTTGACACATGTAACTGACATTAGTTTTAGATAATTGATGTATCATATGTATTAATCCATGTAATAAACTATCTAATGTTGTATGTGTTAATTAAAAAATAAAATAAAATAAAATAAAATAACAAAGAAGAGCGTTGATGAGTGTTTAAATGCCGGCTAGTCAATACAATAATTAAATATGGTGGAGACGAAAGAACGTGTTGAGAGTATAAATTAAAACAATGCTTCAATTGACAGAAATACACGCGTAATAGAAATTATCGGTTAGTAAAAATTGCTGTAAAATTAAGAAGAAAATTAATTAGAAAACCAGTGATGACGGCCGCTGAAAAGAATTATAACATACAGGAAATTCACGTGGAACAAAAAATAACAGTGCTGAAAAGAATAATCAAATACCTGAAATGCACGTGTAATATTGATGACAATCTTGCTAAAATAAATTACGAAACGAAACGTTCAGAGCAGAGAAAACAAATAATAATAAATCAGAAAGATCTTACCAACCGCTGCCCTCGTTACGGGTCTGTAGATGAAACACTTACACTACATAATATCACTTTTTATTAATTTAAAATAACTTAAAACTATCTTAAATTCACCCCTCGTTGGTTATGTATGGACCTGAAACATACTTATTCACTACCATGCAAATATGAAATTTAATGCTGAGCATCAAGCAGACGCCTCGCAGAGATAAGACTTTTTTTTAACGTTCGCGATCTACGTTCGTTTTTTAAAAAAATATATAAGTTATCTTTCGTACGCGTGAGTTAAAATTCGTCTATCCCGGCAGAACGTCTATTCAATACTGATTCAAACCAGCTATCGCGTCCACCGCGCGGCGGGGCGCGTTCTACCATCTACCAATAGGAAGCCTCCATTTCACCTACCAAGTTAGAAAGTATAAAGTTCCAGGAATATGCATTGAATATAAAATTATTAGAAATGACATATTTACAAAATATAAGCATTGTTTAAACACATTAAGGACCCAAAGACCCGTTAATCTGATAAAACCATTATAAGAGAAAGTTTTCCAAGAATTAAGGTATTTTGTTGAAACAAAATAATAGATGTTTGGCTTCTATGCTACCATAACCCATGGTAATATCTTGATCATACTACCTATGTATATATCAAGCTTCTATGTATTGAGTGACGCATCCTGGGTCGCGTTCTAAATCAGAGTGAATCGCTCTACTGGTGCGACCTGAAGTTGCAAAGAGAGCGACATTTGGACGATATGGGTCGCGTTCTAAATCAGAGTGAATCGCTCTACTGGTGCGACCTGAAGTTGCAAAGAGAGCGACATTTGGGCAATATGTAATCCGAACGGCACTGAGCGATGTTGGGGTGACTTAAAATTACGCGGGCGCGGGAAATTTAAAATTACAAGGTTGGTGTTACTTTAGTTGTGTCATTTTGGTCAAAAATTATAGTAAAATAGTGGTTGTATCATTTGTTTTGGTGTTTATCGGATGTTTTCATTATAATAACGAGAGAATAATTTATTAATTATTAATTTTAAAAGTATTAAACGTGCTGTGACAAGTGATTCGTATTATTCGTAAGTATTTACGATTTTTTATTGTGGGTGCATAGTTTTCACGAGCTTTTTGTGTTTTGGGCATTCCAAAATTGTTTATTTCCCTTAAAATGATAACCACTCATTTAAAAATGCATTATTTTCATAAAACAAAATACACTTACTGTTGATGTATAAAATAATGGCCTTCCACATTTCTTTGTGGTTGACCATTATTATCCATGATAAATTTGTATGAATTCATATCCATTGAATTTACTTTTGTAAATTATCTAAAGTAATAAAGCAATCAAAATGTTAGTGTATGTGTGTGTGTATGTGTGTGTGTGTGTTTGTCTCACGCCTTCTGAAAAACCAAGAGCATCTAAAAATCTAATTTATGTGCGAACGTGTACCTGTATACCTGATGCAGTGTCACGCTAAAAATAATGCGATAAAAATGCTGAATTTTAAAAATATTTCAATAATTATTTTTTTCATACAAAATTTTCCAAGTCGTATCTGTCAAAAAAGTGTACATTTTGCACGCATATATCTATTAGTTTAAAAGTTAGAAGTACGTATTTACACGAAAAAAATTTACTTTCAAGTACAACTTAGCGTTTAAGTGAAAAACATGGTGAATATTTTGTATAATTATAATGTTTAACTTATTTTTAAAGTAAGCGTTTTGTACATAAATGCCGCCATTTTAATATCTTTTCATACAATATTTCATTTTCCTACCGAATGAATATGTTCTTGAAAATAATAAACCTTTGAAATAAATATAAATATGAAATAATAAAATGAAACACAAGACATTTTAAGACGTATATTGTAAAAGTCTGTTAATTATTAGTAAAGATATGGGCATAATAAAATTGCATAATTTGTATATAATATTTGATATTTCGGACAATTTTCATTTTTATGGCATCGAACAAACCAATGTAGGTACCTACATATTCAAAAAATGTATCCGAACCATTCGATATTACTTACGTGTTCGAATCGTTTCCATGGCTACAGAAAGAATGTGATATTCAAATAAAATTTGTTAGGAATCGGATTTATTTAGAAGGTTGTTGTAGGTAGGTACCTACCTAATACTATTTACTTACAAATCAACAATAACATACCTATACTGATTTCCTATAGGAAAATTATTTTATTTATTTATTTATCAACCGTTTGTCCGATTATAATGAAACTTTGGTGAATTGTCGAGCGTATGCCCAGGATGGTTTTTGGATTTAAACTTTTTTCTTATTCTTCTTCTTCTTCGTGTATTTGGTCGTTTTACCTATGAAGGGGGAGTATCCTGGGAAAAGAAGGTCCGACTGTCCCTCCATCTCTTCACAGGTCTTCCAGGACGGGTTCTGCATATAAACTTTTTTCTTCTTTTTCTTCAACGTGTACTTGGTCATCTTACCTATGAAGATGAACTATCCTGGGAGATGAAGGTCCAATTTTCCTTCCATCTCTTCGCAGGTTTCTGGATTTAAACTTTTTTCTTCTTCTTCTTCATCGTCTATTTGGTCATTTTACCTTTGAAGGTGGACTAACCTGGGAGAAGAATGTCCAATTTTCCTTCCATCTCTTCGCAGGTATCTGGATTTAAACTTATTTCTTCTTCTTCTTCTTCATCGTGTATTTTTGGTCATTTTACCTATGAAGTTGGAGAATCCTGGGAGAAGAAGGTCCAACTGTCCTTCCATCTCTTCGCAGGTATCTGGGTTTAAACTTTTTTCTTCTTCTTCGTGTATTTAGTCATTTTACCTATTAAGTAGAGCATCCTGGGAAAAGAATGTTCTTTCATCTCTTCGCGGTTCTTCCAGGATGGTTTCTGGATTTAAACTTTTCTTAACCGACTGATGGGACGGGATGTAATGAAGGGAAGGGATGCACTAAAGGGCCTGAAGGGACGGGAGGTATAAAACTGCCTGAAGGGACGGAAGGTAGTGAAGGGTCTGATGGGAAGGGACGTAATGAGGGATTAAAGGGACGGGAGGTACTGAAGGGCCTGAAGCGGCGGGTCTTGGAGTCTAATTCTGTTTCTTCTTAATTTTATGTAGACCTTTAGGGCAGTTTTTATACAAACTATTTCCTATTGTCTAATTCATCTTCTTCTTCTTTTATGTATACATTTGGGTCATTTTTTTATAAAAATTATTTCCTTTAGTCTAATTATTTTTCTTCTTCATTTAAGTACGTAGACTTTTGGGAGAGTTTTAATACAAACTATTTCCAATAGTCTTATTCATTTTCTTTTATGTAGACTTTTTGGTCAGTATTTATACAAACTATTTCCAATAGTCTAAATATTCTTCTTCTTCTTTTTTGTAGACCTTTGGGTGAGCTTTTATACAATCTATTTCCAATAGTCTAATTCTTCTATTAGGTATATGTATTTTTACTTATTTTATGTAGACCATTGGAATAGTTTTTTTATACAAACTATTTCTTATAGTCTTATACTTATTTTTCTCTTTTTTATTTAGTCTTTTGGGTTAGTTTTAAGTCTAATAGTCTATTGTGCAGAAATATTATTAACGATATGCACACTTGATGAAAATACATATGAAATGAATGGGATATGGGATGTGACGATATAACCTGCACTAGAATCTTTTCAATACTTTTGTTTAATTAAATTTAAACCATTTATATCATCCTATTTTGAATAATTTTCAACACCTAATATTTAAAGAATGGGGGTTGTGGCCATTACTGAACTCTTCACAACATTTATATTCAAATTAAAAACTATTTACTATAGTTCAAGTCTTCTTCTTCTTCGTTAATGAAGACTTTCAGTCAAATTGAGCAAAAATATAATGCACACTTGATGAAAAAATATAAAAACGAATGGGATGTGACCAATACTAGATCTTTTCAGTACCTACGTTTGTTTAATCAAATTTTAATCACATCCCAACATCCAAAATTACTAAATTTTCAATAGGTACACATTACAATTTGTTTTCGATGATAATATTTAAAAATGGGGGTTGTGGCCAAACCAATCTCTTTACAACGTTGATAAACAGTCATATTTAAAACCATTACGCATAGTCCATGCGAGCAGAAATTGTATAAATATTATACTTCATTCACACTTTATAGCAATATATAAAAAAGAATGGGTTGTGGCCATCACTTGAACATTTTACAATACTTAAACTCAATCAAATTTCAAACCACTTTTCATAGTCTGATATTGCAAAATAATTGGGTGACAATATTATAAAAACGATTGCTTTTTCTTTCACAATTTTACATTCTTGGCCAACGGCGGGACATAAAAGCTAGTAATAAATAAATAATTAAATAAATTAAATTATAAATACAAATAAAACCGACTAAAACCATACCAAATTAAAAGTGCTGACAACTATGTGAAAAATAATAAATTGCCGCCAAATAAAATGTCACTTTGACTATGCGAAAATTCATAATTCCCGCCAAAAAATTTAAAAATTTGACAGGAGCGACATTCACCCTACTATTTCATAGAGCGACTTGGGCGACATTGGTGCGAGTCAACCGTGATTCCGAACGGGCAGAGTGAATCGCCGCGCGAATCGCTCGTTGAATTCCGAACGCTTAGAATGACGCTCTAACATCGCCGAGCGATCGCCGAGCGTCTTTCCGAACGCTACCCTGAAGTTTACTTCTATATTATCTGTGGTTTGCAAGTGTCAGTCGGTATTGACGTTTCAGTTTTCACAAATCATATTTCCTTTTATAATATTATTATTTAATGTGTTGATATCGTTTGTAATATATTATTTCACAAGATATTGAACCATGAGTGATTTTTTGGATGAAATCGTTTCTCGGGAGGATTTAGAGGTAAATTATAATACTAATGAAAATGTTGCGTCGCGAAAAGAAAATGCTATATAGTGTAATTGTTACAGATAGTGATTCATACATAATATATTTGGTCGTGTCATTGTTTCGTTTGTTTATGTTTTTGATCTATTCGCTCAAATGATAATTTTACTGTTTTTGTTTTTCAATTAGAAATTTGAAAAAGCCTACTGTGAAGAGATGAAAAATAATGCTGTGACAGACAAAACAAAGTTTGAATATGCTTGGTGTTTGGTGAAAAGTAAATACCCAGTTGATATTGGAAAGGTATAATTTCTTATTATTGTTTTAATCCTATTTTTACCTTTTATTCGGTAATTATTTACAAGTGGCCTACACTGCCAATTTTGTTGATTTCTTTGTCTATAGATAGATAGAATTATACAGATTATGTGAAAAATATTCATTTTCCTGGGAAACGACTAGAAAGAAAATTAAATGTATGAAGAAATTCACATAAATGTCCAATTTCACAACACCTATCGCTGAGTTTGTGAGTACCTAACTATTTTCTCATTCAAACGCCAAAAAACAAACAGTTCTTTTATTAAATCACAATTTACACACATAAACATGCATAATATTTATAATCATTCGATTTTAATGATAAGAAACCAGAAAAATTATAACTATATTCTTATTTCTAACGTTTACTAAGTCAATATGTCTACTTTGACAGTAAACTAAATATTAAACCACATATAAAAGCATCAAGCGTAGATGACTGACTATATTCGTGAAAAATTTCCACATAAAAATAATATGTATTAAAACTAGTAGGAACCATACAACTAACTAAATATGTTACAAAATATAATTTATTTGTTAATTATAATCAATTGCGAATATATAATTATCAAATTGTTTTTGTTGATAAACACTGCACCAAATATATTTTTTAAGTACCTACCATAAAACCTTCGCTTCATTTTATTGCAAGAACCGCCGGAGGCGGCCATTTACCGCGCAGCGGTAAAAAGTTTTCTGAAAGCCCTAGCTTAGAAGCTGAGCGAAGCGATGCTTCTCAGCTAGTATTTGATATAATCATATGCCGTCTACTAACTAATATGATATTTATAATAATATGTCAAGTTGAAGAGTGTTACAATTCTGGTTTACATTGTTACAGGGGATATTTCTATTAAATGAATTGTGTAGAAACAATTCAGATGACAGAAGAGACTACATGTACTATTTGGCTATTGGTAATGCAAGGTTGAAAAAATATTCAAAAGCCAATGAAATTCTCAATGTTATATTGAGAACAGAACCTACCAACCATCAAGTATTACAGTTACAGGTTTGTTAGCCAATGTCACTTATGTATGTATATAACAACAAACTAATTGTTTAATTCTCAATGTTATATTGAGAACAGAACCTACCAACCATCAAGTATTACAGTTACAGGTTTGTTAGCCAATGTCACTTATGTATGTATATAACAACAAACTAATTGTTTAATTCCTACTGTGGAAATGTCACTCAAGATCAAGGTTCCTTATTACAGAAATACATTTTTGGATTCAGTCAGCTTCCCACTGTTGAGTGATGTCTATTGTGGATCAAGCCATTCATCAATTTGTTTGTCCGATAACATTTTGACATAATATTTTTTATTTTATTTTATTGAATACAACAGCAATACAATAAAGATTTATACAGATATACAGAGATAATTTTTATGTTGCCAATTATAGTATTCTAAATATATTAAGTACATACACATTTATTAACATTTATGAAGACAGGGTGGGAAAAGAGAGAGGTAGGGAGGGGAGTGGGGGGAAGCATCGACCACTAGAAACTCATATTATGATTTGCCTCACTGTATGAAGAATAGTAAATTAAAATTAAGTTAAAGTTAAAGGGGCACAATTAAAAAGTTAAAGAGTTAAAGATGTGCACAACAAAACAGAGCACAGATTAAACATCTGAAAAATTCACAATTTTTTTTTTGAATACATAAAAACTTGAAGCAAACATATCCAATTCCGGAACGCTCAAACAATTTCTGTTGTACCCATTACAAGCTCTATTAATATAAGAATTTAGCATATAGTTAGTTTTAGAAAGTTCTATATAAAAGAGAGACTGGTTTCTATTTCTTCTTAGTATATATGAACACTGAACACAATACAATCTCCTAGTTCATGTTACATGTTATAATTTAAATTACATTTGATTTCTATACACATCCAAACAAACACACTCATGAACGACTCTGTATATACAAAATAGTTGAATTGGTTAAAGACAGAAGCGGGTTATACATCCCACAGTAAAATAATCAAAAGAATTTATTGATGATGTCTAAACGTTGCTTTTTGTAACGTTTAGATTAGTTAATACTTGTGCTATAGGTGAACGAAATTGGTCGAAGCAGGATTTGAACTCGTGACCACTGGATCTAGCCCAGCGCGCTAACCGCTCTGCCATCGACCCATAAAATTGAAGTTCATTGAAAACAGCCTAATAACTGATGGCAGTAAGCAGTTTGTTTGTAAATAGCAGTTTGCACGCCCAATCATAACACTAGTACGAATACACAGATATAAAAGTAATAGTTTTATTCCAACAATTTTAATAACTTGTAAAAATTGTGAACTATTTATTTAAGGCCCACTTGCAATAAAGTAGTACATATTGAACTTGGTAACCGTGGGTTCATAATAACTACTTGCACCAACAGAATTTAAACGCCGGGGGGGATGACAGGTAGAAGACTTCATTGCAAATGTTTGTTTTTATATAGAAATATATGATACACATATGATCTTCGCTTCTGCAATATTTTTGCAGTTGATTGTCATTCCTATTCTTATCGTGTATTCACATCCAGAGATGTTGATGAGTTAAAAATACAACATGAAAAAAGAGATGTCGAAAGGTTAATCAAAATAAATTTTGATCAATTTAAAATACAACATTTAAAAACAGTATGATATTTTAGTTTCGTTTCTAGAAAACGTAAATTATTCCCTGCTCGAAAAGCCACTCACATTTTGGATATTTATATAAGCATCAGCTCGAACAATATTTTTAATAGAAATCAATTATAGTAGGTATATTAAAATCAACAGTTCTCTTGGTTATGATTATTAAAATTTAACACATAGCGTGGGAAGACCTGAGCCCTCCGAACTACAGGACGCATTATAACAGGAATCAAAACAACGCGCAGTTACTAGGAATGGTATCATTATGTGGATAAAAAATGACTAATTAGTGAGTTAATGGCCATTGACAGTCAATTTATTCAAACTATTTACCTAACCTATGTAATAATAATAATATCAAAATGTCAACTGACAGATGTCAGCTGGTTATGTGAATAATTTATCCATCTCATCCGTCGGATTAAGTTTATTGGGCTTGATCTTGAAAATAAAAGTTTGTCTCAAGACACTATTATCAATAACCGAGGTTTATTCAGAGTTTAGCTGGTTTAAGATAAATAAATATCTTTGGTGCAAGGGGGTCTATGGATATTTGATTGATATTTTCATAAAAGAAACAATGTAAATTGGTAAATTATGTGTTTTGTACTTAAGTAACATTTGTAATTAAGTTTGTATTTCGTTCATCGGAGGTTTTGAGACTTGGGAATTTTGATACTTGAAATACATAGCTTTATAAGTCTATTATAATTTATTTTTTTTAACTTTTCTACGGACAATTCTTGGTAGAACTCCATTTCAAATAATAAATAAATTTGGAATGGTAAAATAAAACCAAAGTTTTCAGTTCTACTAATTTAATGACACTGACTAGTTTCGTTCATCCAGTGACCATTTTCAAAGTGTGAAAAAACAAGAGGTGGTTGGTGTTTATATAATATCTGGTTAAGGGGTTTCCAACATTTTTTTTTTCCGTCAGTTCAATTAGTGTTGCTAGAAAGAACTGACAAAGAAAAATAGCAAACAAAGCGGAGCGTACAAATACAAAAAGAAATTAAATAATTTATATTGCAAAATTATTGCATACTGCTGGAACATGGCATGATGGTATCTGTATCTATTATTGAAGTTCTGTGACCAATGGTTGAGAACAGCAATGTAAGGATTAACTGTGTACCTGTAACAAAATATATTGGGGCAGTAAAATTCAAAAGCATTGAGTTGTTTGTTTACATAATAATATATAATGATAAATGGTTGGAAATACCATTCCTTATTATTAATTACTTGGTATATGAATAATATATTTATAAATATTTATAGCGGTTTAAGTAGAGGTGAAGTAGAGAAATCTGTTTGTAAATTAATAAGTGTCTTGTTCATATTATTTTTTACTCTATTAATTTCTAGTATCTCTAATCTGTCTAATTTTCTCCCTTTATTACATTTATGTAGAATTTGAACATTATTGTCTATTGTAAATTCATGTTGTAGTTCGTTTAAATGGGCAGCAAAATTAGAAGTATCTTGATTTAATCTTTTACATCTTAAATGTTCAGTTATTCTTTGTTTAAATGTTCTACCAGTTTGACCAATGTATGAACCCGTACACGTATTGCAATTCAACTCATACACACCACTATTTTTTTTTTTTTTTTAAAAAATGAATATGTCCTTGTTAAACAAGTACATATACATCTTCCTACGTTCCCTAAAATAAGCATAAATGCTTGTGCTATAGGTGAACGAAATCGGTCGAGGCAGGATTCGAACTCGCGACCACTGGATTGCTAGCCCAGCGCGCTACCCGCTCTGCCATCGACCCATCTATTACCACTATTGTTGACTGGACCCATCCACTATTGTTGACTGGATCTATTTTGTCTTTATTATTTACTAATGCTTTACCTAATGTTTTTGGGTTGTAAAAAGCAATCTTCTTTTTGGCTATTTTCTTAATTATATTACCGGTTTTTATAGATGTTTTGCCAATGTAACTTAGTTTTACCCATTTATCTGAATTTTCTGTTTGAGATATAAGTCCTGGAGCAACCGCAGTTAGGAAGAACTTCTTTTTCTTTTTTCTTATCATGTTATGTACTAGATTATCTTTGTAGCCATTGTTTTTTGCTAAGTTTTGTATGATGCTGACTTCATTATTATAATCTGTTTGTGACAATGGAACATTTAGCAATCTATGAATTAAGTAACTATTATAATTTGATTGACATTTCAGAAAGAAATAAGAAAGAAAATGGAATCAGAGGCGATAGTTGGTGCAGCTAAAGCAGGTGGAGCACTTTTAGTACTTGGTGGCATTGTTGGACTTGGTATAGCTCTTGCAAAGAAATAATATCTCAATATTCATTATTTTATTTTTGTAATACCCCTTCTTTATCATTATATTTCTAAACACAAAATTGAAGTTTTATCAAAATAAATAAATAAAAAAATAGTCTACAGAACGACTTGACTCTTCATAAGGTGGATTATTTTGTTAATTAGTTACATAAATATTGTACATTTATTTATTTCAACTGTATTTGTGAAAGTTATTAATGGTTGGTAGTATTTCAAATCATTATCATTGTGTAGGTTCTTTATATTTAAAATTGGACCAAGTTCATTAAGGTATTGGTATGATTTTGTTTATTTGTGTAAACTTTTGTGTTTAGAGAAAAATATTGTATTGTATTTTTATTACATCATTATTGACAGCGAAAGTGTAAGATGCAGAAAGCATACCCCACCATGTGGGACGATTGCTTAGGAAAGAAGAAGAAACATCATTATTGTAAAATATGATTTTGTAATTTCTCCAGCAAATAAAAGTATTGTCATTGGTGTCATGTGTGACTTGGTAGTGAGGAGTATAGCATTGGCCACAATCCAATTGTTTTTTTATGATTGAATACAATTTTGCATTTTTAAATTATTTATGATTCCTAACTTGAATAATTTGATCATATTCTCCAACATTCTATTATTTGAATACAGATATGTTAGTACTTGAATAACTTGTTTATATTCTCCAACATTCTATTATTTGAATACAGATATGTTAGTACTTGAATAATTTGATTATATTCTCCAACATTCTATTTATTTGAATACAGATATGTTAGTACTTGAATAATTTGATTATATTCTCCAACATTCTATTATTTGAATACAGATATGTTAGTACTTGAATAATTTGATTATATTCTCCAACATTCTATTTATTTGAATACAGATATGTTAGTACTTGAATAATTTGATTATATTCTCCATCATTCTATTTATTTACTTTATTAATTTATGTGATTGTTTTTTTGCCAATGATAGTTTAATTTCACTTTTTCTTAACTAAGATTTTGTAGGGAATTTGTAATATATAAGTAAAATGTTTTTAATGTATTATTTTATCCAGTTGTATTATTGTTATCATTCTGTTTATGTTGTATTTTTACTTCAAAGAATGTCAATTAAATCAAGGGATTTCTTGATATTTTCATACAACTATCTTTTATTTACTTATTTTTATCCTTTTGCACACATTTCATAATAAGTGCATCTTCCAACCAACCATATTCATTTGGTGAGGTAAATTGTGTGTATATGTACTACATATTAGAACCGGCATGTTCATATTAAATATGTAAACGATGAGATAAGTCAAAAAAAATTTCTTCATTTAGTATGAAACAAGCGTTGCTCTTGTAACAATGTGTGTACTGCGTTTTTCGATTGTCTAAATTCTTAGTGGTATTTTTAGATATTGATTAAATATCTAAAAATACAAATAACAGAAACAGCTCTCACCACCAAGGAAAATATTGAAGAGCTAGATGTGAAGAAAGCAGTCAAAAATCTGAAAGGCACCTGGTCTTGATGATATATCAAATGAACTATTAAAGTACTCAGGTGACAGACTGCATCACGAACTTTATCAGCTAATCTCAAAAATATTTGACTATGCAGATATCCCAACAGAATGGCATACAAGCATCACCATACCAATCTTCAAAAAAGGGGACAAGGCAAACCCGTCTAATTACCGAGGTATCTGTCTCTTAAGCTCAGTATTAAATCTCACGACGAGCATAATCAGAACCAAACTAGAGAGACACCTCACAAATAGAGACGAACAGCAGGGCTTTGGGAAGAATCGATCAACATCAGATGCTATTTTTGTCGTTCGACAGATCGCTGAAAAATCAATAGAATATAATAAGGCTGCATATATGTGCTTCGTCGACCTTACCAAGGCGTTTGACAGAGTCAGACTGGAGGACATAATAGAAATACTCAATACAAAGAATACTCCCTCCAACATAGTAAAAATAATCCAAGGATTGAATACCGACAGCTTTACTAGAATAAAAACACAGGGCGACCTCACCAATCCAGTCCCAACTCCAATCGGAATAAGACAAGGCGATAGTCTAAGTCCATTCCTATTCAACTTAATGGATAAACTGATCGAAGAAGTTGTAGACCTAAACCTTGGGTACCGAATGGGAGGTAAAAGAGTCAGTATAGTATGCTACGCCGACGATGCGGTACTTATCGCAGAATCAGAAGATGACCTTCAAAGGATGCTATACAAACTAAATCATACATCACTTAAATATAATATGATGATATCTACAGACAAAACAAAGAGTCTCACGATAAGCAAGAACCCGTTGAGATGCAAATTAGTCGTAGAAAATAACATAATAGAGCATGTGATGGACTTTAAATACCTGGGAATAGACATCACTAGCAGTGGTAGTCTATACAACGAAACATTAAGACAAGTAAATAAAGCAGCTGCAATATCAGGATGTCTAAAGGAAAGTATATGGAGGAATAAACACTTGAATATCGAAAGCAAAGTCCGAATATATAAAACATGTGTAAGACCCATTGCCACCTACGGAGTAGAGACCAGAGCAGACACAACGAGAACAAAATCTCTTCTGAGAAAATCAGAGATGAGGACATTGCGATGTATAACCGGAAACACTCTAAGAGACCGAATTCGAAATACCGAAATAAGAAAAAAGTGTAGTACGGAAGACATTGTCAGATGGGGAAGACAGCGGAGGCGATATTGGAGCTCACATGTAAACAAAATGGCTGAAAATAGACTCCCACGTATCGCTCTCCAGGAGAACCCAGCTGGAAGAAGACCACCAGGAAGACCTCCAAAGAGATGGCGAGACAGTTGGCAGTCCACATCGCAGGAGACAGAATAGCGGTACAAACAGATCTTCGGATCTATGAAAAGGAAGAAGAAGAAGATTAAATAAGTACTACAACGATGGTGATTAAAAACGATGGAATCACATTTTGTGTATAAATATTGTTTTTAAAAGGTATATTTAACTCTTATTATTAATTTTTAAATCTAATATTTGTTTATGAACATAATTTAGGAACTCAACGATTGCCCAACGATTAATAAGTGCCCAAGGAGAAGAAGAAGAGTTAATATGCAAATAGGTACCTACGCAACGCGGAGACTGTTTTAATCAAGGATGCCATTAAAAGAATATTTGTCTTAAATTTTGGCGCATTGTTTGATATGGCCACCTTTGGCCCAGATAATTTTGCTTAGTCTGATGTACGCACCACATGCCCATTCTTGCTGAAGGTACACCTTCAGACTATCCATGTTCAGGTAATTTTTGAAGACACCTTGTCCTTCATAATGCTACATATGGAGAAGTGCATCGGATTCAGGTCAGGTGAATATAGAGGGTACTCTTGAGCAGAAATTAGCCGTAAAACGGGTGCTCTCAAAGAGTTATGAGTGTAATTGGATTGACAACTATACACTTGCGAAATTAGCTAACAGTTGACACCGGACCCTGTAGGTATATATCTGTATGTACTATGCCATTGATAATTTAATAAATAAAAATATATTCTCTATTCATCTCCTAGCACGAAAAATCATACGTCTTAAGTCTATTTACGCTGATTGATGATTGTAATAAAAAACTGTTTTGTTATTTATTCTTAATTTTCTATTGTTTAATGACTAAAGTTGGACTAGGAGTTGATCAAAAACAGATGGTGGTTGGTCTGTAAGTACTGTAACGTTACTGGGCCATTCTCGTACAAACAATTGTTGGTATAAGTATAAACAAATACCATGACAATTTTCCATGAATTAGGGGAAGGTTTTTGCATCTACCAACAACAAAAAAATTGGTTCTGCGCAGTCCTACATTCCCTAAATTAAGCATAAATGCTTGTGCTATAGGTGAACGACATTGGTTGAGGCAGGATTTGAACTCGCGACCACTGTAATACTAACCGCTCTGCCATTGACCCATCTAAATATTAGCAATCAACAACCATTTATGTATTTTGTAATTTTACACTTGTGTAGTTTTATTTAAACTACAGAAACATTTCATTGACTCATTTTACTTAGTTTATCATATTATCTTTTATATTGAGCATAATTTATCATCATATAATTTTATGAAATATATTAACAATTTTTGACGTAGTCAATACACACCTGTCTTGAAATAGAAAATTCCATTATGTCGGTAAGTGTATTTACTGCATCTTGTTGCACAAACATGATTAAACCAACTAAGCAAATTTGTGTTCTGCAAACCCATATGATTACTATAACTGGTGATATCTGTGTACTTGATTTATGTACTTCTGTAGTTTGTTTAGTATATTAATATACTTACAGTTGATGCAAATCAACATTCTTCCTACGTTAGTACTCCTGCTGCTGCTCCAAATAAAAATAAGGAGATCGAAATAAATAATTTGAATATAAACATTTTGAACACTTATTTAATATAAACCAACTCAAGCAGTACACAAAATGTAATTTATACAAAAATATGGCAAGTACAAGTAAAATGAAATTTGTCAATAACAGAAATTTAACAAACAGCATATTATTTAAAAAGCCAAGAACAATAAGTATATAACTAAACATACATAATGTTAATGTTACATAAATAAACAATATAGGAACCAATATATACATTTTAAAATTTATTATCATTTAATTACCTATTCCAATTGATGAAATATTTTATTAAACAGATTTGTAGACAGCAAACATAACAAAGTTTGTCTATGACTTTATACATCAATTCATTTATTTGTAGAAAATGATTCATTACTGCAATACATAATGGAAATGCTCAATATAACTATCTAGATATAGGTAGTTAAACTTTCGCTTAAATTGAGTTTACAAAAATAAAATAATTATCACCAATTAAAGTAGTCTTTGAACAAATACAAAATATTCTATGTTGGTGTTTACAGATCAGATAACTTTGTAACAAAAAATGTATCTAGTAAAATAATAAAGCAAACTAATTCATTTGGCCTGTGTTTATGTGATACAATATATTGAAATAGGTACATATATTGAAATATCGCATTTTGAAATCAGATATGTTAAACAGTTTGTTTCATAAGTATTTTCAAAAGTTCTACACTGAATAAGTGTCGCACAATTTTAAAATTGAGCATAATAAAAAATATTCTTTTTTTACAGAATTTTTTAAAAATTACTCCATGACTATATGCCGTAAAAAATGACTGTTTTATTCTTAAAGAGTGCATAAAATCAAAGTGAATATTTGAGATTTTTTTTTTTCGTTTCATGTCAGGTTTGTTCTGAACTTCATTGAATATTTGGGGGCTTTAGCATAATATCATGTTTTGTTTCATGTCAGGTTTGTTCTGAACTTCATTGAATATTTGGGGGCTTTAGTATAATATCATGTTTTCGGCCAATTTAGCATTATATGCCCCCTTAAATTTTGTGTTTAAAATAATTACAATTGAAAAATGTATGTTATTATGAAATGTTAGGAAGTCAAAAATTTTCAGAAACTTTTAAGAAGTATTCAGTCATTAAAATAGATCACCACATGTCATTGTAACCAAATATATAGCACCTAAACATAAATACAATTGTAGCCATTACTAATACAAATGAATGGAATTCATTTCAACAATAGGTATAACATTCACACATATTACCGTCTATAATCTTATATTATAATATATTAAGTACCAAACTAAATATTACATATGTATTTACATAATTACATAGGGAGCAAGTATTTAGGAACTTAGGACGCCTGACTTGATGTTGTCAGTTGATTTGATTTTACGTTATTAAGGCACGCTGATTGTATTTTGGTGCGTGAACTCAAAATATCAGATGTAATTACACTCTCTCATATATGTACGTATGTATGTATATTGAGAAAGTGGTTTAGTGGATACCTATTTCATTTATATTCAGGCTCATACACAATTATTTTAGAAGGCACCTCGTCCCTCAACATTATTATTATCATTGCCTAATTATTTATACATTTACATACTAAATATTGTAAGTATATTTATTTCTAGGAAATAAACATGTACATATGTATATAATATATGCACGGTTCCTTTTAGGAAAATACCAACGGATAAAATAAAATTATATAATTGAAACGGTCAAATTGGTAATTTAAAAAAATGTTTTCTACTAATTAGCCTAACCTAGGCTTCAACATAACTAACCTAGGCTTCAACATAACTAACATTCTACATATATAAATCTTCCTTAGTCAAATTACACTTTATGTTTCAAACATTTCCAATTATTGTATATTTTATTATTAAACACAAATTAGTTCAATGAATTGAATTATTATTTTTAAAAACAAAGAACATACACAATTATATAACAATTATAAGCTCATACATACTCGTATAATATATACATAGGTATATTTTATGAAACATTTCATTTCAGTTGAATGGGACGGGACATTCAAAAATCATATTTCTTTAAAGAAATTTTATAAAATAATATATTTTATTGGTACCAATGAATGTGTAATATATATTTTATTTATCTATGAACATTTGACTCCAAAATTTAAATAATTAGGTACCTACATAATAATTAATCTCTTAACAAAAATATAACTAGATGTATTAAAATTAATTAAGTATGGCTTCCATCTTCAGAATAAAATTTACAGGTTCAATATAATATACCTAATGATATTACCTATTACAGTTCTTATAGAATAACAAAATATCACACAAAATCATGGCATAAACTTTTATTTTAATGTATTTTTGTAAAAAAAAACTATAAATGTGAAATATATAATTATTTAATGAAAAAGTCTAGAAAAGTTATTAATTGCCGCTACAACTCTATAATATTTAAAATTACAATATCACTAACATATAAATATCAAACCATAAAGATATGGAGATTGAAGGATTGAGTTACATATGTTAAATATTCAAATTTTATATTAAGTATTCAATCAACATAAACATTGTTTTTATAATATGCAGGAATATAAACAAAATAAGAAATATTTATAAAATGTTTTACAGATAATAACCACAAGGAGTTTGTGTTCTATGGACTCCTTATAATATTGAAAGTCAATTCATAAATATTACAAAATATTATTTTATCACAAATTATTTATAAGTACAACAAATAATAATTTTATAACGGGGCATCAACTTTTAAATAAAAATATATGAATTGGTATAATGTGCATCACATGTTATGTACATATAGGTATGTTATGTAAAGTACATACATATTATGGTAGTTTATTTGTCACTATATAAGTACTTATATATTATTCAATACATAGATACATAAAAGAATATTGTTCATAGTATATGAATTGATGTACAAATATAATATAAAAAATGTGAATCTATGAGTATCCTTGTGCGATATATATCTTTATATATAACTAGTAGAAACTTATTACAAACAAATAATATCTTGTTCAGTTTATATTATAAATATGAACCTATTATTGTCTCCCAGTGGAGCAGAATAAAGAGATTAATAAGAAACTCTTGTTGCTGAACATGATCGTAATGTGACCTATACTTACTTATTGGCAAATATAGAGAATTTTGCTGTTTGTGGTTTAATAAACAGTATCATGTTAGCATCAACAATCAACAAATAAAAAAATATTAATTCACAAATTCCAAAATGTACACAAATTGTGAGGCAAAATAAAAATATCCGTGTATACATGTTTGAATAAAAAAACTATTTACATAGCATTAGATTATTACATAATTAGATTATTACTTACATAAACTTAACAAGTATCTTAAATATTTCAACTTGAAGCAAATCATAGCTTTCTTAAGATATCAAAAAATCAATAACTGCATTTTGTGTGAATTAAATTTTACTGGAAACTGTAAAACTTACTTTTGTTCCATGAACATACAATTATTTAAAAAAAAATGTTCATTGCAAGAATGGCTATGGATGCATTGAAAGAGAAAGTATGTCACTTGTACTTTTGATATTTTAATTAGGTATATTTGTAGAGATTATATATTTTACGTGAAATATATTCACTGAACATTTGTTTTCTTTTTGTTGGTTTTAAATTTTGACCTTTATTATTTATTTATTGTGGTTTTGTATAATATCACAAACAAATCAAGTGTTATATTCATAATGATGCCGCCAACTTTGTTAGTTTTAATAACGAGGTAAAATAAAGTTTCTTTGTTTGTCAATTGAAAATTGTTGGTGAAATTCCATTATAATATAGGCAGCACTATGACAATAGCATTCAGTGCATATTAAAATATTAGTGAAACTGAAACAAGTGTTCATATTTGTATGCATGAAAAAATAATGAATGTTTTATCATAAAACATAATTCTAAAATCATAAAACATTAGGATGTGTTTCTCAAACAAAGATTATAGTAAAAGTATAGTTAAAATACTTTGATTTTATAAAATTGTTCAATAGTTTTGGTTGTTTCATTGAAATCTAATGCAGTCAAACTATGTACCTACACTATTACCAATACTTTTGTTGAAACAACTCAACCTTAATATAACACTAATGACAATGAATGTAATGACAATATGAAATGACAATAGTTAATGTATCTATCCATATTGATTATTATTACAATAGTTTTATTTTATTAGAGAAAAATAAATAAAGTAATAAAATTACTTAGGTAAATAGCTATAAAATGAGATTAGGTAGGTATATAAATCAATTATATGAATGTAAATTTTATTTTAATAAATTTCATAAACAATGCAACTGTTAAATTCCCAGTATTATTTTATTATTCTAAAATGATTTCAATATAAGACACAGAATTGTTATGTTGTATAAGAATATTATTAGGTACATAGATATTTAGCAATAACTACTAGAGGTTGTACTAGAGGTAGAGGTATTACAATTTAATATTTTAAATCTAAAAACAAAAGTTATGTTTACTCATTGTCATAACCAACTAACATTATGTATCTTAATACATATTTATTTTGGCTGCAAGTAATTTACATACTTATAAGATACAATGTACCTTGTATAGTAAATTGAACTATTCATACAGCAACCCAAACACTTTTTTATTCAAACAACAAAATATGTATCAGGTGTATAAGTTATTTATATATCTATTTTATATATATAAGTATTTATTTGTATTCAAAATGGGACTCTATAGTTACATAGGTACATAGTATTATGTATCATAATATTATAATGAAATGTTTTAAAATTGCTCTCTCTTACACAACATTTTAGTCTTATTCTGTTTTTAAAGCCAGATTCGAGTTGTAATAAATCTCTTTTATATTTGATAATAATTTTTACATTAGATAATGATTTATGAATTTTAGTATATCTCCACAAGCTCAGTAATTTAATATCGTATACATTTGTTATTTGTAATAAATATTGACAATAACACAACACAACACTAAGGGACAACATTATGAGGTATTTGTATGTGGAATAGGTCACTTGTAAACATTATGTATATATCTAGTACCTACCTACCTACCTATGTAATAATTAGGTAAGTGAGTTTGGTCTTATTATTTTAAAAATGAACTAACATTATATATATATATATATATATTATATATAATATATATGATAATTATGTAGGTATATATATATATGTATATTGAATAATTATTTAAAAATAATAAATTCTCATTTTTGAGGTAGATGGATGGAATTATATGTTTGTATTTAAAGGAATATTTTCACTTAAACTAGTGGCATGTTATTTGTATGTAGACAGTATCTCTCTCAGTACAGTAGGTAGACATACATACATACATTTCAATATCACCCATTTACATTATTTTATTACTAAAAACAAAACTATCTTTTAGTAAAAGAAACAAATAAAATATACATCATACATTATTCAAACAAAATAAAGTTCATCCACTAAATGCATGCCACTGTATTAGGTATATATATATATATATATATATATATATATATATATATATATATATATATATATATATATATATATATATATATATATATATATATATATATATATATGTATATATATATATATATATATATATATATATATATATATATATATATATATATATATATATATATATATATATATTATATATAATATATATATATATATATATATATATATATATATATATATATATATATATATATATATATATATATATATATATATATATATATATATATATATATATATATATATATATATATATATATATATATATATATATATATATATATATATATATATATATATATATATATATATATATATATATATATATATATATATATATTATACTTCAATACATTAAGTAGGTACCTATACCTATAATATACCTACACATAGAATTATAATATTATCTTGAGGTAGTTGGATGGAATATAATATTTATGTATTTTGTAGTAGGTAGGTAATTGTCTTTTATAACATTTGAATTTATTTCAACTAATTCCTGTTTAAATATTTATTACTTACTATATTATGTACCTACTATACATAGGTATATATATATCCAATAAAATGGCACAAACAAATTTATTTATCAATTTCTAAAAGTCTACATGATGAACAAGAAGCTCTGACAGTCTTCAGTTTAACTATAATAACATAACATACATTCATACATACCTATAGGTATATGTAAGTACATACTTATATAGGTGTAAGTATCAATAATAATATCAATTATAAAATCTGTAAATTTTCATAAAACTTGAACATAGACCATCCTTCTTTCTGTCTGTAGGTATGTCTGACTCTACCAACTAACAATAATACCTATATGTAAGTAAGTAGGTATACATCATATCATTTTACCCTTTTCACTTATTTTATTTTACTTATAAATAGGTACCTAATCAATATAATCATTCACAATCCTTTTGCATATCTTCATCAGAATAATCATCCTCTTGTTCACTGCTATCTCCGTGTATTTTGTTTCTTTTATCATTTCTTATCTCGTCTCGTATTATTTCTCTTGAATTATAATCATTGTGTTCACTTTTGTCTAATTTTCTCATATTCCGATTTTGATCGGATTCCTCCATTTCTTTATCTATATCTATTTCAACAATTTCTCTATGTCTATTTCTTTCTTTTTCTCTATCTCTATCCCTTTCTTTGCCTAAATCTAAAGCTTCATCTTCTCGAGAATCTCTCTTTGTATAATGTTGATGCATCTGTTCCAGAAAATGGTGATGAAGAGGACCAGGTGGTTGTGGAGACATCTTGGATAGAGGTCCCAAATGTTTTCTGTCCAATTGTGTCCCCAGTGCATTTAGTTGAGCTAACTTTGCTGCATGCATGGCCGCTATTTGTTCCTGAGACATTCCCATACCCGCTGTAATTAAATATATTCATATTTTTTTAGAATTTTTATCTAAAGAAAGAATTCTGAGCAGATTCATTTGAGAAAATTGTATTTTCAACGCATAAAATTGCTTGTAATCTTTCTTCAAATTTTAATTGTAAATTACAAGTGAGCAATCGGAAGAACCAAGTGTGGTGTGTGATTACCGAAGACTTCCCAACTTAACTAGGCACCAGGAAATAGAAGACTGCCCAACTTAACTAGGCACCAAGGAATAAAAGACTGCCCAACTTAACTAGGCACTGTATATAATAATAGTGGCCAACTCAACTATGACCAGGGGAGTAAAAGCCACCAGTGCAGCTCCAAAGGAATGGATAAAGTTCAGTCACAATCATAACACCTCACAGCATTAGAGTCATCAATCGAATCAAAGACAACTCCTCTCAACATCTCCCTTTTCACTCTCCACTTACACACAAACTCCCTAAAAGCTGTGAAGCTCTGATGGGAAAGTAGAAATTCCACCTTACAAAATGGTCTTGTTATGTGTCTAAGGGAGTCGAGTAGCCTATTTCTTTCTTTGTCCAGCAAAGAGCTATACCAAAGGATATGCATTGCATCCTGGGCCCCGCTCCCACTGACACAAAAAAGAGAAAATAATGTTTTAATAATTTTAAGGTTTTTTCGTTAACACAGTGGAAGTTCATAATTATAAAATAGAAAGTTTTATTTTAATAATTAAAAAACACAGTTTCAATCCACAATGAGTTTTTATTTTTAATGCCTAAGCGCTTTCACTGGGCTCGAATCTAAGTCTCCACTTCTTCACCTATATCTTCACCTTTACTTAAATAATTTAGTTTTGCATGCATTAATTGATTCACATGTTTTTTTTTATATATTGATACTGTGTCATTTTCTTAAATATACCTACTGTGTGTTTATGATATATACTCCCATACCTAGCTATTAATTCTTTTACATTAGTAATTTCTACATATACACATATATGTACATACCTACTTACCTAGCTAAATATTGTCATACCATACCATCACGCCAAACTCCTCTCTCTTGACACACATTCCTCGCTTCATTCACGTCCATACATCGTCTCATACACGCTCTTATATTATTCTTACTTCTAACATCACCATCTTTCAAAATCCCATTTATGTGATCGTGCCAACTTTTTCTTGGCCGACCTCTACTTTTCGTTCCTCTTTTATCAGCCTTGTTTACTTTTTTTGTCAGACGGTCATCACTCATTCTTTCTATGTGGCCGAACCACCTAAGGGCATAATTGTTTATATGTATCATAAATATTCCTATATCAGTTGAATTCTCTACCTTGTAATAATCTTTATTCATTCTTATAATAATTGTTGTATGTATCTTTTATGTATTGAACATTTTACCATGTATAATTAGGTTTTCCCTATTTCTTAGTAATTACTTGTATTCAACTTTCTTTTCTCTGTATGTATTGACATTGTATTCCCAACACCCCCCCTCTCCCCATCTCCCTCATACCTCACGCACCCCCATTTACTATGTAACATTTTGTTTTAATTTTGTATTTAGTTTGAATTTTGCCTCTGATGATGCTGGCTGAGTCCAGTGAAAGCGCTTAGGCATTAAAAATAAAAACTCATTGTGGATTGAAACTGTGTTTTTTAATTATTAAAATAAAACCTTCTATTTTAGAATATAATGTGATAATCAAAGATACAGTGGAGTATTTTCTTACCAAAAGTGTTTTCTGCCATGAATTGTAAATATGTGTCCAATATGGCTGACCCACCCAATGCTGCCGGATAATCTTCTTGTTTTCCACTTAAATTCTGTGCAATGGAATCTATACTTTTTGCGGCAATTGCTTTTATTGCAGGAACCTTTGTTATAGTAGTGTTTGAATGATGATTCATAGCTGAAACAAAAACTGTAAAAAATTAGTTGAAATATTTGGTGTAGTTGAAGTAATTGACCGCCGACTGTCGTGACATATTTGGTAAGTCATATTTTGACTTCTGTGTGGGCAACCTGGGTTCCATCCCCACCAGAGGATAAATTTATTTAAAACAAGTGAGCCTGGCCAGATGTAGTTAAGCCACAGATCGCTTTCTATGTAGACTGCATTTTACCTATTTATTTTCATATGCAGGATTGTGGTAACTATATTATGTAGATGTATAATACACATGTTAATAGATTTATTCACACCGCTATCTATCGAAAGCTTACACAACTTAAAAATTAAATACAACCCTTTTTTTAATTACTTTTTTATTTTATTTTATTTTATTTAAAGTATACAAACAATGACTGGACAAGTAAACTGGTGATATATATATTTTTTTTTAATTTATTTGAAAAAATGGGCAACGTACAATAATATTTTTTTAAACAAATATAAAAGATAAGAATAGCAACATAAGTAATTGTAACTTAATCAGCCCACCTTTGATTTCATGGTGCATTGTACTCACTATTGGTAACAAAAAAAAATTATTATTCCTGTCTAACGTGGCTCCTGAAAAGAGTCCTGGACATACAGAATATGTCCACGGACCTGATCTTTTCCAAATTATTATACGTGGTAAGGCATCGGTACAATGGCGAATTTTGAGCGGCATTAGTGTTTTTTTTTGTCTAAAAAGAACGTTGAGGTGTGTCTTGTTCGTCTGTTTGGTATGTTGAAGTTAATAATTTTCAGAAGGTCTGTACAGTCAATATTGAAGTTTATTATGTCATAAAGGTACATTAAGTCTGAGGTCCTTCGTCTTGTCTGTAAAGTCTGCAATTCATGTTTGTAGTTATTACCAAATTTGTACTTCATATGTTTCAAAAATATTTGTTGTATTCGTTCTATACTGTTAATGTAAAATATTATATTGTGGATTCCAGATGACTGATGCATGCTCCAATTGACTTCTAACAATTGTGTTATATAGTAAGATAAATGTTTTCACTTGTGTGAATGGTTTGCATACTCTCATCAGGAATCCCAACATTTTATAAGCTTTCAGTGTAATTGTGTCAATGTGTTTGTCAAATAAAAGTTTACTGTCCAGTTGTATACCTAAGTCTCTACAGTCTGATTTCTTATCAATCGCCTCCCTATTGATTTTGTATGTGTATTGTATTATACTCTTTTTCCTAGAGAATGTAATGGAGTGACATTTTTTTACATTTAGTAACAGCTTATTCGAGACACAATAAGAAGTTAGTCTATCAAGGTCAAGTTGTAAGTCCTCACAGTCAGTAATGTCTATAACAGTTTTGTAGATTTTCATATTGTCAGCGTATAATATGTAATTACTGTTCCTGAAGCATAATCCAATGTCATGTATGTAAATATAAAATAAGAGAGGCCCCAAATGGGAACCTTGAGGTACACCCGATGGCACCTGTGTTGCAGACGATAGATGACCACCGTACTCTACTATTTGGCTTCTATTAATAAGGTATGATTTTAGCCACCTAAGAAGATCACCGTGAATACCCAAAAGTTTTAGCTTCTTAGTCAGAATTAGATGGTCCACTTTATCAAAGGATTTTGAGTAGTCTGTATATATTGCGTCAGTTTGTCTTTTGTTATCAAGGTTTTCATGAATTTCGTTTAGAAAGACATTTAAATTTGTATTAGTAGAACGTCCCCTAACAAAACCATGTTGTTTAGGATCTAAATGGAGTTTGACCGCAAAGTACATTTGATCGTACACGATCTTTTCCAAGAGTTTACTCAAAATGGGCAATTTGGAAACTGGTCGGTAATTTGAAACATCTTTCAGGTTCCCACTCTTAGGTATAGGAGTAACTAATGCCTGTTTACATCTATCAGGAAATGTACCGTTGGATAGTGACTTTTTAAAAATATGATAAATTGGGATGGTTAAGGAGCTGGCACAGTACTTCAAGAATATGCCTGGTAAATCATCACTGCCCTGACTCTTTCTTATGTCGATTGTACTTAGGTGTTAAAAATACAATTAAAAAAAATATATACACGCCCAGCATCAATTAAATGTAGGTATACATTATTATCTTATTAATTAATTTAGGAGTGTGAGAAGAAAAACAATGAATATTAAAGTAAGACAAAAGTTGAAACTACAATATATGCTACCTTGTGTGTGGGTGTGTGTATGTATGTGCGTGAACTTATTAAATTTTTATAGGTTATGACATGTGGTATGTTTTCAATGCTTTGTGTTGTCCCAAGGCTTTGCTGAAAACCAGCAGCACTCCAGGGATACCTACCTGGTAGTGCGCAGCTGAGCAATAGCCTTTTTGTTGTCAATTGTGGTTGAAAATTTTATATTTTTTTGTTTATATGTGATGTAACAATAATGGCAACAAATAAACGGTTTATTTTTATTATTTTCCTATAAAAAATCTGTAGTTGTATATATTTTTGGATAAAAAATCGAAAAAAAATCATTTCATTGAAAAAAATAAAATATTACTAATCAGTGCTTCCAGCCTAGAGAAGCAATATTAGCTTGAGAAATTAATTTAAATATATTTTCCTCTGCTGGGGATCAAACCCAGGACTTTCAGGCAAACGGCTTACCAACTGTGCACTTAATGAAATCTTCTTCGCTACCCTAAGATATCAACTTTGTAACATCCACTACTATGTAGGTATCTCTTTCTTTTATTGCTGAGATTTTACAATTAATAATGTTACGTGTTTGTCTTTGGTTTTTTTTTCTTATTAATTTGATGTACCTACCACTACACTATTTATGGCGTCAGGTTGGTTTATAAGAAATTGCCTTGTAGCAATACACCCGCCACTGTACAATTGTACAAGAAATAAATAAATTATATAGTACAGAAAATTGGTAAAAGATTAATTTATATCTAAACAAATGTACCTGGCAGCCATTGTCCTATCTGTGTATAATTATTTGTATCTAACAAATGTAACTAGCAAAACCTGGCAGGCATTGTCCTATTTGTGTATAATTATTTGTATCTAACAAATGTATCTAGCTAAACCTGGCAGCCATGTCCTATCTGTGTATAATTATTTGTATCTAACAAATGTATCTAGCTAAACCTGGCAGCCATGTCCTATCTGTGTATAATTATTTGTATCTAACAAATGTATCTAGCTAAACCTGGCAGCCATTGTCCTATCTGTGTATAATTATTTAAGTCTGTAGGTATTTATGAAAATGGTTGGTTGATCTTTATGTTATCTAGAATCTGTAGAATAATGTAGGAAAATGAAAAATGAGTAATTCAAACTACTGCTAAAATGAAGCGAAATGTGAGTGGATAAACAAAATACAGAATTTTTGGGAATTCCTACTCTAAAGCAACCAGGAATTGTACCAATAAGGTGGTTTGTAATTGAAGTTTTAGTGTAATAAATTGCCCTTTGATTTATGTCGAGCCAACAATTAAATTAATATAATTAATGATGAATACTTACTCGGAGGTGGGGACATGGGTAGCATATCAAATCTATTTGGTGTAATTGTCAAATCTTCTGGATCATTGTCTCCACAAATAGAACTTGTTTCTGATGCAGCTGAATGTGCACTTTTAGCATCTAGTTTGATGTCAGATCTTCGAGGCCCAGTTGGTGATGCTCTTGCTCTTAACTCAGCAGGAGATATTTTAACTCCTGCCTTTGCCAATAACCTGAAATCATAATTTTCTGTGAGGCACTCTTTTCTATTTTTATCATTGTTTTCGGAGTCAACAGACAAAACAACATCCCACTTATTTCTGAAATAAAGTTCACCACCCATTTTCAATTACATTGTTTATAATAATCTGGAAATTAATAATTCTAAAGTTTTTGTGAAAATCCATTTTGAAATTAAGATATAAACCATTTTTGAATTATTAATTAGCTATAAACCACTTGTTTTTTGAGTCACTTCGCGACATGTTTCGGAAGCGCTGTCCTTCCATCGACCGGCGTGTCGAGACTAACATGTTGAATTTGTGTGAATCTGTCTGTGAAGCGAGGGGGGTGGCGGTTGAGGGTTGGTTGGGTTAGTGGGGGGAGGGGAGAATTGTGAAGTGTTTTTGTTTTTGATGGGAAATATATTAAGTATTGGAGAAGTGTTATGAAAGGTATGGTTATTTATAAGTTTTATACCGGAATTTATGTGTTTATGTATTTCGAGTGTTTCGTAGTTGTTAAGTCGGTATCCTTTATTCTGTGTTTCATGTAATAGTTTTAGTTTGTGGTTATTGAAAGAGTGATTAGTTTGGATAATGTGGTTAGCAAATTCTGAGAAATTATTGTTGTTTAAGCATCTTCTGTGTTCGTTAATTCTTATATTTAGGTTACGTGATGTCTGTCCTATGTAGTGTTCCCATCAAAAACAAAAACACTTCACAATTCTCCCCTCCCCCCACTAACCCAACCAACCCTCAACCGCCACCCCCCTCGCTTCACAGACAGATTCACACAAATTCAACATGTTAGTCTCGACACGCCGGTCGATGGAAGGACAGCGCTTCCGAAACATGTCGCGAAGTGACTCAAAAAACAAGTGGTTTATAGCTAATTAATAATTCAAAAATGGTTTATATTAACTACCACAAAATATCCGCCGAATCATTAAATGATATTAAGATATAAAATTTAACCAGTATTAACTTTATAATACGAGAACAGTCAGTCATTTATTTACAAAAATATTGTGTGATTTTACAAACTCAGTAGAGCTTTCAGTTAGTACTGAGTCACTTTAGACCATGTTTGTCTTGTCCACTGCAGGACATCCCAGGTCCCCCTCTCCTACTCATTCCTCCCAGTCTTGTACGCACAACAATAACAAAAGCACACACAACAGTCGAAAGTTGTTTATTATTATTATTAAAAATGGTACATCGACACATATCCAGCTTACAATTTTCATAAAAATAAAACAATATTGGTTATTATTATGAGTGCTGGACGTCCAATTATGGTTGCATACAACATTACAAAATTACATAAGCTCATATTCAATCACACACAAGTAAGAGTTACATAAATAAGAGAAAATTAGGTTACAAAAGTTAAGAAAAAAAAAATAGTTACATAAGTTAAGCAAAAAAAAATTAGTTATAGAAGTTACACATGTCAAAGTAAAAAAAAAAATTGGTACATAAGAAGTATAAGTTACATAAGTTAGAGAAAAGATAATTTCAAACAGATTACAATCAAATAGCGTATATAAATTGCACTGAGACCTTCATGCGCGATTTAACTTTTTTTCTTAAAAGCAGAGAGCGAATCCACAAACAATTCAAGATCAGGACACTCCTTTGTCATATCATTATACTTATTGGTTGGTTCGTATATAAAAGTAATATGTGAATATACCTGCTTGCTAATTCAGGGTCAAAGGGACTTGGCATCGGTAAGACTGGAAGATCTTTGGTTGATATTCCTCGATGTTGGCGTGACATATGGGAATGGAGAGAATTTCTTGACTTTGCCACAGTACCACAGAGTACACACCTAATAATATTACAAGTACTTTATTCATTTTTTTTTTATTTATTTATTATTTATTAACTGGCTTACTACTACATTTTTATACATACATATGAAAAAGAAAAATAAACAAGATAAATAAAAAATATAAACAATATCAAAAAGTATCCACGACAAAAGAGACAAAAATAATAAAAGTAATAACAAAAAGTAATAATATTACAAGTACTTTATTCATTTTTTTTTTTATTTATTTATTATTTATTAACTGGCTTACTACTACATTTTTATACATACATATGAAAAAGAAAAATAAACAAGATAAATAAAAAATATAAACAATATCAAAAAGTATCCACGACAAAAGAGACAAAAATAATAAAAGTAATAACAAAAAGTAAGAAGAAAATTAATAAACAGAAAATAAAAATAACAATATAATCAAAAACAAAAACAAAAATAGTACAAAAGTTTCTAGAATATAATAAAAGTAAAATCTTAAAAATAATAGTAGTAACTGGTATGTTTTTTCTTATTGATGACACCTGGATGATTCACTAGTCCATTGACTGTGTCGAATCACCCAGCTTTCCGTTTCTTTGCAATACAGCTGATTCTTCTGTCGTGCAGCATAGTACTCATAATGTTATGTTATTCTATTCTAACACACTACATAGAAGGTCCTCCGATTCCTTCCTAACCAAATGGATTAGCCATTTGGGTAGTATCATCCGCAATTGGTGTGTGTTATTGGGTTCTATTTTATTTTCTTTCATGTAGTTTGTAAGTTTATTGAATAGTCTTGGTCCAAGGAATGTGTAGAATCTTTGACTAAAAGTGGTTTTAATTATTGGAACTATAAGATTTAGATTTGTTCGTGTGTTATGTGTATGTGTGTGTTGCATGATTATGAATTGTTCTGTGTGAAAAGAAATATGTACCTAATTTTAACATGTAAATTTGCCTGATGTTTCCAACAAATTAATATAAAAGGTGACTTAACTATTGAGTGCTAGCATTGACTGATTTATATTTTGGGAAAACATGAAGTGTATCTGCATGATATGTAAAAGAGATATTCATTGTTTTTGGAAAAAAATAAAGATGAATGATATGTATTATGTGAAATTAAATCTATTTACCTGTATCCAGGACAGATGGTATGTTTATCTTCCAAATGTGTCCGAAGTGTATGAGCTGAACGATATATTTTACCACACTTTGGACATGGTCTAGGATCTGTAGCTCTAACTCTTAGCATATCCAGAGATCTGCGTGATACTGTTATCAAAATTATACCATTTATTATTTTATTTATTTGTTATTTAAATTTTTATATTCACGTAAATCGGTTGGTCAACTAAATATTGACATCTAAATATATTAATAAGATATTTGTAACAGAAATAAAAGCGAGGATTCAAAAGTGAACCATACAAAACTCAGTTTCAATTATTTTGATAGTTTTATTAAATTAAGTTTGTTCTTTTATGAAATACATGTCATATTATTGGAATATTGATGAAGAGATGATACATACATATATACAGTAGTTTATTTCAAATATTTTTATTGAAGTGAGAATAGCTCTTATGTATAATATTATTATTTACATAACCTTATCTATACATAGGTACTCTGTTTGACAGAGATGAGGAACATTTTATTAGTTTTATACGTAATTGCCAGTTTAGTTTTTTATGACTTCTAACAGGCACCTCAACTAACCTAACCTAACCTTATATAACTTTAACATACATTTAATGCCTCATTATTTGGAGAAAAGCTTTTTATCTAAATATAATGTTATATTACATCAATGTACTGTAAGTATATGGAACACTACCTATATATATTTATTGAAAATAAACTCAGTCGAAAAATAGTATTTGGTAAAATGATATCCTATTAACACTAAATGACAACAATCATCACAAGTTATACTAATTCATTTTCATCAAAAGATTATTGTATTAGATATACATACATACATACCTATTAGGTAAAATATTTAATTTAAAATATGTTTTATTGATTATTTAAATGTTAAAAACAGTAGTACCTACTTCTATCATAAAGTTTATCTAAAAAAATGTTAAGTCTACTTAAATAAAAATAGAGATCTTTAAATGGTGGGTTTAAATGCACTTAATAAATTATATAGTATCTGGTTATCATATAACCAAGTTACTGATTCACGTTACTTGTCTCTGGTAAAGTAACAGAAATATCCAATATTAAATCTATATAATGAAGCCAATACTGCGGACCCCTTTCAAAGCAAACAGTGCACAGAGGCCGGTACTGGTACTGTGAGATTGAGTTCATTTTTGCATGGAGAAGGTTTGCAAAAAAACTAAAATTAATACACAATATGTGTTACAAATGCATTCAATTGAATAAAAAAATATTTCACATCAAACCATATTCTAATCGAAAAGTAATATAAAATAAAATAAATTGTTTACTATTATACATAATGTCTAACGCAGTTGTTACTACCAATAGAGATAAATTCAAATACAGAATATGTCAAAGTAAATAAAATATCAAATGGTAAAAATGGTAGGTAGGTACTTTACAATAATAATATTCATTTGCAGTAGGTACATGAAGAAAAGACTTTTATACTCCTTGATGAATACCTACATGATTTTTCAAACTTAAAAATTTACTTAATTACGGTTGAATTTTGACCTCTGAGCGATATCTAGTTCAAATAATTTAATAATACTTTGAATTTACTAAATAATATTCTACATAAATTAATTAATTGAAAAATATTTGATCAAGTATCTATATAGTTTTGTATTGCTTCAATTATTAAAAAACAATATTAGTCATCTTTCTTTCAATAATACAGTGGACTCCCAGTAATCCGTCATCCTTATGCTATTGTGCTGTTTAATTTACTATGTTTGTATCGTATGTTACATCATATTTTTTGTAGGACATATCTTATCATTTTTATATATAATTTGTAGGATTAAAAGGTATTGTTTTTCAAAAAGTTACAGACAACAAGGGGTCTCTGTGGCAGAACTCTATAATCCAACACCGCCTTGCAAAATGTTTGTCAAATTACCATGGCTCGACTGTAGTTGAATAAAAATAACCATATTTAGTTGAAAAAATTAAAGGCACAGTTAATCACTAATCCATCAGTAAATAATTTATCGAAAGTTTACCAACAGTTGAATGCTTATGATAATTGTGACATTACAAAACGGAAGCAAAAAAATAATTTTTCTTCCAAAAACTAAAGCAATAAATAATAATTACCATTCAAACATTAATTAATAGACTTTTATTTAATTTTAAAACAAAATATGGACTGTCATAGTCGTGATGCAAAGGACAATTATGAAAAAAAACAATATTAAACATATAGTAAAAGCTTGTTTTAGTTAAAATACTTACTAAAGAATGTAACTAATACAAATCAATACATAATAAGCTGGGGGTTATTTAATTCACTATTATAATCTATTTACTCTGCGATATTTATTATTCCAGATTTTTTCCATAGTTTTATGTTTGTCTAAAAACAATTTTTTAACAAGATAATAAAAAAGGAGACCCTACATTTGTTAGACGTGATGTACTATGCATGGCTTTTAATATGATTACAAATAATCAATTATTCTGGTTGGTTGGAAGAAATTGCTGTTTGGCACTAAGACCCCCCCAGTATACAAATTATATGTACTTACAAATAAATAAATAAATTATGTGACTGATGCTTTCAATTCTGAGATTAGTGTAAAATATGTCAATTTAGCTACTTAATGTTCTTTTTTCAAAAATTTCTAAACATAGTGTCTCACAATAGAAAAATATGCAAATGAGTCTTTACTAGGAGCGTAACATAAGTGTACTTATGCATATAACTACACAGTAAATATTATACATAGTTTGGTCAAGTTAATCAAGAACAATATTTGTCACTCTTTGAAAGGGATAAAATTATACCATTATCAAAATAAACTCAAAA
Organism: Molanna angustata; assembly: GCA_963576475.1. Classification (NCBI taxonomy): domain Eukaryota; kingdom Metazoa; phylum Arthropoda; class Insecta; order Trichoptera; family Molannidae; genus Molanna; species Molanna angustata. Next base: position 86,642 of record OY754968.1, read on the forward strand.
CAAGTATTGAAATATATTTTTGTATTTTTAAGTTCAATAAATGAATGTTTTTGTTTTAATTTCTGCTTAACTTTATCAAATAAAACTTGCAGGTTCACAGTTTAGCACAATTTGTGATGTAGGTACATAAAATACCACTTAATGGCCTTTTAGATCAACTTATAATGATGATCATAGTTTAATACAATAATTATCTTGTACCTATACAAGAAAATCTTTGGTGATAAGTTGGTAATAATTGTTTTTGTTAAAAAAAAGTTGAACATCGGAGGATTATAGAGATTCTGCTTTAATTATTTGGAAGGCAGATGAGTCCCTTCATGAAAAAATGGCATATGTCATGTCAATATTCAATTAATTACTCTACATTAATTGAGAATATAAACCAAATCTTTTACGTATCAGAAATTACATAGATATCTCATTATTTTACAAGTAGATATGAATTTAAGACTATGATATTTCATGTTAATAAAACCTATATGTTACTAGATTCTTTTTTCACATAGGTATATTTAAATTTTTCCCGATTTAAACAAAATATATTTAGGTAATAATAATAATACAGTGAATATGAAGTTGAATTTCTTGAGATCTGACTTTCTTACTTACGTGATAATACAATGAAGACTTAAATTATAAATAAAAGTTCTCTCTTTTACTGTAAATTCACAATTAGGTATATCACATCTTAATACTGGCACTTCCACTTTTAGTTGAATTATTTAATAAATAAATCATCCATACTAAAATCTATCTTCTAATCAGCCTTTTTTCACGGAAAAGTCTTGGACCAATCATTCCAATAATATTATGTGGTCTGTCTTTGTCTTATGCCATGAGCCTGCAGTTGATGATTGATAAGATAATGTTTGGTCTTGCATTTCTTGCCGCAATGTTGACAACCGTGCCACTGTTCACGGTCAGTCTGGGAATGCACGTTGAGCATGTGTTGTCTTAGATTAGATGTAGAGGAGTAGATACGGCCACACATAAGACACTGGGGACGGTAGGAAGCCACTCCACTCATTAGTGCCGCCCCTGTAACACAGAGGCGGCCATTAGTCTCTATACACTTTAACCATCAGCCTCAACCTCTGACCATCAATTGATTGATGTTATTTACACACAGGTACATATGGCATTTCATTATCATGCATTTCAATATCTATATACTTACTTACTTATATATAATATGTATGTATTTTGTAAAGCATTCTCATGCAACTCTAAAAATGAGGCAAATTTCACAAAAAGCAAATACAGTATCTGTATGTCACCTGATTTCACTATTATTTATTTATTTATTTATGCAACCTACACAATCAGTGTATCAGTGAAAACCTACAATGCGACTGTAGGTAGGTATATTGTTTATTGTAAAGTTTATCTTCAACTGGGTCAAAAGTAGGAAACACTGGGTCAAAAGTTATTTAAATAAATTGGTAAATAGACTTAAAAGAAATATGAAATAAACAGAAATGAATGCCAGTACCCACATAGATTATGATATTGATGGAGAAGAGGATGAATTAGAATCATAATTCTTTCTCTGTCTTATCCCGTGCATAGATAACATATGTATCTGCATATATTGACGTGTCTTGAATCCTTTAGAGCAGACTGAGCAATGGAATATTGCACTAGTGGAGGAATGCAAGTTGACAATGTGTTGTTTTAGATTACTATTGTTACTGTAAACTTTTCCACATTCCGGACACTTGGGTTTGATCTGATTAGACAGTTGGTTGGAATCTCCGGAGTTTCCTTGGTACATGGGTGTGATGGGATATTTCCCATAGTCTGCTCCTAGAGGATGTTGCCAGGAAGATGACATAAGATTGTTGGGCTGTGAGGATTGTGTCATTCTCAGGTCACCGTGTCCCAATGTATTTGTGGCTCCGCTCATCCAGTCGTGTCCTGTGGCAGATGGACACCACCAACATTAGCCAACATCTCCCATATCTATATTCATATTACCTACATCTTCTCATCCCTTACCAATATTACTATCAATATTCACAATAGCTATATTCTTTCAATCAAAATCAAACTTCTATTACAAACAATATTTTTAAATTTTAATTATATTTTGTAGAGTTGTGTATGATTCCTTTTGTGTCATGTCAAATAATAATATGGGTTAATTAAATATACCAAAGCATTAAGTATAATAAACAGACATGATTCAAAAATACTTCAAAATCATAACCCAGTGAATTTCAAACATTTCAATATTAAATAAAAACACAGTATGGCAGTTCTATCAAATAAGTATATCATTCACGCGGGTGGAATTTTGAAGATTGATCATGTCAGCAAAATTTTATGATAACTTACCAAAATTATCGGGAGTTCCGTGCATTCCAGATGGCCCAGGTAACAGACCTTCAATGCAAAATAAACCAAAATTAACATATCATTAAATTTTATTTATAATAAAAAATTACGTCTACTTTCCCTCCTTTTTTTTATTTTTTGATCTTGATATTTAGTATTTTATCATTATAATCACATAATCCCCAACCTCACTAGGACTCCGCATGTTTCGAGGTTGGCGATTTCACACAATTAATGTGACATCATTCACAAACAGGTATACATGTTGCAAGTTACAAGTAAATACAGTCGGGTACCTCAATATTGTCACTGCACAAATATAAGGCACCCATCTAGTGTAGAACCTACCCAAGTTAATAGTACAATATAAGGCACCCTTCTAGTGTAGAACCTACCCAAGTTAATAGTACAATATAAGGCACCCATCTAGTGTAGAATCTACCCAAGTTAATAGTACAATATAAGGCACCCATCTAGTGTAGAACCTACTAATAAGTTAATAGTACAATTATTGTATATATACATATATACATGCACAAAAAAACTTAACAGTAAGGTACAGTTAATAAATATGTAAAAATATTATATTATATTATAAATATGTAAAAATATTATAAAAATGATTCATTCGGATTATCAAGTTTTGGTTCTGTAAGAATGACGTTATTAATTTTATTTTTAAATGAGATGAATGAAGAAATTGTTTTAAGGTTTTTGGGAAGAAGAAGAACATTGAATATTAAAGGACCTTGATAAAAAAGTTCCATACTTTGACTAAATGATGTTTTTACACTAACAGTTTTATAATTTAAGGTTATAGCCATTCTAATGATACCATCCTGTTGAGTTTTGTCTGCAGTTTCAATAATATTATAAAATTTGCATATAGCTTATATCATGTATAATTAACAAAATTTTTAACTTTGTTTACACCACGTGAGAATTGAATTAGCGACCGGTTTCGGAACTAACCGTTCCCTCCTCAGGCAGAATTTCAGTTGAAATTCTGCCTGAGGAGGGAACGGTTAGTTCCGAAACCGGTCGCTAATTCAATTCTCACGTGGTGTAAACAAAATTAAAAATTTAGTTAATTTTTGTTAAAATGTACCAGAAAGTTAAAAATACAATATTTGATAATCATGTAGGTATAATTGTTTAACATACATGATTATCAAATAAGGAGTGTACTCCTTAAACAATAAATGTGACGGATATGGGAAACTATTTTTGAATGCAATTTTTAAAATAAATTTGTGTGCGATGTTTATGTAATGGCTCCATATTAGTTTTGAGACAGAATCCCCAACACACAACATTGAAGAAAGCAAGGATAGCACAGTAGCGTAATACACGGATTTGAATGTCTCTTTGGCGAGTATGTGTCTAAACTCTTTGAAAATATGCTGTCCACTCTTTTCAAGGATTCACAATTACAATTTTGTTGACAATTATGGATATCTTTATTTGATATGTGTTGCTTTTTTAATATGTATTTGTAAGAATTTTTAATATTATAATCACAAATATACATATGTATGAACCATACGTATGTATGTCACTACTCAATCTTTCCAAATCATTAAATAGTAGTTAACTTATTTATACTGACTTAGTAATGGCTAATTTGATTACCATTATATAAATATTTATTTGTAAGACTATGTATATAGTTGATAAAAGTTTCACCTTGCAATCCTAATAGTGCTCCAGGAAAATTAGAATTTCTTTGTTGATCCATAATATTTCCATTGTGTCCTGTAATAGAATCGTCGATTCCATAGTCTTGGGGTTCCTGTTTGGGAAGTGGAGCATGTCTCGGTGGAAGATCCATTTCACTATCAGATAAAGCTGCATCGGAAGATGAATCTTCTCCTGTTGATTGAGCTTGTATTGAACTTTCACTATTCATTTTCTGAAAATATAATCAAAAATATTAACTTACCACTATTATACCATTAACTACTCTGATTGTATATTATTGTAAAGTATGAATCTTTAAAAAATATTTATTTTGAAAATATATATCATATTTACCACAGTAAAAAGAAACATATTGTAGGAACACTTAATAACGCAAACAAAATTGGTATTTTATAATACATAGGTATATCGTTAATATTGAGTTGATTATAATATGACTGTTTATAATATGACTGTTTGGTTTTTAATAAAAATATACTTAAGAGGGCATACACCCCAATTGGAAATCAAATTTCTCAAATATATTAAACAGTGTGTTTCTATAAAATTAACCATAAGTATTTTCAACATTTCTTTAGTGAATGTTTGTCACACAATTTTAAAATTCAGCATAAATTCTCATAAATAAATGATTAAAAATATCCTTTTATCCAGCATTTTTTTTAAATACTCCCTTACCATGTGTCGTAGGAACTATTTTTTTTATTTTTTTAAAGAGTGCATAAAACCAAAGTGAATAACTCATAAAGTTTTTTTCATTTTAACACAGGTTTGTTCTTAAAATGTAAAAAATCAACATTTTTTGGGTTTCCGATAATTTAAATCACATAAACCCTTTTTAAATCACGCGATAGTTACCTTATTAACAAGTGACTTCATAGTGTATTTGGCGGTTTTAATGTATCATGTTTTCAGTCACTAGATTTAGCATTATGTGCCCTATTAATATGTGTATTATAGTACAATAATAATTTATAAATGAAATGAAAGTAGGTAGGTACCATATTATTGTTATGTACAACATTCCCTCCCTCTAAAGCTTGTCCAAGTAAAGAATCTCGCAAGTCCAGACCATTGTTCATGACTCCTCTTTCAGGACTTCGGTGATTTTGTGCCGATAATGATTCAACTCTGTGAAAAAAAACATATATGTAATAAATCTTTTATAACTTCTGTGTATATATACCTAGATAGAGTTTTGGTATGACGACATCATTTAGTTGATCATAACACTTTTATTTATTCACTAGTTTTTTTTCCCCTTGCGTAGCTCGATAAGGTAAATATAAAGCAATATGCCAACGTATCAAGAAAATCGTTTTCATAATTTTGAACTGTTTATTTGTTATGATAAATTCAGAATGAATAAAGAATATCCAATACAATAAATAACAAAAATAAGTTAGTTTTTTTTAAACAGTCCCCTCCGTCCCTTCAGTCCCTCCATCCGTCCCTTCTCTTCAGTCCTTACTGTCCCTTCAGTCTCAAATAATGTAAAGGAAAGTGGTTTGATATTTCAGTAGGATTAGACTGGAAAGAAATTTCAGCAAGATTGGAGTTTGAAAGTGGTTTTATAATTTGAATAAATTTAAGTATTATGAAGAGTTTAGTGTTTGCCATAAACCTTCCTCTTGGATCGTTGAATGAATTCCAAGTACATACTTTTTTTTATTAATTCGTTTATGAGATGAATATTAAATAAATAATTTAAAAAAATAATTATTAATTAACAACAATTATGATAATTATTAAATAAATAATTAAAAATCATACATACACCTATATTACATAATAATTACCTTCAAATCATATATACACCTATATTACATAATAATTACCTTCAAAAATATTACACTCTAAAATATTAGTATGAGTATTTGATTTTAACTATAGAAACGAAAGAAAATGAAAAATTTTCTCTGGTTGGTTGGAAGAAATTGCCAATGGTAAATAATAATGGTAATTATAATGCCCGCCAGTGTGCATTATATTTGTTTATATTATGTACAAAAAGTTAAATAAATAAATCAAAAATCAACAAAGTCAGATATTTGTAATTCAACTATCGATTTGTTCAAGAGAATATATTCTCTTAACATATCGACAAAGTATTAAGCCAAGACCCGCGTATAAGGAATACTAGGAACATTTTGTATGGCGTAGTGGACTTTTTGCATGCTAAAAACACCAACTTAGAGGCTCCGCAGCATATAATATATTCCCGTACATGGATTTACTCATAATTCGGAGTAGAACATTTTATGTGAGTTTTGTGTGTCTGTGTGTGTCCCCCCCTTATAACTTTTGATCCGCTGGATTCACAAAGCCTAAAATTTCAGAATATATAAATAGTTATAGGCCTACAAAACTTTTATACTCAGAATTGTGAATTTTTGTTTCAGTCAGGGGTTATCAACTTTTGAATTTTTGGTTTATTTTTCCATATATCTCAGAAATCATAAAAGCCAGAACGCTGAAAATTGGTATAAACATAGACAAATACAAAATCTCAAATTGTTTTTTTTTTTAATCCAGGGTTTCTCAAACATTTTTACTAAGAAAACTATTTTTTTATGATAAATTTATGAGTTTAACTGCCAATAAATATTCCATATTTATTCCATACTTACTAGGTATACAAATTGTATGAAGCGATGTCCTCACTAAATTCAATTTTTATAAAAATTGTTAAAAAAAATTGTTAAATTGAGATGTACTTCTACAATATTAATATTTTCTACAAAAAATTAAATTATCTAGTTGGGTTGTTGCGGCTTTTTTCGATATTTTTGAAAAAATAGGAAATATAGGCAGTTAAACTCATAAATTTATCATAAAAAAAATATTTTTCTTAATAAAATATGTTTGAGAAACCCTGGAATTTTTTTGAAAAATCTAATTTGAGATTTTGTATTTTTCTATGTTAATATCAATTTTCAGGGTTCTAGCTATATGGAAAAATAAACCAAATTTTGAAAAGTTGATAACCCCTGACTGAAACAAAAATTCAAAATTCTGAGTATAAAAGTTTAGTAGGCCTATTACTGTTTATATATTCTGAAATTTTAGGCTCTGTAAATTGAGCGGATCAAAAGTTAATAGGGGGGGGACACAGACACAGACACGAAATGTTCTACTCCGAATTCTGAGTAAATCCGTATATGGAACATATATGCTGCGAAGCCTCTAATTTGGTGTTTATTTACTTCAAAGTTGGAAACACCGTGAAAAATATAGACCCTGCATACAATCTCGCGTATCTTGGATTTAAACTGCCTCTTCCTTCAAGAGAATTTCATTCTCTTGTACGAATCGACAGTTGGATGACAAATTATCTTATAAAATTTTTACTTTTTATACATACAAAAAACATTAAAATGAAATAAAATAATCTTAATGTTTTTCACTCAAACGCTAAGTTATACTTGTAAATATAATATATTATGTTATTTGGGTAAAAACGCTCTTCTGAAATTGAAATAAACAAATATCCGCTTACGAAAAAGTACATATTTTGACGTTTCATTTGTGACAAATTTTGTAGGAAAATTTACGAAAAAATGTAAAATAATAAAAAAAAAACATTAAAAAGTCTATTTTTAATATGCCTAGGTAACTCACTGGTCGCTAAGGAAGTGATATGCAGAATATTTACCTAACCTTTAAAGTTTTCTAGTTTTTGATTGAATAGCACACTAAAAAATACTCACATACCTATTATACATACATATAAATATATACATACCTACATACTTAGATTTACCTTATAATTATATGTACACATACATATAAATTTCCAAAATATTGTGGTGAAGATTCAGAGGACTTAAAAAATATATATTTTTAAATTTATGACGAAAAGTGGTCATACTTTGAGAATCAATAATACATAAGGATCTATAATATTAAACCACTTGGTTAATTTTGTCTAATTGCTTTTAGGACGAATGTAGGTACCTACCTAATAACTTAGTACAGGTGGCTAGTCATGATAAGTTCCACTATCTTGCCTTTATCTTAAAAATGTATAAATCCGTACTCGATCATAATCTAAAATTTATTTTACTCTACATTTAGGTAATCATAAAAATTCATCAATGATCAAAGTTTAGTATGAAATTGTCATTAATTTTAGTATAAATAAATAGTATTATTCAATTAATTTTACACTCAAAGATTGCTGAAGTCTGAAGCCGTTCTTAATCTTATTTTAATCAACTTCATGAGTGATCCTGCTGTTTAAAATCATTGACTTTTTATAAGAAATTGAAATTGGATATTTGTCTTATGACTGAACATTTATGTAAATTGATTAAAAAAAATCATAACAAAGCAAATAAAAAATGAAATAAATAAATTAGTGGGTAATATGGCGAATACCTATTTCTCATTTGTGCTTGATATAGATCTGAAGATCTTGTGCGTTTGGGAGGAGGGGGGGAATGTCCTGAAGCATCTTTACGTGTTCTACTTCTTTCTCTCGATCTGTCATGTGGTGTATCTGGCCAAGGAACATTGGTGGAAGACTGAAACAATAATATTTTATGTTAAAAGTGAATATCACATAAGTAAGTAATTGCAAGACAATAAGTTAGAACGGCACATAATATATAATAGGACTACTGATCCCGGGTTCGATTCCCGGTGGAGACACAGTTTTTCATTGTGTTTACAGCTTGGATCTATGAGAAGATTAATATCTAATAAAGTCTCCAGAATGTGGCAACTTGTTATTGGGTGTGTTTATTTGATATTTGACATAGTACATGTTAATAATCTTCTATATTATAAATTTGAATGTTTGTATGTATATATGTATGTACCTGTGTACCTATGTATGTATGTATGCTATGCGCTCCTAAACCGTTTCATAGCAATCGAATGCATCCGATTGCTATGAAACTTTGGTGAATTGTCGAGCATATGCCCGGGATGGTTTCTGGATCAAAAAAATTTCTTATTCGAGTATTAGACCATTTTACCTAGGTAAAATGACCTAGGACAGGTCTTCCAGGACAGTTTCTGGATTTAAACTTTTTTCTTCTTCTTCATCGTGTATTTGGTCATTTTACCTATGAAGGTGGAGTATCCTGGGAAAAGAAGGTCCAACTGTCCTATCGTCTGTACGCAGGTCTTCCAGGATGGTTCCAGGATTTAATTTTTTTCTTAACTTACTGAAAAGACAGGAGGTTATGAAGGGAAGGGAGGTACTGAAGGGCCTGAAAGGACCAGAGGTACTGAAGAGCCTGAAGGGAAGTGTTGTACTGAAGGGACGGGAGACACTGAAGGGCCTGAAGGGACGGGAGGTACTGAAAGGGCCTGAAGGGACGGGTGTTACTGAAGGGACGGGAGGTACTGAAAAGGCCTGAAGGGACGGGACGTACTGAGGGCTTAAAAGGACGGATGGTACTGAAGGGCCTGAAGGTACGGGAGGCACTGAAGGGCCTGAAGGTACGGGAGGCACTGAATGGACGGGAGGTACAGAAGGGCCTGAAAAGAAGGGACGTACTGAGGGCTTTAAGGAACGGGTGGTACTGAAGGCTCTGAAGGGACGGGAGGTACTGAAGGGCCTGAAGGGACGGGATGTACTAAATTTTCTGAAGGGACGAGAGGTACTGAAGTGCCTGAAAGGAAGGGACGTACTGAGGGCTTTAAGGAACGGGTGGTACTGAAGGGACGGGAGGTACTGAAGGGCCTGAAGGGACGGGATGTACTGAATTTTCTGAAGGGACGAGAAGTACTGAAGGACCTGAAGGGAGGGGAAGTACTGAAGGGCCTGAAAGGAAGGGACGTACTGAGGGCTTGAAGGGACGGGTGGTACTGAAGGGTCTGAAGGGACGGGAGGCACTGAAGGGCCTGAAGGGACGGGAAGTACTGAAGGGTCTGAAGTGACGGATGGCAATGAGGGACCATTTTTAATTATACAGGCAATACGAAGTTTGCCGGGGGTATAAATAAAAATAAAATATCTACTTGTGTGTAGTATCCAATATCATTCTCAGGTAAGGGGTTATTGATATTTTTTTTCATTTTTCAATATCCATATAGGAAAAAAATCAGTATGATGTGTGTGATAGATCCTTGATTTTGTATGACATTCCTGCTTTCAATATTCCAAATTGATATTTCAAAATGGAATTCGAAATAAAATTCTGACTGTATGTAGGTATTTTGACTGTTTTTGTATTACATAATCAAGTGTGTGTGTGTGTGAGAGAGTAGAGTGAGACAAAGTACTAACCGGTGATAATTTGTGGTCGACTGTGGTGTTGATTGGCATCCCTGGTGTTGGTACATCTGCTAATCCTCGGACCTGTAACATCTGAGCTGCCTTCAGGAAGTCTCCCAACTGTTCCTGACCAATGTGAACCTCTCCATTGTACATGAATCTAATATAGGTACAAATATACACAATTATTTTCATTACTTAGGTAGGTACTTGTTAAGTGTATAAATGGTAATTATTTACAAGTAGGTACTGTCCCTCGCCGATCGCAATAATTTTTGTGTCAATAGATAAACGCGTACTTATATATTACAGGAAAATTTAAAAATTTTGGCGGAAATGCTTTATTAAAAATAAAATTAAATTGTGAAAAATGTATGAAGGAATCCAAAATAAAAATGGTTGGATTCCTGACTCTACTCAAGTTTCCGAAATTCACCACCAGACTTGAACACTAGCGCGAAATAATATTAAAAAAAACAACAATATTACAACATAATATATATAAATAATATTCACATTTTCATTTCTTGAAAAATTTATGGCGCTATTGTAATAATAAATGCAACTAGCTCACGCGAGTCGCAACGATAACTACATACATGCAAACCTAACTAACGTATTCTTATCAAAAATTTGGTTTGAATAGGTTGGTAAGGTATTTATTATTGCGACTAGCGTGAGAGAGTTGCATCATAGGTATACTGTAGTATAATATTGTCTAAAATAATAAAACTATATGTGAATATCATTACATATTTTTGTCAATTTGATTAGGTTGAGTTAGCATGATATTTTAATCTATAAGTCACAAAAATAACTAAATTCAAACCTAACCAACCCAATCTAACCAAAATTTGGTTATGTTTGTTTGTATGTAATATACTTTAAAGAATTCGCCAAATAATATCATTAGCTCCCAGCAGGGTAAAAAATCTAATGTACTCGAATATGTACCTATATATAATATTGTACTCAGAATTTAGAATATTTGTTTAGTCAGGGGTTATCAACTTTTGAATTTTTACTATACAAAATCTTATTTTTTTTATCAAAAAAAAATCCAGTTTCTCTATTTTTTTTTTATTAAAAAAACATTTTTTTATGATAAATGTAGGTATGTGGTTAACTACCTATATTTCCAAAGTTTTAAAAAATATCGAAAAAAAGCCGAAACACCCCAACTAGATAATTTAATTTTCTATAAAAATATGAACATTGTACTATTACACCTCAAAATTTTTTCAATTTTTTTATAAAAATTGAATTTAGTGACGACATTGTTTCATACAATTTGTAAGGCAGTATACACTACTCAATATCTCACTCAATAGTTTGATATCTACAAACATACATCATGCTGTTTTCATATTCTGGGTAGGAAAAAAAGACTGACCTCCACACTATCCTATCCTGACATAGGTAGGTATATACCTAAATATTTTATATAGAAAAAAAAATATCTTACAATATTTATTATTTTATGTTTCAAGTATTTATAGTTTGGAACGTATTCTTCAATTGAACATACTATCGCCATCGACAGTTAGATCTCATGTGTTACACGTAACCATATAGTTAGTTATTTAATATTCGAATTACACAGCTTTATTAGTTTTTGATATTGGTAGTTATTTTTACTCAAAATCATGTTTAATAAAAGAATATCGTAATGATAATATGTGATTACTATATATTGATATAGTAAGGCCTTGAATGATAATATGTGATTACTATATATTGATATAGTAAGGCCTTGAATGATAATATGTGATTACTATATATTGATATAGTAAGGCCTTGAATGATAATATGTGATTACTATATATTGATATAGTAAGGCCTTGAATGATAATATGTGATTACTATATATTGATATAGTAAGGCCTTGAATGATAATATGTGATTACTATATATTGATATAGTAAGGCCTTGAATGATAATATGTGATTACTATATATTGATATAGTAAGGCCTTGAATGATAATATGTGATTACTATATATTGATATAGTAAGGCCTTGAATGATAATATGTGATTACTATATATTGATATAGTAAGGCCTTGAATGATAATATGTGATTACTATATATTGATATAGTAAGGCCTTGAATGATAATATGTGATTACTATATATTGATATAGTAAGGCCTTGAATGATAATATGTGATTACTATATATTGATATAGTAAGGCCTTGAATGATAATATGTGATTACTATATATTGATATAGTAAGGCCTTGAATGATAATATGTGATTACTATATATTGATATAGTAAGGCCTTGAATGATAATATGTGATTACTATATATTGATATAGTAAGGCCTTGAATGATAATATGTGATTACTATATATTGATATAGTAAGGCCTTGAATGATAATATGTGATTACTATACCTACTTTTTATGGAATATTTATACCAAGGATGTATTGTTGTTTATATTTTGCTTTCAAAACGTTAAGTGGTTCGAAGGCAGAATTGCCACCTAGCGGTGAGTTTCAGAAATTCCAATTGTTTCAGAAAACTAATTTGGATTCCTCCATACATTTTTCGTAAGTTCAATTATTTTATTATAATTTTATAAAACATTTCTGCCATAAGTTTTTAAATTTCCCATAGTAAATACGCGTTTATTTATCTATTGATATAAACATTATTGCGATCGGCGAGGGGCAGGATTTGTAAATAATTACCACATTTAATAATAAACATGACAAAAAATATATAGTAGAGTTCCCACTTGTCGTGTGTTAGGTCCGACATAATGTCGTGTCATCTAGTGGCAATACATTTTAAATGGAACTGTTCGACCTATTTTTATTTGCCTCTGACTGTAGGTACTTTTAGGTAATTCCAACGTTTTCTCTATAAAAGGATTTATTTTCCAAGTATTCATTTTACAAGGGGCATTTATAAAATTATTGATAATTTCTATATAATCAATTATTAATATAATTTGATTATTTGGTAAATAGGTAGTAATTAATAAATGAGATGGTTGAAATAGTATCTATTAAGTAGGTAGGTAGGTAGGTGTATGTACCTTAGCAAACTTTCCATATCCTTTTGTTGAATATCTCTTAGTATGACAATGGGATGTTGACAGGGGTTGGCCTTGAGTAACTTCCTGAAGTAAGGACTGCATGCAGAGAGAACGACCTTATGAGCGTTGAAGGAACATCCGTCACAAGCCAAAGTCACATCCACGAAATCCTCTTCATCACGGAGGTGCCTGAAGGACGATAGAATGGCCGAGTGGAAGTCGTTCCATCGCAGTGAATACTGCTGTTCGGAAGCCCCTATAAACAATTTTACAAACTTTATGTACCTACCAACAATGCACAATGGTGAGCTAATATACCTACCTAACTATTACCTACTTACAAATAACCAACATCATTAGTTTTTAATTTGAGTATTTTTATTATTGCATATGCGCAAACATTGGATTTTTTTCCCTGTCGGGAGTCAAAGATATTTTTTAACAGATTTTTAATTAGGTATCTCAATAGAGACGAAGTTGGAATATTTATTGTAGGAGAACCGGGAAATCAAGGCACCTACAGGGCTTACGACCTGTCATCGGCTGGTTTACGTGATCACTTTATGCGCTTGCGCAACGTTCACCAATTATGCCTTTTTAATGAGATCCCTATCAATTCAATTTTGAAAGTTCTATATATTGTAATACTGAAATTCTTTTCGCTTGAAAATAAGGAATTTTTACTACAGCCATCTATTGGGTGAAATTATGAACAACAATCTTATTATTTTTTATTTATTTTTGTTGTAACGCCATCTATTGAGAGAATTGTTTTTTTGTAAATAATGAAAGCTACAATTCTTATATCTGAGGTGACAATGCATTTTTCGCATAGAAGTCACCCCTGAACAATATACAATATATAGAACTTTCAAAATTAAATTGATAGGGATCTCATTAAAAAGGCATAATTGGTGAACGTTGCGCAAGCGCATAAAGTGATCACGTAAAGCAGCCGATGACAGGTCGTAAGCCCTGTAGGTGCCTTGATTTCCCGGTTCTCCTACAATAAATATTCCAACTTCGTCTCTATTGAGATAATTAAAAATCTGTTAAAAAATAACTTTTTAATTTAATTTAGGTAAAGTTTTTTCAAGGTTTAAGTTTTTTTTGAGAATTCACTTAGGTATATAGGTACCTACCTACTTATCTTTTTTTATTTGTTTTTTCCTTCTCTTTACACTTCAGATAATTTTATTTTGTTTATATTTTGCTTGATTTATTATAGGTAGGTACCTACGTAGGTAGGTATAGGTTTTATTTTTACCAAGTGATTTAAATGTTTTATTTTTATTATTCTATTTTGCCGTTAATTCAACAAATAAATATTCATTTGTTGAGGAACTTAGCGTGAATAGTCTATCTATATAATCAACATACCTACAGTTAAAACAATAGATAGGTACCTACCTACCTACCTAATGTGTATCTACCTATATCAAACATTGGTCACATTTTAACTAGGCACATTCATTTGTGTGTAGGTAGGTACCTACTTAGGTAAATTTATAAAACCTGTAGGTACATACACAATTAATAATAGGTATAATTGTACACTTTCATTACCTAGTGAGTTGCGATTGACGTAAAAGTATCTACTTCATAATAGGTATTAATACCTACACGTGTCTATGTAGGTATATAGGTAGGTAGGTACTTTGCAAAAATAAAACTGAATTGTACAAAACGAAATTGAGTTTGGATTTCTGTATGTTGATAAACTCTAGGATGCAATTTTTGTATATCAGTAGGTACCTACCTATACCTATTAGATATAGGTAGGTAGGTATAGGAACTTAACTGAACGGGATATATCATTTTGAACTTGTGATTAGTAGGTGATTAGTATCGATAGTAAATATTCCGTTAACAGAAAAACTAACAATTTCTAAGTTAGTAAGTATAACCTACCTACCTATCTACACTTTCATATTTTTTTTATTATTATTAAAAAACAAAATGCTTCGTGATACTACACAGTTTTAAGTATATTTTATGTTATTTTTTCTTGTGTGTGTTTATTGCATTATCTACACCTGCATAATAAACATACCTACTTAATAATGAACCTATTATGTAGGTAGGTAGGTACCTACCATCTATAGGTAGGGGTTGGTACCTATCTAAATATGGACCCATTTTTAATATTGCCGACTCAATAACCAAAATGTCATAATAATCGAATAATGTGCCTACATTGATGTGCTTTTGGGAGAAGGTGAGTTTGCTCCCCCCCAACCCATCCTCTGGGATTGGAAAGTAAACCCTGCCTTCGACCTGGGGTCAGTATACTATACTGGTTTACCAAGCCACTGCATTTATGGTCCCCTAAAATGGCTCGCCATGTTCGGGGTTCTTTGCTTTGGTGCCCAGGCGGGCACTTGTGTTGGAGTTGATCGGCGGCCTATCTTGATGATGTCATCCCGGCCGCTGCGCGGCGGGTCTGGTTGGAGGTGTGAGCCGAGGGAGATCTGTGTGAAACGGTTCGTCGCTGGCCGGCCGCCGAATAGTACAGGGGCCCGACCTAAGCTAACGACTACGGGTTGGCTGCCCTATCAGTCGGCGCATAATCTCGCTGCAATTGTTGTGCCGGATCGTGACCGGACGAGGTCCCAGCAGTTGTATGCGGGGGGCACCAGGCGTCCTCCACGGCCATATCCTCCCTTCTTCAACCTAGCAGCGCAGCTGCCGGAACAAATGTCCTTGAAAAGGGCTTCTGATCTCCTCGTTTCACAATGCCCCCCCCCCCCCCCCACAAAACCTTCATGACAGATAAACCCAATAATAATGTTTTTACAGCGACAACCAAGACTGCATACCCTCGCACCATTTGTGAACTGTTGGTAGACTTCGCTAACATCAGAGGTATCCACAGTAATTTAAATTCTGTTCACCATCACTTGCAATCTCAAAAACCACACCTGCTCTTTCTCACGGAAACACAAATTCAAGATCCACTCGACACAAGTTACCTCAACTGCCCAGGGTACATACTCGAAAGCATGTTTGTGCCCAAAGGAGGCTTGTGCCTCTACAGCCGCGAAGACATCAACTGTGTCAGATTGAAGGAGTTCGAGAACCCCGCCTTCAATGTTATGTGGGTCCGTTTAAAATCTAACAAATTCATAAAAATTTATGCTTGTATCTACCGATCTCCAAATATGAGTGATTATGATTCTTCCGAGCTTTTCAAATACTTAGGAGAAACCATTGACAGTCTTCTGTTTCGCTACCCGTCGGCAGAATTTGCGGTTCTCGGCGATTTCAATGTCCATCACTCCGATTGGCTGAAATCGGGAACTACCGATTCGGCTGGCCGCATGACGGAATCCTTTGCTTTGTGTCATAACCTGGAGCAACTTGTTCAAGAGCCAACTCGCATCCCTGATGTCTCTGGGCATCGTTCCAATCTGCTTGATCTTTTTATGACTACCTCGCCAACGGGATACACACTGAAAGTCACAGCCCCACTGGGCTCTTCAGACCATTGCCTTGTGCAAACGGCCATCCACTTCATCCCGGACCTTCCACCCGAAAAACCTAAAAGGAAAATTTGGCAATACAAGTCAGCAGATTGGAATGCACTGCGAATACACTTTCGCGACTTTCCTTGGAATGAAGTCTGTTTTAGAACCAAAGACCCTTCTATCTGTGCGCGTGAGGTAGGGGATGTCATCACTTCTGCTATGGATGGCTATATTCCCTCCTCCCTCAAAACCTGCGGACCAGGCACAAAACCTTGGTTTGATTCCAAATGCCGAGAAGCAGTCACGCGTAAAAATCTGGCTTTCAAAACATTTCAAAAACTTCAATCCCCGTCAAACAAGAAAGCATACAACAAGATGACAAAGGATTGTAAAAAAACCATTAATCAGGCTAAAAAACTCCATGACCAACATATAAGTCAAAAACTCTCCTCATGCCCTAACGGTAGCCGAAGATTCTGGTCATTGTCAACCTCCATAGGTCAGAACTTTTGCACATCTTCATTTCCACCTTTAACGAACCATGACGGATCCATTGCTAACTCTGCCACCGACAAAGCTAATCTTCTCGGTAAATTATTTGCAGATAACTCAACCCTTGACGACGGAGGAAAAACTCCTCAACCAGTTCCACATTGTGGTTTTAAAATGAACGAAGTAAGGATTAACTTCTCTGAGGTTTTACTCGCCATCCGAGGGTTGGATGTTAACAAAGCTAATGGACCAGATGGAATTCCCGTTCTTGTGTTAAAAAAATGCTCCGCCGAACTAGCCCCAGTTCTCACTAAACTCTTCAAACTCTCGTTTAAAACTGGTATTGTCCCATGTGACTGGAAAAAAGCGGTCATCCACCCAATTCCCAAAAAAGGTGATCGCTCCAACCCATCTAACTACCGACCCATCGCTATTACTTCTGTACTCTCCAAAATAATGGAAAGGGTACTAAACACCAAGTTGATCACATACCTCGAAGCAAACAAAATTTTAAGCGACCGCCAATATGGATTTCGTGGAAATCGATCTTGTGGCGATCTACTCGCGTATGTGACATCCGTTTGGGGTCGAGTTATGGAACGCTTTGGAGAAGCTCAAACTGTCGCCCTTGACATCTCTAAAGCTTTCGACCGGGTTTGGCACCGAGGTCTCTTAATGAAACTCCCTTCTTATGGACTACCCCAGTCTCTGTGTACTTGGATTGCGAATTTTTTAAAAGATCGCGAAGTCATAACTGTAGTGGACGGTTGCTCTTCTTCTCCCCATTCCATTAATGCGGGAGTCCCTCAAGGGTCCATTCTATCTCCAACCCTATTCCTCCTACATATCAATGACTTGCTCTTACGCGCCCCCATCCACTGTTATGCTGATGACAGCACAGTCCATGACAATTTCTCTTTTGACAAACCTCCTAAACAGAGTGAAATATCAGAAGCCCGGAAAGACCTTCATCAAAAAATAAATAGCTACCTCCACTCAATCAATACCTGGGGTGAAAGTAATCTTGTTTCATTTAACGTCTCAAAAACCCAAGCCTGTCTAATTTCTGCGAAGAGAAACCCCAATGAATTGCAAGTGTCTTTCAACGGAAGCACCCTACCTAACAGCAGCTCTATCGACCTGCTTGGAGTATCTATAACGAACCAATTACACTACAAGGGCTCCATCGAAGCTAAGGTGAAACTCGCCTCCAAAAAATTGAGCGTACTATATAGAGCGCGCAGATATTTTACTAAGACCCAGATCTGTATACTCTACAAAGCGCAAATACGCCCAATTATTGAATATGGCAGTCACCTCTGGAGTGGCGCCCCCCAATACCTACTGAATACCCTCGACGCTGTCCAAAGGCGTGCTATACGTCTGATTGATGATCCATCACTGACTGATGGATTGCAATCACTAGAACACAGACGCAGAGTCGGTATTTTAAGTTTATTCTATAGATACTACCACGGGAATTGCTCAGAAGAACTTGCATCTTTGGTCCCTCCTCCACCCACTCGCAACAGAGTCACTCGCTTCACTCAATCGCAGCATCCATTCACAGTGGACCTTCAACATATACGAACAAGTCGCTTCTCGAACTCCTTTATTAACACAGCAGCCCGACTGTGGAACGATCTTCCGAATTCTGTGTTTCCATCTTCGTACAACCCGGGTCTTTTTAAAATCCGAATTAATAAACTCTTCTCTAGATTGCAAACCCCTCCCAACGCTATGTAGTGCGCTTCTTCGGAAGAGTAAAATGGACCCAAATCCTAATAGCTGGCGTCCCCTACGTAGACATGTTAAAAAAAAAAAAAAAAAAAGGTATATTGAAAGTTCAACCGAGGGAAGAGCTTTTTTAGAAGACACCCAAGCAAGTTACAAGTAGGTAAGGTTACAAGTATCTACTAAATTGGTATGAATATTTGTCATTTTATAATCAATTCCCATATTATTAACTAATTGACATTTCCGAATAATCTACTTTATATTTTATTTATACCAACCTAATTAAGTATGAAATGTCACATGAAAAGACATGACATTAATAAACACACACCGATGGTAAATCCCATAATTTTTCTCTAATAACTTTTTCAAATGCCATTTAAAGTCTTTGATTTCTGGATTTTTACAGACCCTTTTCTGTGATCATACGTAAAGAAAGAAATCGGTCTATATTTCCCCTGCCCGCCCACTTCCCATATCTTGCTCTCTGTAACCTTTCGTAGGTACTCTTTGATCCAGAATCTTTGCGTGCATGTTACCAACTGAGCTATAAGCAAACTTTTGGCTCTATAGTTTTTGAAGTAGAGTTTCGATCTTTTACCTTTATATAAAGGGACTACGACTGCATTTCTTAAATCTGAAGGGGCGAGTCCTGTTTCCCAACAATTGTTGAAAAGAGAGACATCACTCCAACGTCTAATCACTACCATATTTTATAAGTTCAGCTGATACACTGTCATTCCCGGCAGCTTTTTCCCAAACATATTATTTTTTATTTTTCGTCTTGCGTAATTTCATATTCGCTTACCTACTTGCCATGTTCTCTGAGTCACGTCCCCACTTATACTGCTATCATACAGCTGCTTGAAGTATTATTTCCATCGTTCTTTCACAACGTCTTCTTCCATAATTATTTTTCATTTTCATTCCTCGCGATGCTTTCATAGTTCCATTTTTTCTATTCGCTACGTCTTTCTAGAACATTTTCATGTTTCCAGGAAAGTATTTGGCTATTTTCAGGCTTTCTTTCTCTTTCAATTTAGTTTTTGTGTGTTTGCCTATTCTAGAATTACAAAAAGCGTAGCTTACTCTAACATAACTAACTTAATATATTTTCCAATAATAACTACGAACTTTAGCATCTTTATACATTACTCAAATAAATTTGTTTTTGTGCTACATTTACGAAAGATAAAATTGCAAATGAAGAGAAACTATAAGTTCAATACAAAAAAGCAGAAATAAAAAAAAATAAACCTTAAACAGAAAGAGCTGTATTTTCTCATTGTATTTTTCAATATTAGGTACTTTATACATTATGTTAATTTTTAGGATATTAAATTGAAAAGGAGGGGGTTTAGTATTTAGATATATTAGTTCCGTGGGTAGGTAGGTACCTACATATGTATACCTACTTTATTACGTTTACGGGAAAATGTTTCAGCTGTCAAAAATGCCTGTAGATAGTGAGCGCAGAGAAACTGCAATATTGTAGATATCGTAAATAAATATACCTACTTTAAATCCTGATTTTCAATACATATTGAAGGTGCCATAAGAAGTCAGATGAATAGTAAAATGAACACGTAGGTATAGGTAGGTATGTATATGAAGTAGCGTATAACTGAAGCAAGTAATGTTGGTAAAGGTATGTCCAGTTTTGGTTGTAAGCATCTCTTCCTATACCGATATTCGAAACATATTCCTTCTTAATTATTATCTACATCTAGATGTCGAAACATATATTATTCTGTATTATGTTTATGGAAGTTAACTTTAACTGTGGTAAAATATGGCCATCCATTTGTTAATATCCTCTACATTAGTTAGTTATAAATAAATAATAAATTAGATAGATAAATAGTTACCAGGTTCCGCTGCCATATCTGTTTGCACGGAAGGAGACACCGCGACTTGTGGTCCCGCCCAGGGCGACAGCTTTACGGTTATTTTAGGACAATAATATCATCAAGTACACACACTCACACACACACAAGTTATATTACATGTCTTCTTATTATCTCCTTTGTATGCTTCATTTGTTAAATATACATATCACTTATTTTATTATATTTCATAACCATTTCACTTGTGCAAAGTACCTATGTATTATTTGTGCATTATTCAATCACTACCCGTGCACTTTTGTTGGATTTCTTCAACACTATTTTCGTAGCCTGAAAGAAAAAAAAAGTGCAATTAGTTGAAGATCAAAATTAATAATTTAATTTTGTGTTTACATCGTTCGTTATAAGTATAGGTAGGTACCTACCTACTGGGAACGTACCCGTGTCGAGACAAAATAAGTAAAATAATTTCCATTGTGTACTTTCATCAATTCTTATTAGTTATGTTTTACCAACACAATAGGTACCTACTTACCTACCTACCTACCTACCTATGTACCAACATTCATCTAAAACAATAATCTGCACAAAATTCCTTCAAAAAAATAAAACACTGAGTCATACAAACTGGTACATTAGTAAGTATTCTTGTTGCTTATTTTGTTTTCGTCTATTATTTGTAACATAGGTAGGTAGGTACCTACATACATACATACATACATATAGGATATGAGATCAGTTGGAAACAGAAATAACATTTTGAATAATAATTTCATATCAGATAAGTAGGTACCTATCTACGCAATATAATCTGGACAAGTACGGAGAGATGTTAGTTAAGTATCCATCAGTTCTTGATCATTCGAGATGAGATTTTCAAATAAAATTTGTGAGGATTTGGCAAATGTGTATTTCTCAATAAGTAATGTGAGTAATATATACATAATGTCACTTGAACTGTTACATTTTATATTAATTTGTTGTTTTGCTTGAAATATTTGATAAATAGGTACCTACTACTTATTTCTCAACACCAAGAGTAGGTTCATCTATGTACCTACCAATGTAGATACGCATTATGATAAATTGTAACTTTTGTGCTTAAAGAATATAGTTACCTAATATCTACCTTATCTTTGATGATCATCATCGATTTGTTTATAAATTGAAAATTAGTTTTCCCGTGGTTTTTATTTTCAAAATTATCATATTGCATTTGATATTAGGTATAAACTAAGGATATTTTCAGACATTTGTTGAAACTAGATAAACCAATATAGATTTTAAATTATTTTGATATTTTTATATAACTATTTTTTTTATAGAAATGTTTTATAATTTTACCAAATCATATCTGCCATTTATTTATTTATAGGTAGGTATATTATGTAGGTAGTACCTATCTAATATGTAGGTAGATATTACATATATTATAATGTATTAAGTAAATCGATTGTGAATGAACTCTAGTGAAATGACAATATTAAAAAAATACCTAAATTAATATATTTATCAGATTAATGTTTATTTATAAAATAAATTGTGATTTGTACCTAATTGTATTGTTAAATTACTTTATCGTGTATTTTTACTATTCAAACTTTTCTTCTTTTTAAATAAAATTGTTAAGTTCCTAGACATACCTTTATGAGATAGGTAATAAGTATTTTGTAGGTTCATTATTACCTAAACATAATATTTCATTATTGGCCTATTATTTAATTAATTAGTTATAGGTACATAAGACGTAAGTTAAATAAATGAAAACTTTGCACTATGAATGAATTTTGTTTATAACAAAAGTAGGCATCTTTTTCGCACATTCCTTAAATTAGTTTTTTTTTATTAGTTTTTCATGTACCTACAGACGAACCAGGAATTGAACCCGGGGCAACCCGACTAGAGAGAATACAGAGCTCTGACCGTTTAGTTACCGATCCACTTAACACATAATTAGGTAGGTATAATGAACCACACATTATAGAATTTTATTAAATATAATCTAAATAACACATTAGGTAGGTAGGTAGGTACATACCTATATTGAGCAATAAAAATATTTACTATCCCAGGTCTATTTTTATCACTTGAATTTACATAAATTAGTGTTGGGAGGAATAACATAATTATCGTAGGTACCAACCTCTATTAGATTTTATTTGGAAAAAACATGCATTAGGTAAATACATTAAGAATTTCGTTTGTTTCTTTTAAATAAATTACAAAAATCATCACAATTTAGTATTTATATAATTAATACAAATCAATTAAAAAAACACCCAAATCAATATCACTTGGTAGGTACTAATAAATTAGTTATTAAAAGTGAAATAACTATATGAACTATTTCAGATGCACTTTTTAAAACAGTAAACTATAATGTTGTAATTAATAATCTCAAGTAGGTAGACACGTAGGTACCTATATATGCAGGTAGGTATAGATAGAAATATTTATATTAGGTACGAAGAATGTACCAAATGAAGAAGACAAGACAAGACAAGAAGCAATCGAGTGCACCGAATCGATGTGAGACAATGAGGAGATAGAAATCAATACGGTGCCATAGAGGGGTAGGGGGAGGTAGGGTGCGGGAGGGAGGAAGGGCGGTGCAGCCTACTGCAACACTATATCTAAGTATGTATCAATACTTCACCACACTAAATCCAACTATGTATGTATAATAGGAACACTTTCTGTCACAAATCACAGGTCCAACAAACACATCACAATTCATCCGATAATAGGTTGGTAGAGGTACTTCATATTTATTACGCGGCTATGCAACGTGAAAAGTGCAGCGGAAAATTCGCTTCGTACTTCCGGTAACGCGCCAATATTGCACAATACATACATCCTACCAACCACCCAACATATAGTATGTTCAACTTTACGCGGTAAATTCGATTAAACCAAATAAAACTGTATGTACCTATTAAATTGTAAATTAAAAGGACGATCACGAATTATATTATTTAATGTTAATGATTTACCCGCGAGATGTATGAAGATGTTATGCGATGCGATGCGATGTCTATAATATAAATACTATTATTGTATGGAGGTGTATGTCAGTACAGGTCCGTCCTGTAAAGCCTCCCACTAGGTAATGCCCGCCGCTACTTCACTCGGCGTCACGGTTGCAGCGAACGAACAGAAAAAACATCTTCCCTCTCGCTCCATCCGCCGGGCGCAGTCGACTGGGGGAAGGGGGACGGCGCTACACCTCGGTCGGGGAGGGGGGGATGCGCTCTCTCGCTCGCCTATTATTTTTGCTACGCGTTTTGTTTCCGAAATAAACGCGAGAAATGATAGTACACGCCCAAACTATGATAGAATATACCTTAGGAGGAGGCGGGAGGGGGACATTAGCGGCAGCGGGGACACACGTGGACTAATTTGCATATCATTATATTTATACCTATAGGTAGGTTGGTATTGCAATATGACTAAATAGGTACCTACGTATCTATGTATGTATATAATATATGTAGGTACCTACACACATCCATTCATAATTTACGCACCCAAAGCATCCCTGAAGTGGAATTTACGCTATCGGCTGTTTTCATTTTTCTCTCCTCCCACACTCATCTGATACATACATACATACATACATAGGTAGGTACCTACATATATTATACATAATATAATGATTATATAGGTACTTACCCACCTATTTAGCCAACCAACAACCACTTTGAAAATACACAATTTTCAATTCATAAACAGACTCGTTCGTCCATTAAAATATTACACTCAATGAACTGCCTATAGGTACCTAGGTACCTACCTACCTACTATAAATATGTAGATTCAATATAACTATTATATAATGTATTACTAGTTGCATGTAACACATGAGATCCAACTGTCGATAGCGATAGTATGTATAATGTATAGTTGAAAAATAAGTGCCAAACTATAAACACTTAAATCCAAATTATTGAATATTTTAACATATTTTGTTTTCTATACAACATATGTAGGTACCTATGTATGTCAAGATAGGCCAGAATGGAGGTCAGTCCTTTTTTCCTACCCGGAATATGAAAACAGCATGATGGTATGTTTGTATGTTTGGAGATTTAAGTATCAAACTATTAAGTTTTCTTACATGTATTATTGTGTATAGGCGACTCCCATACAAATTGTATGAATCAATGTCGTCACTAAATTCAATTTTTATAAAAATTGTTAAAAAAAAATTGAGATATACTAGGTACTACAATGTTATTTTTTTTATAGAAAATTAAATTATCTAGTTGGGGTGTTTCGGTTTTTTTCTTTATTTTTAAAAACTTTGGAAATATAGGCAGTTAAACACTGAAATTTATTATAATTTTTTTTTCTTATTAAAAAATGTTTGAGAAATTCTGGAATTTTTTTGAAAAAACTCTTTTGAAATTTTGTATTTTTCTATGTTCATACCAATTTTCAGCGTTCTAGCTTTTATGGTTTCTGAGAAATATGGAAAAAAAAGTAAAAGTTCCAAAATTGATAACCCCTGACTGAAAGAAAAATTAAAAATTCTGAGTATAAAAGTTTTGTAGACCTATATCTTTTTATATATTCTGAAATTTTGGGCTCTGTAAATTGAGCGGATCAAAAGTTATAAGGGGGGGACGTACACACACAGACACACACACACACACACACACACACACACACACACACAGACACACACACACACACACACACACACACACACACACACACACACACACACACACACACACACACACACACACACACACACACACACACACACACACACACACACACACACACACACACACACACACACACACCTGTTTGTATCCTGGCTTGAAACATTGTCGATATGTTAAGAGAACAAAGTTCTCCTCAACAAATCGACAGTTGGACTATGTAGGTAGGTAGGTAGGTACCTATAGTTAATCATGGAAGGTACAGTGCCTATTTATTTTGCTCGTATAAACAGTAGGTAGGTACACACATATGTATAGGTACCTACATGTACTTATATAGGTAGGTACCTACCTACTAGGTAACTATATTTACCTACCTAACTACATGGAGAATTTTTTTTTCTGTAAATTACAATTTAGATATCTAAACCTTTGTTTAATTCCACTTTATATTTGCACTTCCTTTGTTTTTGGATATTTTTTATATTTTACAAAATTAAGATTTTCCACAAGGTTTCTAAAAATAATTTTAACAAATTAAGTAGATATGTAGTTAGGTAATTACCAGATATTATTATATGCTCAGGTTTATTTTAAATTGGGAATAATTCACACATCCAGATACTTAACATATCAAAGGATAAGTAAGACTCTGAGGAGGTCTCTATACTACCTATTAACCCTACTGATTTCTGTTTAATAATCAGTAACAATTCTAGATGTATTGATTATTACCGTTATTTGCATTTTTATTTATTTCGATTAATCTAAAGCAAAAGGTGTGCGGGTGTGCATTATAAAAGGGAGCACAACATATCTGCGTATACCCACACACCAGTCTCGTCTCACCTAAAAAGGCACTATATTCAGAATGGGTGGTGAACCTCATTGCTGAACTATGTGAGATGTTATAGTTGCCTGTTGTATTTTCGATTACCCGGCTCTTACGGGGCACTCGAAAACAATAATAGAAAAGAGTGGAAGCACTATTCTAATCCGGTGCCTCACAGAAACGAATGCCGTGATGGTATGAATGAACGATTAATCTAAAATTTCTAAATTACGGATTGAAGATTTTGGTATAATACCCTAGTACCTATCAAATGATTTTATAATATTAGGTAATAGAATTTAGAATAGCCACGTCGCAAATGTAGGTAGGTACCTATGTTATTTTTTTTATTTCATCATGTATCTATTATCATTATATTGGGTCTGTTATGTTGAATTGACCGGTCAGTAAATATTGTTTTATCGTAATAAATCGAAATATTATTATTTTCTAAAAATGAAATCGGTTTATATTCATAATACCTATAAACCGATAATACCTAAATATTATTCTTAGAATTATAATTTGCTTATCTTTAAACGAGTGTTTTAATATTGACAAGAATTAAAAAAATAGCTTTGAATTTGTTAAACAGTAAATGTACCTATGTCTTGTATTGAAATCATATTAACCGTGTATATTTTCCGTCAAAGTTCTTGAGCCTTTTCGCCGTGGAGGGGGGCGATTTGCACATAATATACCAACCAAGCAAAAACACACAAATTTGTGCTCTGCGCACCCACGTGACTGGCTTGTTAGGGGTTCATTCAGCAGGGCTGCATTAAGATGAAGAGAAGCTAATTCACCTATAAGACCTTCACACATTTCCGAGAAAGGTTTACAACTCATGAAGTCAGTTAAATATTTTAATGTACCTACCTACCTACTTACCTACTTATGTAATTTCACAAACCCTGGATGAAGGACCCTCTAGATCATGAGACCTAATTACTAATACTAATTAACTTTTAGGTACCTAAATCCGCCCCTGGATTTATTCATTTGTTGCATTAACGTGCTGTTTGATAAAAAATAACAATTTTGTATTTCATACAAAATAAACAGAGCTATGCGTTTCTGGCTGAGCATTGGATAATTAGTTACCTAATAATAATTTTACTGATTTTTACATATTTCAGTGTAAAAACAGTTAAAATCATAAGCATATACCTATATTTCTAAACATAAATTACCTAACCGTGAATTAAATTCAAATTAAGGAAAATTTATTCTTCTTCTTCTTCTGGTGCCCTGTCAGGAATCCCCGGGCCTTGGCGAATCCCCCTCTGTACCTAGGTACTGTTCTGCCCGAAATATCCGCTCCAAGTAAATTAATTGATTGAGTAATTTAATGTATAGGTACATACTTGTAAAAAGTGGATATTAAGAAAAATTAGGTACCTACTCTTGGATATATTCGTCCTTGTATGGTATATATGTAATATGGATGCACAGCGGGCATTACATAATTTTTAATTGAGTTGCATTCATTATAATAGTTTATTGATTCTTTTTATCGATTTCGTAAAACGCCGCCGTTTTTCTGAAATGCTTACAAATGTGACAACCTGCCAAGTTTGAAGATCAGTCTGCGACATTGACACCACAACATTAATTAGAACCTTGATGTGTCAAAAGGTGTAAAAACCAGGGCGGGGTTAAATATGTAAGTGACTCGCCCTTCTATTATTACAGATAGTAGGTAGGTATATCTATTACCTACCTACTTGTAGGTATTAGATACCTATAGGTATGTCGATCGGAAGATATAACTAGGTACTTACTTCTTATGTAGGTATCCTCCTATTGTATAGGTATCATGTTGGGTATGTAGGTACCTACTTAATGATGACCTACATGGTTCAGTTAGATGTCTCACCTCTGAATCTGCGATTCTGGATTTGATTTCCAGGTGAGATACAGATTTTTGATTTTCGGTATCGGTCACTAGTCTCCAAAATGTGGCAACTTGTCATTGGGCGTGTTAACATGAGAACCAACATACCTATTATAAAAATTAACTTTACTATTATTTTTCTGTCAAATTTTATTTTAACTAACTAGCTTCGAAAGGAATAAATGATAAAGATGGAAAAATAATTATGGACGAAGACGGCGTGAAAGAACGATGGAAAGAATATTTCAAGGAACTGTATAGCGAAGCAAGTGGGGACGTGGGTCAGAGAACATGGCAAGTAAGCGAAAGTGATAAGGATGAAATAACGCAAGAAGAAGTGTTTGAAGCAGTAAAACACGCGAAAGCGGGGAAAGCTGCCGGGTATGACAGTGTATCAGCTGAACTTATAAAATATGGCGGCGAACAGACGTTGGAGTGGTGTCTCTCTCTTTTCAACAAATGTTGGGAAGAAGGACACACTCCCTCAGACTGGAGAAATGCAGTCGTTGTACCTTTGTATAAAGGTAAAGGATCGAAGCTCGACTGCAAAAACTATAGAGCCATAAGTTTGCTAAGCTCAGTTGGTAAGATGTATGCAAGGATCCTGGATCAAAGAGTGCGAAAGATTACAGAAAGCAAGATATGGGATGTCCAAGGTGCGTTTGTGGGCGGCAGAGGATGTATAGACCAAATTTTTTCTCTGCGCACGGTCACAGAAAAGGTTCTGGATAAAAATCAGAAAATTTTCTGTGCCTTCATAGACCTAGAAAAGGCGTATGATAAAGTTGTTAGAGAAAAATTATGGGATATACTAGCAGTGTATGGAGTGAAGAGCAAACTGATACGCGCAATCGCGTCATTATATGAGAACAGCGAAGCATGTGTTCGTGTCAACGACACAGTGACAACGTGGTTCTCTATTAATAATGGCGTTAGACAAGGGTGCGTGCTATCTCCATGGCTCTTTAACTTGTACATTGATTTCTGCATTAGAGCCCTTAAGGATGAAAGCAAGGGTCTGAAATTGAGTACTGTAATGGTGCGAGATTTGATGTATGTAGACGATAAAGTTCTTTTAGCAGAAAGTATGGAAGAGTTACAGTATCTTGTAAGTATGGTATATGAAGGATGTATAGAGAATGGACTTAGGATGAATGCCAGCAAATCAAAGACAATGGTCTTTGAAAAGAGTGAAAGCAGAACAGCGTGTAAAGTAAGAGTAGAGAACGAATGGCTTGAGCAAGTCGACGAATATGTATACTTGGGAAGCATATTCCAACGGAACGGACGACTCGATAAAGAGATCGAAAGAAGAGTTATGGCAGGAAACAGAGTGAATGGAGCACTGAGACCAATTATGAATGATCGCAACATATCAAAGGATGCCAAAGTTGCCATTCATAACGCCATCGTAGTGCCAACCCTGACGTATGCAAGTGAAACCTGGACATGGCAGAAGACGCATGAAAGTAGAATAAATGGAGTTGAAATGAGATCGTTAAGAAGAATTTGTAATAGAACGATGTATGACCGGGTAAGAAACGAGGATATAAGGAAAGAATGTAAGATTAAGAAAGATGTCATTACTAGAATGAAAGTGAACACATTGAGATGGTTTGGTCACATGGGAAGAATGAATGAGGAGCGCCTGACGAAGAAAATATACAGAGCGGAAAGGAATGGAATGAGAGGTCGGGGACGCCCAAGAAAGGGATGGCACGACCATGTGAACGAAATTTTGAAAGACGGAAATGTTAGAAGTGTGAGCAATAGACGAACATGTATGAGACGATGCATGAATGTGGACGAGGCGAGGGATGCGTGCCAGGATTGAAAAATGTGGCGTTCGGTTCTCTCTGCCTACCCCGCAAGGGACATGGCGTGATGGTATGTATGTATGTATGTATGTAACTAAAATAGAAGGTAAAATTAACTAAAATTATTTTTAACTATGGGAGTCTCATTGCACTTTAACTTTTCCGTGCTATACCTACCTAAGTACCTAGGTACCTACCTATGCTAAACAATATAAATTATAATCGTCATATCTCAATGAATATTCACCTGAGATATAACTATACTTGAAATCTTCGACGAGAATATTCCTTTTTTAGTTGTCTTAAATGTTGAATACATTTTTTTTTGTCATTCTGCATACCTACTATTTTATTGATTTTTTTAACATTGCAGCTTACAAAAACATAAATAATTAGTAAAAAAACATCACATGGGTAAACAAATATATCTATATGGAAAAGTAGGTATACTTAGAGTGAATAAAAACTGCTTAAAATTTATGAATTTTTAAGTATTTCTTCAAAAACAAGTTTTCAACAATTGCTTAGTACCTACCTTATACGTTTGTATGAAGCGCTAAGACCTGTGCGCCGCTGCACTGTGACTTTATCAACTTATATAGTAGGTATACCTAATATAGTCATAAAAATATTGGTTGTTATAAATAATAGGTACTGTAGGTAATAACTCAACAGGCTCTGAGTAGGTACTTTTCGGAACATTTATAAAAGCAAAATTCATTCATAATATAGTAAAAAATGTTCAATATACCATATCACTTAGTAAGATTTTAAATGTCGGTGACACAAAAATATCGAAGCTAGGTACCTACCTACTCTCAAAAACACGCATGAACTTCAAAAAATTAGTTATTTTGAAATATTAATCAACGTTAAAGACACAAATAAAAACATATAAAATTACAACAAAATACTTTGATTTCATAATATGTAATAAACACCAAACATAAATATTTTTCTAAACCGGCGCACAATATCTACGAACTCGGAGGGGTTACTATTATGGGTTAATATCCATACAAAGCGGTATCTCAGTGCGGGTCCCGATTACGTCTCGGGATGAAATAGACAAAAAGTAAACACTCTACTGCCATCTAACAATTTTTTTCATCTTTTTTAAAAACATATTTACTTAGATAAATGGTTCAATTATACGATGTAATTATTATATTTTGGATATGTCGATAAATAAGATTTCTACAGCGAGTTTAAGTGGAGCATTGTCCATCCCGATTACCTATCGTGATCCGCACCGCACTGGTGTAGCAAATGATTCATCATGAACACGTCTCGGGATTAACACTGAAATGGTTAAAATTTTTGCTTTCAAAAATACAGATTACAATACCTATCTCTATATATAAAAATTAATGTTTGTTGGTATGTATGTATGTATCGTATGTACCTACTCCTAAGCCGTTCGTCCGATCGTCATGAAACTTTGATAAATTGTCGGGCATATGGGGGTTCTTTTATAGTTATTAAATTTTTAGATTTTGGATGATTAGAATATTTAGTTAGATTAAATATTTATAAAAATTTATTTATTTTAATGCAAATTTTTCAGTAGGTATATGCAAAAAAAAATATTAAAGATTTTTATATTATTATAGGTATATCCGAAACATTTTCTTTTTTCGTTTAATTGATATGTCACAAATGAATTAATTGAAAATGATCTACAGACATAGAATGTCGAAATGAATATAGGTAAATGTCATTTGACTTAAACGTCAATATTCAGCTGTCATAACAAAAAAAAAACAAAATCAAAATAATATTATTTGCAAATACTTTTTAGATTAAACTAAAAAAAACTTATTAAAAATATTGTTTAGTTACTTAGGTACCTACCTTCCCAGTTCCCAGCATTCGTAGCAATGTTATTTATAGAACATTATTTGTTTTGGTACTTACCTACCTTCCCAGTTCCCAGCATTCGTAGCAATGTTATTTATAGAACATTATTTGTTTTGGTACTTACCTACCTTCCCAGTTCCCAGCATTCGTAGCAATGTTATTTATAGAACATTATTTGTTTTGGTACTTACCTACCTTCCCAGTTCCCAGCATTCGTAGCAATGTTATTTATAGAACATTATTTGTTTTGGTACTTACCTACCTTCCCAGTTCCCAGCATTCGTAGCAATGTTATTTATAGAACATTATTTGTTTTGGTACTTACCTACCTTCCCAGTTCCCAGCATTCGTAGCAATGTTATTTATAGAACATTATTTGTTTTGGTACTTACCTACCTTCCCAGTTCCCAGCATTCGTAGCAATGTTATTTATAGAACATTATTTGTTTTGGTACTTACCTACCTTCCCAGTTCCCAGCATTCGTAGCAATGTTATTTATAGAACATTATTTGTTTTGGTACTTACCTACCTTCCCAGTTCCCAGCATTCGTAGCAATGTTATTTATAGAACATTATTTGTTTTGGTACTTACCTACCTTCCCAGTTCCCAGCATTCGTAGCAATGTTATTTATAGAACATTATTTGTTTTGGTACTTACCTACCTTCCCAGTTCCCAGCATTCGTAGCAATGTTATTTATAGAACATTATTTGTTTTGGTACTTACCTACCTTCCCAGTTCCCAGCATTCGTAGCAATGTTATTTATAGAACATTATTTGTTTTGGTACTTACCTACCTTCCCAGTTCCCAGCATTCGTAGCAATGTTATTTATAGAACATTATTTGTTTTGGTACTTACCTACCTTCTCAGTTCCCAGCATTCGTAGCAATGTTATTTATAGAACATTATTTGTTTTGGTACTTACCTACCTTCCCAGTTCCCAGCATTCGTAGCAATGTTATTTATAGAACATTATTTGTTTTGGTACTTACCTACCTTCCCAGTTCCCAGCATTCGTAGCAATGTTATTTATAGAACATTATTTGTTTTGGTACTTACCTACCTTCCCAGTTCCCAGCATTCGTAGCAATGTTATTTATAGAACATTATTTGTTTTGGTACTTACCTACCTTCTCAGTTCCCAGCATTCGTAGCAATGTTATTTATAGAACATTATTTGTTTTGGTACTTACCTACCTTCCCAGTTCCCAGCATTCGTAGCAATGTTATTTATAGAACATTATTTGTTTTGGTACTTACCTACCTTCCCAGTTCCCAGCATTCGTAGCAATGTTATTTATAGAACATTATTTGTTTTGGTACTTACCTACCTTCCCAGTTCCCAGCATTCGTAGCAATGTTATTTATAGAACATTATTTGTTTTGGTACTTACCTACCTTCTCAGTTCCCAGCATTCGTAGCAATGTTATTTATAGAACATTATTTGTTTTGGTACTTACCTACCTTTTCAGTTCCCAGCATTCGTAGCAATGTTATTTATAGAACATTATTTGTTTTGGTACTTACCTACCTTCTCAGTTCCCAGCATTCGTAGCAATGTTATTTATAGAACATTATTTGTTTTGGTACTTACCTACCTTTTCAGTTCCCAGCATTCGTAGCAATGTTATTTATAGAACATTATTTGTTTTGGTACTTACCTACCTTCTCAGTTCCCAGCATTCGTAGCAATGTTATTTATAGAACATTATTTGTTTTGGTACTTACCTACCTTCTCAGTTCCCAGCATTCGTAGCAATGTTATTTATAGAACATTATTTGTTTTGGTACTTACCTACCTTTTCAGTTCCCAGCATTCGTAGCAATGTTATTTATAGAACATTATTTGTTTTGGTACTTACCTACCTTCTCAGTTCCCAGCATTCGTAGCAATGTTATTTATAGAACATTATTTGTTTTGGTACTTACCTACCTTCTCAGTTCCCAGCATTCGTAGCAATGTTATTTATAGAACATTATTTGTTTTGGTACTTACCTACCTTTTCAGTTCCCAGCATTCGTAGGAATGTTATTTATAGAACATTATTTGTTTTGGTACTTACCTACCTTCTCAGTTCCCAGCATTCGTAGCAATGTTATTTATAGAACATTATTTGTTTTGGTACTTACCTACCTTCTCAGTTCCCAGCATTCGTAGCAATGTTATTTATAGAACATTATTTGTTTTGGTACTTACCTACCTTTTCAGTTCCCAGCATTCGTAGCAATGTTATTTATAGAACATTATTTGTTTTGGTACTTACCTACCTTCCCAGTTCCCAGCATTCGTAGCAATGTTATTTATAGAACATTATTTGTTTTGGTACTTACCTACCTTCCCAGTTCCCAGCATTCGTAGCAATGTTATTTATAGAACATTATTTGTTTTGGTACTTACCTACCTTCCCAGTTCCCAGCATTCGTAGCAATGTTATTTATAGAACATAATTTGTTTTGGTACTTACCTACCTTCCCAGTTCCCAGCAATCGTAGCAATGTTATTTATAGAACATTATTTGTTTTGGTACTTACCTACCTTCCCAGTTCCCAGCATTCGTAGCAATGTTATTTATAGAACATTATTTGTTTTGGTACTTACCTACCTTCCCAGTTCCCAGCATTCGTAGCAATGTTATTTATAGAACATTATTTGTTTTGGTACTTACCTACCTTCCCAGTTCCCAGCATTCGTAGCAATGTTATTTATAGAACATTATTTGTTTTGGTACTTACCTACCTTCCCAGTTCCCAGCATTCGTAGCAATGTTATTTATAGAACATTATTTGTTTTGGTACTTACCTACCTTCCCAGTTCCCAGCATTCGTAGCAATGTTATTTATAGAACATTATTTGTTTTGGTACTTACCTACCTTCTCAGTTCCCAGCATTCGTAGCAATGTTATTTATAGAACATTATTTGTTTTGGTACTTACCTACCTTCTCAGTTCCCAGCATTCGTAGCAATGTTATTTATAGAACATTATTTGTTTTGGTACTTACCTACCTTTTCAGTTCCCAGCATTCGTAGGAATGTTATTTATAGAACATTATTTGTTTTGGTACTTACCTACCTTCTCAGTTCCCAGCATTCGTAGCAATGTTATTTATAGAACATTATTTGTTTTGGTACTTACCTACCTTTTCAGTTCCCAGCATTCGTAGCAATGTTATTTATAGAACATTATTTGTTTTGGTACTTACCTACCTTCTCAGTTCCCAGCATTCGTAGCAATGTTATTTATAGAACATTATTTGTTTTGGTACTTACCTACCTTCTCAGTTCCCAGCATTCGTAGCAATGTTATTTATAGAACATTATTTGTTTTGGTACTTACCTACCTTTTCAGTTCCCAGCATTCGTAGCAATGTTATTTATAGAACATTATTTGTTTTGGTACTTACCTACCTTCTCAGTTCCCAGCATTCGTAGCAATGTTATTTATAGAACATTATTTGTTTTGGTACTTACCTACCTTCTCAGTTCCCAGCATTCGTAGCAATGTTATTTATAGAACATTATTTGTTTTGGTACTTACCTACCTTTTCAGTTCCCAGCATTCGTAGCAATGTTATTTATAGAACATTATTTGTTTTGGTACTTACCTACCTTCTCAGTTCCCAGCATTCGTAGCAATGTTATTTATAGAACATTATTTGTTTTGAATTAGGTATATAGAAACAATCATATTTCTCAATTAAATTTAGAACAAAATAATTTATAATTTCCTAAGACAAATTATATAATCACAATCTACCTTTATATTTTTAAGCTAAACACATAATTAATATTTAAAAATTTCAAGTACCTAATCCATAATTTATTTATTTATATCATCTCGACACTTATAAAATCATTTATAAATACTATGCCAACCTCACTAGGACTACGCCTGTTTCGAGGTTGGAGATTTACAATATTATATTGATACATTACATCTACATACATCCATGCAACCACCACACAAAAATACAATATTTAATATATGCAGTTGGGTACCTTAAATCATTATTGTGACAATAATATTATTCCATAGCAAAAAAAGGCACACCCAACTGTTACAAATAATGCAAGGTACATGGATATAAATGCCAGGGTGACCACACAATAAAAATATTTTTAACATAGTTATATTATAATAAGAAAAAAATTAAAATAAATTACAAATTCATTTAAACCATATCAGGTGAGTAATACCTACCTATGTATATAAATTTTGAGTTGTCTTTTGAACAATGGAAATGAATTTATTTTTTAAGGCATTCAATCCTACTTATCAATTTTGACATTCCAATAATTGTGTGAAAGATATCAATCGATCTTAGATTTAGATTATAATTATACCTATATGCATCCAATGATCATTTATTATCAAACTTCTAAAGGAGGTACATGAGGGGCGGGAGATGCTGGAGGGATGGGAGATACGAAATTATAATAAGAAATATTAAGTAGATTGCATTAAGATCGACCATTTAATTATACACAGGCAGTAAGTTCAACGTTTACCGAGTTTCGGTAAACGTTGTAAATTAAAACGATATCGCGTATCACAATTAACTCGTGTAGGTATTTATGAAATTTTCCACTTAATATTGCTAGGTACATATTCTAACCGTAATTCTGATTTTTAATTACCTTTTGTTATTGCAATAATTCTAGAAAACCATAGTAGATAGGTACCTACCATATAGTATGTAGGTATTACAATTAGGTAGGTACTTACGTTGAGTGAAACAAGGATTAGATTTAGGTAAGTAGGTACCTAACTACCTATGTAGGTACCTATATGTAAATATTTAAAATATGAAATACTTTTCCTTCAACAATTTTCGTTAGGGATGTTTTGTTAGTAAACGTTAACACCCACATACGCAATTTCTAGAGATATAATATTCATATATAGGTACATATGTATGTAGGTACATAACATAACTATATATAATATTGGCAGGATACCTCGTATTTAATATGTAGGTATGTACATATGTACCTACTTATGTATATATAATATGAAACACTCTTGTATTTCACCATTGGCAAACCTACAACTAATAGCGGTATGATTTTTGACCCGAGAGTTATTCGGTAGTGTGGTGGGTGGCGGATGTGTGGGGGGGGAGGGTGCTGTGTATGAAACATTCCTCCCTGGAACGGGTGGTGGTTGTATATGTACACTAATACTTATATACCTACTATATATGTACCTACACATACTTTAGCTGGCACCGACAGTCACCGCACTGACACTCTCACTTTTATACAACAAAAAAAAATATTACCATTATTTTACCTACCTACATACCTAGCTATTTTATTTATTTATACATAAATGTTAGGTATACATATATGTACCTGTCTACTGTATGTATTCATATATGAATATATACCTACCTATATATATATATATATATATATATATATATATATATATATATATATATATATATATATATATATATATATATATATATATATATATATATATATATATATATATATATATATATATATATATATATATATATATATATATATATATATATATATATATATATATATATATATATATATATATATATATATATATATATATATATATATATATATATATATATATATATATATATATATATATATATATATATATATATATATATATATATATATATATATATATGTAGGTAGGTATATATTCATATATGAATACATATATATATATATATATATATATATATATATATATATATATATATATATATATATATATATATATATATATATATATATATATATATATATATATATATATATATATATATATATATATATATATATATATATATATATATATATATATATATATATATATATATATATATATATATATATATATATATATATATATATATATATATATATATATATATAAATATATATATATATATATATATATATATATATATATATATATATATATATATATATATATATATATATATATATATATATATATATATATATATATATATATATATATATATATATATATATATATATATATAATAAATAATTGTTACAATATGACGTTTGGTCAAATTATAATTATTATCAAAATATTACATGCTACAAGTAGGTAGGTACCTAAGTTACGAGATCTGCAATAAATGCTCTGAGATAAAATACATGATAGTATAAATTGTGCCTCTGAAGATGCTAGTTGTACCTAGAGAAAGCTCATTAAATTGTGCTCATTGTGGATAAAAACGGTGTTTTATTTTATTTAAATAAACAAAAATAATATTTGCCTATTTTATATTACACGACATTCAAAACTACAAGAATTTTCATAAGGGTTTTTTTAGGTATTCATTTCCATTCAACTTATTAATTCTTGACAGAACTCCTCGTAAATGTTTATTTACGTGGAGTTCTAACAAAAATGATTGTTAGAACGAAAATAAATTAAATTATTTGATATTAAAAAACCTTTTAATATCAAATCAATTACATTATTTGATATTAAAAAACCTTTTAATATGGAAAATTAAACATTTTTTTTCGAATATTTGCATATATGATATATTCTCTAAAGATAGATTGTTATACTGCCATCTATTGAAACAACACAACTTAAAAAATGATTACGACTTTTTCCTATGCAAAATCCTTGGGGGTGTAGGGGAGTAAAAATTTATGATTTATTGTATATCTTTTTGTATAAAAAATCTTAAAAAGTATAAAACGATTTTTTCGTTGTTAAAATAAAAATAACTTCGTGACACTATTAGCGTGAACGGACATCGTGACACGAAATTTTTATTATTTGTTGTGTTCTTATTATTTTATACATTTTTTATTTTTCGTGGTTCATAAATTCATAAAATTATGCATTAATTTTATAATTGTGTAAAAGCCCGCATGGGCGTTTTTTATAAATAAATAATTAGGATCTAATGAAATAAATTAACTATAGATGAGAGTGTGGAGGAGAAGAAAGTATGTATGAATAAGAAATGCACAAGAAAGAAATAATGCAAAGTCTCTACCGACAATAGGTAGGTTGGTATACCTATATTTTACTTTTTCTCTTGTATTGATTTTACTGTTCCCGTTCACTGACATCAATTTATTATCAAAGTTGAACAAGTGAAGAAAAGCTCAAACGCGCATTCCCAAGGTACGAATTCTCCAGGAAAACTTTTATACCCAACTAAGTACATAATTTATTATTTGAAATAACACGTAGAATAATGGATGAGGCTATACGCACCAACCTATACATAAGTACCTATATTAGGTATATAGTTATATGTATGTATTATACCACCCTTACTTCGGTACCAAACAATGGTTTCATTTTGTATATACATAGATAATACCTACTTAGCTACCAATATCAAACTACAATATTTACAAAACAATAATTTTTGTATTTTGTACGTTGTACCTACCTATTTAAATAACTAGGCCACCAAGATCAACCAGATGAAAACCATGATCAAATTGCGAATATGGAAATGGAAGAAGTCAGAATAACAGAAGTGTGTATATGAGATGATGTATAGGTAATTATAGAATATTGTATGTCAAAAGAAGAAAATGTGTCATTCGATTGTCTTTGCCTACTCCAAATAGGTAAACGACACAATGGCATGAATCAATTGTGTACCAACATTATTTTTGCGAAAGATCTTGTATAAATAATTTGTATCTACAATATACAAGGGTAGGTAATGTACCAATATGATATCGCTATCATTATACCTTCAACTGCTACGTCATCTGGAGCTACGCCATGTACCTACCTATATGTATGTATGTAGGTATATAAGTCTGTATGTGAGTGAGTGAGTGAGTGAGTGTACAAACAGTAGATACAACCAGGACCCTGCAACTACAACTAGGTACATTACCATTAACAACGCAAGCGCAATCATTCTACGCAGCGCCCGCCGTACCATGACATGGTTACGTACCTACCTACTGCCTATCAAAGTACGTTCTACGTTATACATTTGATACACTACTTTAATTGTATGTATAATATAGGTACATAGGTACTTGGTATTGATAAAAATCAAAGATATTTAATATTTTACTATTCTTTATTCCTTTTTAATCGAACGATCGCCTAAATATTAGAAACAATTCCAATTTTTTCAAGTCATTTTACATTAACAAAAAATTATTTAATTATTTTGTTTCTTTCAATGAGATACCTACCTAAACCTATTTTATATTTTTTTAGTTGAAAAGCCCTTATAAAAATATAAGTGTAATCGCGTTTGGTTTATACAATATATATTTAGGTTATTATGGAATTCTATATACCTACCTATGTACAATATAAACGCTGTTTCAGTCGATTAAATCAAAAGTTTAAATAATATTAAACCATGTTTCCAAACGCCATCTTTTACCGATGGTTGGTTATCAGTACCTAAGGCTATTCTACTTTAATAACTTTTAAAAATGGAAGGCTATTCTACTTTAATAACTTATTAAAAATGGAAGGCTTAACTTATTAAATTACTTATGTAAAAATTAAAATCTGATGTCTTCTAAAACATGTATTTCAAATCAAATAAAAACTTTGAGTCTTTTTTGCTTCAAGTGTTGTATTCTATGGAAGAATGGAAGACTTCTGATGACATACGGAAAGACATGTTTCTGTTATAAGTTGCATTGACGAATATTATTTGATCAAGAGTTGCGTGTCCATCCCAGATAGTCCTATATTAAATGTACCTAAACATTGCATACCTCATATACCTACCCAATTACCTCACTGAATCGTTATAATCCATGTTCATCAGGTTCTACCTATATTATATTCGCTAGATAAATAGATTAGAGAAAATAACGCAGAACATCTTGTGACTGTAAACATGACTTATTAAAAAACCGCCAAATAGTTACGTGTTTATACGTGATTTAAATTATCAGTAACCCAAAAATTGTTGAGTTTTTGCATTTTAAGAACGAACCAGGCTTGAAATGAAAAAAAATATCGGCTACACACTTTCATTTTTTGCAATATTTAGACACAAAAAATATGTATTTCTCTACGACATAATATATGTAGTTAAGGAGAAGGAAATTGAAAAAAAAACAGGCCGTAAAAATATATTTAATATTTTTTAAGGGAATTTATGCTGAATTTTAAAATTGTGTGACGAACATTCACTAGAGAAATGTTGAAAATATTTAGAGAAATGTTTACTATAGGTACACACTGTTCAACATATTTGAGAAATTTGATTTAAAAAAAAGCGATATTTTACTTTATCTGACCTCTTTAAACTATTATTGGTTGATTTCTCCTCTCTCTTGTCAGTTATTTTTACTCACACTCTTTTAATTAACTTCACATGTATATGTCTGTACTGGAATTCCTCAAACGGTTTTTGAACTATCTTCGCGACCATTTAGAGCTTTGAAACTCTCACAATTTGTGTATCACCGATGACTTTGCATGTTGAAACTATTTTAAGCTTGATTCATATATATATTTTGTTAAAATTGAAAAATCAAGTAAAGCAAACAATAATGCTATACTTATTGCATAAAATCAGGAGTTTTTTTATGGAATTCTTTTTTGTGAATGTCTTTTGACTGTAACATCTTAACGTGAAGAAAACATTGAATAGAGTGCCTTCATTTTTTTATTTAGGTAATTTCTTGTCTACTGTGCGAACATTTTGCCATGTCTGTGTTTTCTCATTTCAAATCATGTACCTACCTAACTATCAAAATGTCTAGTTTTGGGTATATTTAATAATTGTTTACGATTATCAATTGGAGGAAATTATCTTTTGCTTTGAATCCAGGATTATTTATCTACAATAGTTATAGCTAAAAATTTAGATAAATCAAAAAAATGATTTTTTTGCGGTCGCACACATCGCCTTGATATAACCCCCTCCCACCAATAAACCAACATGTCGAATACTGTATTGTTCTGTAACGAATAAATTGAGTGAGAGTTCACACCTCTATATTATTATCCAAGGAAATAAAAAAGTATATAACGAAGCATACCTACTATTATAATAATATAATAATAATATTATATTATTATAAAGTCCTCATATGTACCTAGTCCTTTTTATTTGTAAAACAAATAGGTAGGTATCAGGAAGTATTAAGTATATAAATACATTTTTCGCTTTATAAAATCACATATATGTAGTAAGGCTACATAAGTGAAGT
Organism: Molanna angustata; assembly: GCA_963576475.1. Taxonomy (NCBI): domain Eukaryota; kingdom Metazoa; phylum Arthropoda; class Insecta; order Trichoptera; family Molannidae; genus Molanna; species Molanna angustata. The sequence continues at coordinate 128,793 of OY754968.1, forward strand.
ACACAAGTAGTCAGGTCAAGCTATAGTTAGTTATATAATAGGTACCTACATATACCTATTTATACCATAATATATTCATGTCATGTCCCTCGTTTAATTTTGACAATATTTTAGAATGTTTATTTCTACAAACATATTTTTTTGTAGAAACAACATGTATTATCTCGTTTTTTTAAACATTTTAATTTTAAAATAAATATTGGAACTAATGATTGATTTTCACAACTTGGTAGGTATTTCATTTCCCCATTTATTGTTTTGGAATATAATCCATGTGTGTTTAAGAGAGAAACTTCATCTATAAACATATGTACATATGTATAATACATACATATGTACATATGTTTATATTCTGGGTAGGAAAAAAGGACTGACCTCCATACTATCCTATCTTGACATACATACCTACATGTGTTGTATAGAAAACAAGGTATCCTAAAATATTCAATAATTTGGATTTATAGGCTTATAGGTATTTGGTACGTATTCTTCAACTATACATACTATCGCTATCGACAGTTGGATCTCATGTGTTACATGCAACTAGTTTGACTGAATTCTTGTAATTATATCTCAAAAAAAGGATCAAAAGAAATGTTGGATGGTCTCAAACAAGGTGGTGGTGGTGGACGATATAAGACGAGTGGCTGGAGGGGGATGGATGAATGCGGTCTGCCCAGGATATTATAGGGACCTCAGGAACCTACATATGTCCATTACTGGACGACGGAGGGATGAAGAAGAAGAAGAAGGAAAATAATAATTATATCTCATTAATAGTTACATCTTAGGTATATTATGTAAGAAATTATAACTGAATATAAAGATTAGCTTGGGGTTATTATTACATAGGTATTACCAATTATTTTTTTATTCGATACATTTTTTTTATTTATTACAAATTTATTTTTTTATTTATTACAAATGAATATTTTTATTTATTACAAATATTTTTTATAAAAAAAATAATTTTGACTGTTATCGATTATTTTTTCAGTGAGTTTTGTTGTGAAAAATGATACAATTATAATGAAGCGTATGTAAATTATTTTTTAACATATAAAAAAAATCACTTTTCTTATACATTGATTCAAAATTATTATTTTTATTTATGTACCAACTCAGAAAAACAATGACAATGCACCATTATTATAGTTAGTTGCAAGAGATTGATAAACTCGCAATGAAAAAAGAAATGCTCTCGGAAGCAGTAGGTAGTCCCTAAAAACACTAAAATAATAAAATCCTTGTGTCTACTAATAATATTATCACTAGTCCAGTCCGGTCAGCCACTTACTGTTTATCATTTCAGTAAATGAAACTGCAATCGTAACAAGCCACCCTATACTGACCAAATCAAAATAGCAAAACTATCTTTAGTAATGTATCAATAGTGCAGCTGATTGTGAAGATACATAGATAATATTTTCATACGATATATAAAATAAAGTATTTTTTTTACGAATTCCACGTGCTTGTGTTTCCCCTTTGGTCCCAGTCAGTCCCGCTCTTTCCCGTTTAACCTCCTTCACCCACCACCACCACCACCACCCCATCCCTCACAACTCCCGCCTACACTCCCGAAGTCCTAAAAACAAACCATATCGATTTTGAGAGAGCACCGCCACCGTAGTGCGGCCCTAATGTGGTAGTTGGGCCGCGCTTGCACCGACCCCCTCCACAACCACCCCCTCCCACTACCTCCCACACTTCCTCCTACGGAAACTTGCGGGAAACACTCACTATCATCCAGGATTCTCAACATTTATACACCCGTTACATCATTCATTCATACTTTTTGTTAATGTGTTAATTCATCACTTAATTATTTATAATCTTATTAAGTTTTGTGGATGAACCAATTAACCTACCATATTTTTCTACCTATTTATTTATTTTGACTATTAAAGGGAAAAAAGATTAGTGATGCAATACTTTGGTAGCATAAAATTGTAACAAGTAAGTATTTAAGTATTTAATTTTTACGTTATTTAAAGAAAATAACGTATCACAATTATTATTACATTTTAGTGATTAGACATTTTTTTTCGTCTTAACAACCTTAGTTTTTTTTTATATAATAGGTGCCTTGAACTTTGGAAATGTTAAGAAACTATATTTAAATATGTTTAATTTCTAAATATTTTTTAGTCTTTAATAAACCAATTATTTTTAATAAAATCTTTTGATTCACAAAAATCAATTTTGGTTCACCTTTTCTTTTCTTATTTTATAATATACTTTTTTATGTCTTTTCTACATATTCAATTTATCAATTCCCACTCAATGTAAAATAATCAATATTAATTTTTAAAAAAGTAATATCTCTTACTTTCAAGGTATTTTGGCTAAATATAAAATTCACTTATTTATTGTACATGTACCTACCTAAATATATAAGAAAAATAAATAAATATAATATTGTCACACACATAGAAACAAAAATGTTGGTGCATAGAAATAGTGTTATGAAAATTTACCTTTAAATGTTGTTCAACTATACTGAAGGTTTCACTTTGATCGAAACAGTTGTAAGAGATTGATTGAAGATAATATAAATATACATGCAATGTATAAGTTACTAGAAGATATAGGTACCTTAATAATTTATGTAAATATCCAATAGTAAAATTCCCCCCCCCCCCCCCCTCACGCAAACTCATCCCATTTTGAAAAAGTTGTATTTGTTCCACCCCATGAAGTGTTGCAAACTTTTACATTTATATATTTTTTCAGTCAAAAAACAAAACATTGCGTAACGCTTCTGAAAACTACCCGGAAATGTTTACAAAGGTCTTATGTAGGTACCTCCCTGTTTCCTAGTTTTACCTCTTCTACCTATCACTGAGTACCAATCTAACTACACTATACCTATCTATATAGGTCGGTACCGGTACACACATACATACATACATACATACTTACTTGTGACGATAAAAATCACAAACCTCTCATCTTTTATTCCTACTATAATAACGAGTTGGAAGAGGAGAAAAGATCACCATTGCTTTTCTACAACTTGCTTTTCTCGTTTGTCGGTTGTATGACGCAATCGACGAGAGATCTGTATTTTCCTTACAACGAGTAGTGACTTCTAAGAGATCACACCGAGTATTGAACGTCAAATTGCGATGTGAATGTGGGTGATAGGATGGCGTTTGTTTGGAGTAGCTTTTCTGGATAGTATTTGTTTTCTGTTTTCTGTTTGGATGGATTGGTGAGATGTACCTACACGGGTGGTAGAATGATATACCTACATATAAATAATGTAAACATTAGGTATTCATAGTAAATAATAGGTACAAGTTTATATACCTACGTATTATAGGTAAAACACTACAAACTAATGTTGTATTGTAAACATAGAGACTAAAAACAATAATACACTAAGTAAAAGGAAACAAAAAAAAGAAAACATAACAAAAAAGTTAATAAAACAATATGTGAAGCAACTAAACATAAAAAGATAGGTAGGTATATAAAAATAAAATTTTAACACAAATCAGCAGAAGAAACAGTGTAACTTAAAAATACATTTGTTTACAGTTATATTTACAAAAAAATAATAATAATACATAGATAGTCAAGATTCATTCATTACATAATACCTATAATCATTTCATTATATGTAACAACAAAATCTTGTATGCACCATAACCCAATGCAAAGACATCGATCTGCTCAATTCTTATATTATTTTAATTTTATTCAATGCTTAATGTTACTTTTAAATCTTTTTTATATTGCGATTGTATATTATTGTTTCTTATATTTTTAGGTGAATATTACTTACGTGGCTTTTTTAACATTTCTTTAACAGGTATTATTTTCTATTTTGAACTCTAAAGACAGCTGTTTATCTGATAGATAATATATAACGTAAACTTGGTTTTATTCTTGTGATAATTTTGTTTTTCAATATTATCTATTAATATTAGGCATATTTTAAACAATATTATTTACCTATTATAATATTATTTAGGTACAATAATATTTAAATAAATAAAAATATTATTTAGGTACCTACTTTACGTGTCCGGCTGGTTCAAACCCTGCCACTCTAATATGCGGCGACTACTATCGCCTTGTCGTTTGCCAGAATCAGGTCTCCAGGGGTGCATCCTTACCTCATAAGTGGAGATATCAGAAGTTGATTCTCATTCTGGGTTACATAGAGAGTGTCATATTCATATAGGTACCCCCATTTTGCGAGGATCACTCTACATCGTGTAACACCGATCCTTAATCTGTTGAGGGTAGTCCATATACAGTAGGGCAGATACCCTGACGTGACAGCCCCGCTAAAAAGGTCTCCTTTGTTATGAGTTTTCAATCGGGAAGGTGCTTTTAATGAAGCTGTTTCTGGACTTCAGCCGTGAGGTTGTTGGTTGGTGGTGATATAGAGGGTGCCTACGATCATGAGTTTGTTTGTACCTCTCTGCATCTGCAGCTGTCCTTCGTCGAATGTGGGGTGGAGCGATTCCGGCAGTTGGATATAGTTTCCCAGTCTATGTTGGCTTTAATGAGTCAGAAGATTTTTGCCAAACCGGACACGCATATTCTGCAGCAGACAGACACAAACCTTACGCTGAAGCTCTAAATATCGATGATTTATTATAATCAAGTTGCTTCTTTCTCAGGAATGTCAGAAGTTGTAGAAGAAGCAGTTGTTTATGAACAGGTCGTATAATATAGCTGATTTTGTGTGAGCTTTGGACTAAATTAATTATTGAAAAAATCATTTTTCAATCCTTGTGAACTTTATGATCACATAACTTATAAAAGTTTTCCGTTTTCCAAAAAAAAACTATGAATTGTTATATTGCGGATGGCGTATTTGGTTTTGTGTTTAATAGATAGGAGAGAGAAGAGGAAAGGAGAGGATGGAATAAGAAGCAACAGAAACAAACGCAATAAAAGATCGCAAAAGTTTTTCCAGTGAAATGGTGAGAGTGGTAAACCTATGTATATACATATCTATATAAGTAGAAAAGTTAGGAAAGATGTATGTAGAGAGGAGGTAGCGGGGGAGGTAACTTACATGGTTATGTCTTGTCTACATGACGATAAAAAGGTGGACAACCGAATAAAATGGATAACAAACCAACCAACCTCAGGGAAAATTCATTCATATCTAAATACGTTTCCTACTAACAATAAGTGTACCAACTCCCGAAGTGACTCATTGGATAATTTAATATATATTAGGTGTTTATTTTAAATAAATATGAAGAATGAAATCTCATCACATTTATCATTTGTTTTGAACAGAAAATCTCAATACGGGAATTCTTGTTTTATGAACAATATAGGTGTATTTATATGTCTGTAGACAATATCTTCCCGATAATTGTAATAAATTATTTTATTATATTTGAATTAAATTTGTAATTCTCTAACTTTTAAATATACGAAACCGATAAAAACTAAGACTAATAAAATACACAGTAGGTACCTACCTACTACACATAGGAAGGAAAATAAGTGGGTTGTGGCCGACTAATAACACAAATCTCCTCAGCATACATTGGTTTATATTTTTTATTCTTCAAATATCTGATCGTGTTTTCATAAAGCCTCATTTTCATTTACCTACTCAATTTTCCAATGACATCATAAAGAAGTGATTTAAAAAACCATTGTCTATAGGAAACTTATCAGTTCTAACAAGGTTCATTATACAAAAAATTGTGATATCAATATAAAGTTTATCGAACTTATATTTTTATGCAATATAATAGTGCGTCGTACACACATTATTACACAATGACTAAATATAGATGAGTCGATGGCAGAGCGGTTTCCGCGCTGGGCTGAGTTCAAAAAAGTTTGAATCCAGCCTCGACCGATTTCGTTCACCTATAGCACAAACATTTATGCTTATTTTAGAGAACGTAGGAAAATGTATATGTACATACTTGTATAACAAGAACATAATCATTTAAAAAAATATATTGCAATGAATCTCGATAACCCGTTGAGAAATTTATTTTATTTTATTATTTTTTTTTTTATTGGTCGATAGAGAGTTAAACAGTCATACGATACAGTTATATGATAGAGAGTTATACTTATTTATGTAAAAAAGGCTTGACTTGACTATTGTGCAATCGTCATTCCCCATTATTTCATACCTAGTGAATATTGTCAAACTGTATTTTTTAATAAACTCGACCAAATAATATCGCTCGTGATGACATTATGTCTATTATAGACTTTTCTGTCAGAATTTCGTTTATGAGAGTTGAATGTTAGAAATTGCCATTTGGACATAATTTCGCCAATTGCATCAACTGAATAGAAATTATTATGATTAATCAATTTTCTGATCCTTTTCAGATCCTCGTTGGTGCTACAGCCCGTATCTTCACACAGATCCTCAAGTCTTCGCTGGGGTTCATGGAATTTTATATTAAGTGATTTTAAAAAACATCACAAAAAGTTCTCTGGAGTACAAATATTACCACCTTGGAAATAAATCAAATAAAAGATTCATATCCGAGTCGTTGTTTGAATATATTTTTGCATCAATCGAAGGTTCGCTCCCGGTGTGGAGCAGCCGTTGTCTGCTCCCAGTATGTCATGTGCAGCTCTGTTGTACATATATTATACACCTATTGGATAGAGCATCAAAAAAGAGGCTAAGATCGCTTAATTCAATGGGAATATTTTGATAATTAGTCATCGTGTCATAAATACTTTTATGACAATCCTTTGATGTAATTATCAAAATCCGTTCACGGACAGCAACTTACTCATTTCACGTGGTCCGGATAAAGTTAAATTTTTAGTTTGTAAATATTTTTGTTGGTTTTATGGAAAAATATGGCACCGCTGCATTCCGTCACATGGGTACCTATCGTTTGTAGTCGGGTTCCATGTTTAGTATCGCGGATGGGAGACGATTGTATTGTGTTGGTCGGACATTGTTACAAAGTGCCCAATGAGAGTTTGCACTTGCCACCCCCTCCATCAGACAGACGTTAGAGTCTACGGGCAAAAAATGCCCATTTTGATGTACGGCCCTTTTATGTGTACTTATACTCTGGTAGTGGGCAAAAATCACATTTTACCGAATCAATACTTGGTCCGGGCTCCCTCCCCTCCATCCCCTCCCGCCCACGCCCGCTGCTTGCACCGCCGGAGGGCAGCAGGGGAGGGGAGGAGCGGGGAGGGGGAGGCGGAGGTGGCTAGGTACATGCAACTACTCTTCCCTCCCCCACAACAACCAGGGATTGCTTCAACTCCTAATTCACCGATAACCTCACTTTCCTCCCCAAAACTTCATTACGGTAGGTATTATTTATAGCGCCATGAAAGCTTAACATGGTAATAACTCACATTATATCAAATAAAATCATTCAAATCGTTTCTTTTGTGTAGGTACTTGATATATAATTTATAGAGCTAAGTATTTTTTATAGTTACATAAGTAAGTAAGTAAGTACCTAGTTACGATAGGTATATTAATCTCAAAGTGTTGATCGTCCTAGTGGTATACCTACTGATCCAGAAATCTGTTAAAAAATCTTTAATCTTTTAATTTTAAAACAGAATTTTTAGTTATGCCTTCAGCTATCAGTATACAAGGTCCAATTTCTAGCGAATGAATGTTTTGTCGAAGATGTTTTGTTACCAGCATCTGTGTACTACTGCTATGTAGGTATTGTGTAGGTAAACTATATTCAAAATAATGATGTATATTTGATTCCAGTACCTACCAACATATCCATACCTACATAAAAAGTTCTCAAAATTACTAAACGTAAGATCATCTTATTACATCACTTGGATATGGTTCTACGCTAGTGCGATTTTTTTCTAAAACATGATTTATAACAAACAACTTCCTGCATCACGTACATAGGATACAATTATTGAACATTCAATACAAATAAGGATACTGAGGTCCTACAATAGGTGATGTATTTGAAATGAAATTAAGGGATTTGGAAAAATCACATAAAAATTGAATATCATCCATTGCTCCCTGCATATTTAGAATTTTTTTAAACGTTGTAGGCAGCCCTGTGGAGAAAGCATCAACACAATGTACGTACATCATTAAGGGCGGTCATTCTATTCCCAACCATTTGTACTGAGGTACCACCGCGTTATTCCGATATATAGAACACTTCTTCTTTATTTGGAAATCACGCACAGAACCTGCACCCCCTCCCTCCCATCCCTAGCTAACCCCCCCACCACCACCACCACCCCCTCACTACCATCTTGTACTTGCTACAAACAAACGCCCCTATTCACATTATATTACTTGTTACGTCAGTATTGGAGTAAATGCAATGTTTCTCAAGTTTGATTATTTATGGATACCTATGTACATATTATTATCATCGACATATTTTGTTATTCAAAAAATATATGCGATCTACCGTACAGGATAAATCAAATTGCAATCGAGGTGTTCGTATTAATAAAACAATTTTCATGTATAGATATCACGTCTAAATAACAGAGTAAAATAGTTTTTCCGAAAAATATATTAATTTAATCTAAGTATGGGTAACTTTGTATACAACTTTTAAAAATTTCATTAGCTGTAAATATCTAAACTCATTTGCTGTTTATTCACTAACCTATGTCTAAATTTATTAAATATCAATCTCTAATCACCCGCAAAATCTAATATCAAGAATTGCTCCAGTTTCTTTCATATTGTTTCTCAGGAAACTAACGGGTACCTACAGTCAGAAATGGCATTCTGGAGATACTGGACTTATGATATTTATCGTCTCACAGGTCCAAACTGAAAACACAATAATGTTATAAACTATGTCTCCACCGGGATTCGAACTCGGAACCATTGGCTCAAGAGTCAGATATCTAACCAACTGTGTGGCACAAATAACCTTCTTTGGTGGGTTAGATATCTAAATGATTAAAACAAATCGTTCTTACTCTTCTTCCTAACTGAGATTGACGACCATCACAATCTTCCTCCATTTATTTAGTGTAATTAGTGACGCCGCATCCGGATCCCGAACCTCTGCCTGAATCCTGAAATTCTTGATTTGCACATGTGCCCCCCAGTACTTTCCATGTTGTATTTTTATAAGTACCTATATATATTTATCTATTTTTTTCTTATTGTTTCCTCGGTTAATATTTCTTGTTGTATCGATCTGCTTTTTTAATCAGTATGATCGAATAGAACTCATTGGATTACAGACGATTATATTCCATACTAGCTTTTATGTCCCGCCGTTGGCCAAGAATGTAAATTAGTGAAGGAATAAGCAATCATTTATATAATATTGTCACAAAAAATATTTGCTAATTCGTAGTATGAAAAGTAGTTTGAAATTTAATTGAGTTTAAGCGATGTAAAATGTTCAAGTGATGGTCACAACCCATTTGTTTTTATATATAAGTACATAGGTACATACAATTTCTGCACGCATGGACTATGGTAAATGGTTTTAAATATGACTGATTATAAAGAGACAACGTTGTAAAGAGTTTGGATTTGGCCACAACCCCTATTTTTATATATTGTCATCGAACGCAAATATGTTTTAAATATTTAGTAATTTTGGATGATGGGAAATGGCTTAAAAATTAAATAAACAAAAGTATTGAAAAGATTCTAGTGTTGGTCACATCCCATTCGTTTTTATATTTTTCGTCAAGTGTGCATACCTATAGATTATTATATTTTTGCACAATAAAACTGATCTACATTACAGAAGAAGACTTAAATAGTTTTTAATTTGAATATAAACGTTGTGAAGAGTCCAGTAATGGCCACAACCCCGATTTTTTATTATATTATCATCAAAATCAAATGTGTAGTTATTGAAAATTAAGCAATATATGATGATATAATAAATGGTGTAAATTTCGATTGAAAAAAAGTATTGAGAAGATTCTAGTGATGGTCACATCCCATTCGTTTTATGTATTTTCGTCAAGTGTGCATGTTCTTTATAATATTTCTATACAATAGACTATAAGACTTAAAACTAACCCAAAAGACTAAATGAAAAAAAAAAGTATAAGACTATAACAAATAGTTTGTAATAAAAACTGACCTAATGGTCTACATAAAAGATGCAATAGAAGAATTACACAATAGTAAATGTATTATATAAAAAAGTGACCAAATGGTCTTCATAAAAGAAGAAGAAGATGAATTGAACTATAGGAAATATTTTATATAAAAATCACCCAACGTCTACATTAAATAAGAAAACGAAGAATCAGACTAAAGGAAATAGTTTGCATAAAAACTAACCAAAAGATCTACAAAAAATAAGAAAAAGAAGAATTAGACTATAGAAAGTAGTTACTATAAAAACTGACCCAAAGGTCTACATATTAGAAGAATAATTATACGTCAGGAAATAGATTGTATAAAAACTAACGCAAAGGTCAACATAAAAGAAGACGAAGAAGAATTAGACTAAAGGAAAAGTTTGTATGAAAACTCTCCCTTGGTCTACATAAAAGAGGAAAATATTAGACTATAGGAAGTTAGTTTATACAAAATTCAACAAAGGTCTACATAAAATTAGAAAAATAAGAATTACGTTAAAAGAAATAGTTGGTATTAAAACTGGCCCAGAGGTCTACATAAAATAAGAAGAAAAAGAATTAGATAATAGGAATAAGTTTGTATAAAAACTCACCCAAAGGGCTACATAAACGAAGATGAATTAGACTATAGGAAATAGTTTGTATAAAAACTCACCCAAGGTCTACATAAATTAAGAAAAATAAAAATTAGACTATAGGAAATAGTTTATTTATGAACTGTCCCAAATGACTTCACAAAAGAAGAGGAAGAAGAATTAAACTCCAAGAAATAGTTTGTATAAAAAATCACCCAAAGGTCTACTTAAATAAAAGAAGAATTTCACTATAGGAAATAGTTTGTAGATTGGATGACATGTGTATTTTAGTTAACCTAAGATAGTTTAATAATTTTCCTATACGAAATTAGTATATTGTTGGTTTTTAAGTAGTATTAGGTATGTAGGTACCTACCTACAATGATGTTCTAAATTAATTCGAATTCGATTTATAACAAATTTTATTTGAATATCAGAATTTGTCCGTAACCATAGTAACCATAGAACATGTAAAAATATCAAATGGTTTGTAGACTTTTTGGATTAATATGTAGGTACCTACATTGGTTTGTTCGATGCCATAAAAATGAAAATTGTCCGAAATATCAAATATTATATACAAATTATGCAATTTTATTATGCCTATATCTTTACTAATAATTAACAGACTTTTACAATATACGTCTTAAAACTTGCTGTAATGTCTTGTGTTTCATTTTATTATTTAATAATTACATTTATTTCAAAGGTTTATTATTTTCAAGAACATATTCATTCGGTAGGAAAATGAAATATTTTATGAAAAGATATTAAAATGGCGGCATTTATGTACAAAACGCTTACTTTAAAAACAAGTTTAACATTATAATTATACAAAATATTCACCATATTTTTCACTTAAACGCTAAGTTATACTTCAAAATATATTTTTTTCGAGTAAATACGTACTTCTAACTTTTAAACTAACAGATATTTGCGTGCAAAATCTACACTTTTTTGACAGATATGACTTGGAAAATTTTGTATGAGAAAAATAATTATTGAAATATTTTTAAAATTCAGCATTTTTATCGCATAATTTTTAGCGTGACACTGCATCATTTATACTGGTACACGTTCGCACATAAATTAGATTTTTAGATGCTCTTGGTTTTTCAGAAGGCGTGAGACAAACACACACACACACACATACACACACACATACACTAACATTTTGATTGCTTTATTACTTTAGATGAAATATTTTTTCAACTAGTAGGTAAATGGGTTAGTGTTAGTATATAATCCACGTTTACTGTGTGAAAAAGGCATTCCTACATTCTCCCGTTAATTATTCCGTAGTATGTTATTTCTAATACCTACACTGTATTTCTGCAACCGTACATAACCGTATGCAAATATTCTGCAGTCAAGTCTCCAATACACATATTATAAAGTCTTAAACCTTGGGGGCAGTTCTGGTTCGACCGGCGAAATCAAAACCCCAGTGATTACCCATATCATGGATATAATTATCGTATGGACTTTTATGACATCTAAAGATATTGTAAAACTCCATATAATAATTATATCCATGATATGGGTAATCACGAGGGTTTTGATTTCGTCGATCGAACCAGACATGCCCCCCTTAATTTCAATACAATATACCTACAAACTTTCTCTCACACGCACACACACTAACTTTTTTTTGTTCACGTTTGAAGCTGCTCGTTGCTGGAGATAGGTCACCCGCACTACTCATCATCATCATTTCCTGCCCCTCTATCCCAGTTCATCTAGAGTCGGGCCTCCTAATCATCAGTCGCCATGATCTGCGACTCTGGGTCGTCTCCTGTGGGACACCTTGTGCCGCCAGCTCCCTCTCGATACTCGTCCACCATGTCGCCAGTGGTCAGCCTCTTCCTCGTGGTTTTGAGGGGATACCGAGCACAATTTTGACGGAGTATTAGGTGTCCTCCCTTCGCATGACATGGCTATACCATCGCTGACCTTAAAAGATCCTCTGACCTCTGAACTCTATCAAGGGGTGTCACACATCACTTTAGCTTATTTCAAATTACACGAATTCGACTGCGTCCATAAAACTTTACCCATATAATAGATATTATACATTTATTTTTTATATACACGTAGGTGGATACTGTGGGCATACTGCGTGGTATCTGCGTGGTATCTGCAGTAACGGGATGGTTTCAATCAATTTAGTTAAAAAAATGGTAGGTACCTAGGTAATTTTAATTCGTGTATAATTTAAGAGGGTGACTGCTGCCAACGTACCTATTTTTTCAATTTGATATACCATCATTATTACTAAACGAATCATTTTGAAAAAAATAGCCTAGTTAGTTTGGATATTAATAAAGAGAAATATACCTTAACTTTTTGATTATGTTCTGTATATATTCTTGTAGGAAAATAATAAGCATACCCCGATTTTAGACAAAATTTCTAAAAAAATATAAGGTATAGAGCAATATTTTTTTTATAAATTAAAGAAGAACAAAATACCTGGAAAAATATGATATGACGTTGCATTAACGCAGCTTAAGTAAATAAACCAAAAAAACTTTTATTACGCAATGGCGCTGAATGAACAATAAATGTTTTAAGCTGATTGGTAACCAGAGGGGTTACCAATCAACAGTTGTTAATAACCAGAGTGGTTACTATTAAATATATGTGGTAACCAGAGGGGTTACCAGTAAAGAGAGTTTACTATATCCCAAGTGGATATGATTTGAAATAAGAACACAAGGGCAGTGGTTGAGAGAGAAGAAGAAAGAATGGTCAAAAGTAACAATGAGTATATTGATCACAATTAATAGTTGGCTTAAAGGTAAATTTACAATTGATGAAATAACTTACAAAGGAACTTTCTCACGATGAGTAGGTATAACGAGCGAGTTAGCGGGTGTGTTCGAAGTGTCCGAATCTTCGCATGGTGAAGTACCATCGTGCTCGCGAGGTCGAGAGATGACCGGTGGTCGAGAGACGAAGTGTCGGCGAGACGGCGTGGTCGAGAACGGCGGCGTGATGTGACGAATCGAAGTGACGGAAATACGGAAATGAAGTGACGACGTGTAGAGGTGTAGACTCCCTTAAATAGTGCTGCGCTGGGGGTAGCAAGTTCAATGTCCTCGAACTTTCTAGATTAATTTATTTGAAGTGTCATACCCAGTTGAGGAGTATTGTCACTTATTTGACGTTGCGGGCGATGAACTCGGCCTAGCGATAAACAAATGTACTTGCCGTCGCTAGGCGCGCGCTCGAAAGAAATTTCGAGATGTGGTCTGCCACATTCCTCCCCTCCAAGTGGTATCGAAGATGGCACGATACCTTGGTAGAACGTCATGGTGTGGCTGAGCTGAGGCAGTCGTTGCTGAAGATTTTTGTAGTCATTAAAATTTTGGAGAGATGGTTAGACTTGTGTTAGTTGGACTGTTGCCTAGTTGCTGATGATGATTGCGACGGATCAAGATGTGATTGCTTTGGAAACAGTGTTCCCGTTCAGCCCGTTGACAATTGCAGTGTGTCGGTGAGGCTTGTTCGTACACAAAGCTGTGGAGTCCGTGGAGTCAGTGTAGTCCGTGGAGTCCGATAAACTGTGCAGTGTAATTGGCATCTAAACATTCTTGTCGAATTTGCAGAACTGTGCAGTTGGCTTGCGTTGGCGTTTTCGAAGTTTTCGTTGACTGTCGTCGTGTTGACAGCGTGTGTTGACAGTGACGTGTTGACAGCGTCGTGTTGACCGTGTCGTGTAGACGTCGTGTTGTCGTGGTTGAGCAGCTCCTTGGGTATGCGAGACTGAGTGCGAGTCATAAGCATAACACGAAGGATGGGACAGCGTCCCAACAAAATCATTCCTCGTTCAAAGACATGCGTAGCGATGAGACGAGGTGAGTTTTTGTGTGCTCGAGATGTGTGCGTGCGTTCATATTTGGGTGTCCGACAGCTCTGGAGTAGTTCTCCAGCGTTGAAGTTGCGGCGTGTCTATTGCGTTAGACAGCTTTGGAGTATGTAGTTCTCCAGTGGGGCCTGTGTGTGCATTCTTTGCTGCGCATCAAGTGAGTCTGATGTCTTTGGGAATACGTGCCAGTATAGCGAGTGCTTGTGCATTCTTTGCCGCGCATCAAGTGAGTCTGATGTCTTTGGGAATACGTGCCAGTATAGCGAGTGCTTGTGCATTCTTTGCCGCGCATCAAGTGAGTCTGATGTCTTTGGGAATACGTGCCAGTATAGCGAGTTGAAGCGTGTCGGTGTTGCTCTTGGTTGCTGATGAAAACCATTTGTTGCTGAAGTTGTCCATTTTGATTTGGTGCCGTTGCCAATGTTGTTCATCTTGATTTGGTGCCGTTGACAATGTTTGCCATCTTGATTTATCGATGTTGATAATGTCGCTTTCCATCTTGGTTTGATGCTGATGATGATGATAACGTTGATCATCTTGCTTCTATAGTTGTACATAGTAACAGCAGTTGACAGTTGTAAATTTTAAATTTTCATAATATACATAAACATTTACAATTGTAGCAAGCGAATAAATAAAATATTGTTGGTTGCATGTTGCAAAAATATAATATGTAGGTACAATGATAAGTATTTGTTAATAATAATTAAGTTGATTACAATATATTTTAGAAGTGAAGATAAATTTAAGTATCTAATTAGGTATACAATGCAACAAAAAAATAATATGAATTTCAGCAAAGTCCAAAAATGTTTAAAATATTCTATTTGTAATAGGTAAATATTGAAATGTGTCTAAGTACAAAAATGCTTTGCAAGTTTCAAAGTATAAAAGGTATTTAAAGCAAAATTACAAAGTATGAAATAGGTAAGTTAAGTATTTCACGAAATTAGTACCTATTTGATATATTAAATAGTGATAATTTAATTAATTATTTGCGAGCTCTTTTGATATAAAAATATATTTCTGATTGCAATGAATTTAAATAACGTACGTAAATATCTTGTTAGCAAAAACTTAGATTGTCGCTCGGTAGATGGTGTTTATTGAAAACTTAATTTTTCTACCGCTAGTTGAAATTAAGATAGATTAGTCACGAGCTGTGTTCGCGTTGTTTACATATTAAAAATAACAAAATTGAAGTTTTATCGTTTAAAACCGAAAACTTTCTATCGATATTTGTTTTAACAGTGAAATTTATATATCTAGTTCAATTAAATGTTCTGTATCACGCGTAAATCTGTATTTAAAATATAAAATTAATAATTTTTGTCACTTCAGTATTATTGTTGTGCGTGAGAATTTTTTGTCGCGATGTATGTGAAAAATAATTTTAGTTCCGTGAATTATGTGAAAAGAATATAACTAAATTCGGAAGTGCGGTTTTGCTTATGTATATCGCGATTGTCGGAGTATTTTTTTACTTAAAGCAGTGCCGTACAGAAAATTTTTTAACAGTGTTTGTTTGTGTGAAATTATAAAGTGGGTACCAATATATACCTTTGTTTACAATCTCAGAATAAAATGAATGTGTACTATGCATGTGTTATTTGAATGCAACATTTATGACAAAGAATAACTAAAAACCGAGAAATGCGGGTGATTTTTAAACGCGATTGCATAGAATTAAGCGCGATTGTTTCGCGGATGTAGTGTAGTGTACCCATCGTGAGAGATTCAAAAACCAATTCGTTCTTTTTCAAAGCTAGGAAAAGAAAAGGAGTGATCTGAGGAAAATCGGTAAGTGTTGTTTAATGTTATTGTAAGGAAAAATACCACTGTTGTGAATGCATATTTATCGTTTTTCGACCTCGGGCCGGTACTAGATAAATACCGATGTTTTGTAAATACCAGTAGCTGTGAATCTTAGCTGTTAAGCTGTTTGGTAACGATTGTGTTCATATTCACGTTTTCAGGGTCACCAATGAAGCTAATTGGTAACCAGAGGGGTTACCAATCAACAGTAGTTAGTAACCAGAGTGGTTACTATTAAATATATGTGGTAACCAGAGGGGTTACCAGTAAAGAGAGTTTACTATATCCCAAGTGGATATGATTTGAAATAAGAACACAAGGGCAGTGGTTGAGAGAGAAGAAGAAAGAATGGTCAAAAGTAACAATGAGTATATTGATCACAATTAATAGTTGGCTTAAAGGTAAATTTACAATTGATGAAATAACTTACAAAGGAACTTTCTCACGATGAGTAGGTATAACGAGCGAGTTAGCGGGTGTGTTCGAAGTGTCCGAATCTTCGCATGGTGAAGTACCATCGTGCTCGCGAGGTCGAGAGATGACCGGTGGTCGAGAGACGAAGTGTCGGCGAGACGGCGTGGTCGAGAACGGCGGCGTGATGTGACGAATCGAAGTGACGGAAATACGGAAATGAAGTGACGACGTGTAGAGGTGTAGACTCCCTTAAATAGTGCTGCGCTGGGGGTAGCAAGTTCAATGTCCTCGAACTTTCTAGATTAATTTATTTGAAGTGTCATACCCAGTTGAGGAGTATTGTCACTTATTTGACGTTGCGGGCGATGAACTCGGCCTAGCGATAAACAAATGTACTTGCCGTCGCTAGGCGCGCGCTCGAAAGAAATTTCGAGATGTGGTCTGCCACATGTTTTTTAGGTTTATTTACTAAACCTGAAGCAGTAATGCAACGTCACATCATATTTTTCTAGATATTTTTGTCTTCTTTAATATAAAAAAATATATATTACTCTACGCCTTATAGTTTATTAAAAATATATGATAAACGTTGAAAATCGGGGTATGCCATTATTTTTCTACAACAATTTATACAGAGCATTATCAAAAAGTTAAGGTATATTTCTCTTTATTAATATCCAACCTATCTAAATTATTTTTTCAAAACGATTTGATAAGAAATAATGGTGGTATATCAAATTGAAAAATAAGTACGTTGGCAGCAGTCCCCCCCTTAATTCAATAATGTTCGTCTATAATAGGCATGATGACTAATTTTGAAAAACTATCTCACGATGTTTTTACGCATTCACTGTTTTCAAATATATATACATTTCTACATAAAATAAAGGTTTAGTAGCAAAAATCGCCATTTTAAAATCAAATTTGACATTTACGCCAAAAAAAGCTTGTAGTATCATGGCGGCTGCCGACCCTGACGGTGACGTCATGGTATCGTAAACTGCATATCACTACTATATGTAATATATGTGTTCTAAGACGATTTGTGTATTTATAATCAATTCAAAAGTGCATAAGTGTTGTGCGGTCCCTAAATGTACAAACACGACGAAAAAAACACCTACTGAGGTATTTGTTTTCGTCCCACGCGAAAAAAAAGAGAAATAAGTGATTAAATTTCGCACGGCGAGACACAAGTGAATTTTATTAAGTACGCGTTTACAATGAAGTACAGTATTTGTTCCCCCACTTTTAGCTCTCAATAATATAATATTTACCATTATTTAGGCAATAAGCATATAAAGAACTTCATTAATGTCCAAACGTCAAAATAGGCCATCATAAGTTTCCCGCGTATGTTTTTAGCTTATGAACACATAATGTAGAGAGAAGAAGGAGCATATTTTATCGATTTTCGAGATGTAAGTTGTATTTAAATTACAGATAAATAAAGTACTTATATGTACTTATTATTAAGTTTTTATGTTTCGAAATTCTGATGAACAAAAGTCTTTGTTCGACGCAAAGAAATATCCGACCATCAAAAGTTCCATTCTAGTTAAGAGTAGTTAAGACAGGCAGAAAAATAACTACTATGGCTGCTATTGCTAAAAATAACGATAGCAGATAAATATAGCTTGTTATGAACACAATACAAAAAACGAGCGCTATGTAATAATTCGTATGCTGCTAAAATTGTAACGATGTTTTAAAACGCATGCTTCGCGTAATCGCCGTCGTTTCGCAAATCGCTTCATTGCATGAAAAAAATATAGCTTGCTAGTTTAGTTTGGCAGTGACCAGCATCATAACATGTCGAACGTTCGTCAGCTCACCATTGCGTGACAAAATTGTAGAATACTAAAACTAAATTAGTTTACCATACGTTGCGAGCGTTCATTATTTATTTATTTATTCAATAAAAACTAAGTTACATACAAAATACAATTAACATAGGCCCGATATTACAGTCGGCCCTCAACTCATTGAGTTTGCCAAACTCAAGATTAATGTTAAGGGGAGATTGAATCCATTTCCGTATTACAGTGCAATATGACATGTCAGTTACTAAATCTTCAATTATAGACATATTTCACTTTTTCTGTGGTTATTATCTGTCAAATTTAAATAACCTCAAATAATACGAAATACAAAACGGGACGCTACGACTTTAAATACCATTGTTTTATTATCCAACATGGTAAATTTAATTTTTTTCACCAAAATAATGCTTTTAAATGCCCGTGTTCGTTTCAATACGGCTGTCAGTTTGTTTTGTTGTGTGGCGCCACCTTCGATACAACACTGAAACTACACACGTTACCTAACGCCTCTAGTGATAGAAACTGAAACTACACGAGTTGCCTAGCAAATGACAGTTGACTCACAGTTAAGTACTTAATCTGCCAGAAACGTTGAGTTAAATATTTGTCGTTTTAGTGACGTATTTGAAGATTAGGTCTAAACGGACACTGTAATACGCTATATTTTTGTAAAACTTGAGTTTAGCTCTTAAACTGACACTGTAATACCGGCCCATAGTGTCCCCCGATAGGTAGGCGAGTATCTAGGTAAATTGAAACTATTTGCTTTGATGAATACTTGTTCCATTTATATTTAATTTGTTTTAGTTTTAAGTATCTAATTAAAATATTAATATATCGATAACACCAAAATAAACATAGTCCAGACCGACAATTAATGCGTATATTGTATTGAAGACTATCAGAAGAATTGACGCGACCATACTATGACGTCGTGCGCTCCGATTGTTTTTTCTCATAAAATGGCGGACTAACACATTTTGTATTTTTATATTTATAATATTATTATTATTCACTCCTATAAATTAAAAAAAAAACATTTTTTAAATCTTTATAACCTATTTTATTTTTTAAAATCATAATTTCAATGATTTTTTTCTTACAGTCATCACACCTATTACATATTTTAATATATTAATCATAATATGTATATGAATCATAACAGTTATCCCATATGTATATTAGATTCATCATAATACATTGTGTATTTCCATTTCAACCTCATGTAACACTGTACAACTCCCACAAACAATATAATTACATCATTTTATTTTATAATCAAGCAATGAAAGCCACCAAGTTATTTATTTCTGAAACGTTAAATATTCTCCACCACGTTACAATACTCGGTGCGTGTTATAACAGATGCGTCAACGATTCAATAGAGCGGATAGCGATATTATTTGGTTTATTGTCCCAAATAAACCAAATAAATCAATAAATAAAAATAGCATGTTAAAAATAAGCAGCATATTCCATATAGCTTGTTATGAAAAAAATAGCCATTTCGAACAACACAACAGTTGACAGTAACAAACACAATTGACAGTGACAATATGGTGACGTCATGCGCTCTGATTGGTGTTTCACATAAAATGGCGGACAAACATATTTTGTATTTTTATTTTAATAATATTAATATTATTCGCTCTTTTAAAATGAAAATAAATATATTTTTTCAAATCTTTATAACATATTTTATCTAATAAAATCATAATTTCAATGATTTTTTCTTACTGTCATCACGCCTATTGCCTCTATTATAATGTAAAATGTTTATTTATAAAATTGTTCATAGCTGTTGACAAACTATTAAATAAAAATAAAAAATATAAAAAAGTAGTATTTAAGAATTCAAAACAGGCTGTAGAAACCCGAGTAGACCATAAACAAGATGGTCTGAAGACATACATAAAATGAGTGGCAGTAGGTGAATATATGTATAGCACAGAATGCATATATACATACACAGGCCAAAATTTGAGTCCTATGCTCTACATATATTGACTGATTATTAATCAAAATTTTACCTAGTGAACTTGACTTATTGTTATATGTATGTATATTCATGCCATACTGGTTTTGATTTCACTGTTAAGTTAAAATAAAAGTTATGTCGTTATATGTATGAGTTAACATATTCCAGTTCATGACTTTGGATTTTTTCACATTGAAGTTTAAGCTATATTTGGAACTAACACTAGAAACATTATAATATGTAAGTGTCTGTGTACCTACATACCTACGTGTAGGTAAACTTTATTAATGAGCGATGGGATCATAGTCAGGATATCAAATGGCGCATTAAGCAAGATGTAAGAAATCGTTTTAAATCGATTTTAAATTCGTACTGTCTAATGTTATGTGTTTTCAGTACTATTAAATAGTATAATAAATAATAATATACAGTATGGAAGTATAAATATATTATATAGTATGGAAGCCTAGACACTGACTGATGTGACAGAAAGAAGAAAACCATCATTTGAACTCTGGATAAACAGAAGAATTCTGAAAAGAAACTGGAGAGACAGTTTGGAACGAAATTATTCTTCAATAAATGATAGAAGAACTAGAGCTGCTTAACTGTATTAAAACAAGAAAATTGCAATACTTAGGGCAATGGGGATATCCCTTGAGTATAGATAGTCCTGATGGTCTCCAACCTTCGTAGAAGAGACGTATATTATTGAATAAATAATAATCTATTTAATATATTTATGTAAATAGGTTTTGAATGCAACTCAAATGTTGAGAATCGACGGACCAATATGAGGATGTATTGGATTGGCAGAACACCGCACCGCTCAGTACAATGTTGGTTTTGTGATAGTTGGCGGTTGGTGGGTGCGCCTGGTTCTAAGAAACTAAATGTGCGTACAGCGCAAGGGTTTTTATGGATCTGTTTATCTGCAAAGCTACACACAACTACACACTCACTCAGTTTACCCATACAAACAAACCTATCTGCTTACTTATATACTTACATATACTATTATAATATGTATTTCATTGCTTTCATTTATCATTCCTTTATGTACCTAGGTACTTTGGTTTCATAACAAAACATCTACTTTAACTTTTTGATGTACTTTGAGAGTAAACAATACGATTAAAATGTAAATCTGCTGATAATAAAAAATATACTACAAGTAAATTAATTAGGTATGAAATATATTTATAATTTTTTTTTACATAATATAATGTATGGGTAGTTTGTTTTTTACATGAGTATGTAGGTATAACTACAATTGAATTTAATATTTATTTTTATAAAAAAAATAATTTAATTCATAATTCTGAATTTTCACTGTAGTAGCGAAAAATTTTTTTACTTATTAAAAAATACTATCGTTAAAAACACACTCATATTTTTTTTTATTTATTTAAAAAATGGGCAACGTTCAATAATATTTTTTCAAACAAATAAAAATAGCAACATAAGTAATTGTAACTTAATCAGTCCACTTTTGATTTCATGTTGCATTGTACTCACTGCTGGTAACAAAAAAAAATAATTATTCCTGTCTAACGTGGCTCCTGAAAATAGTCCTGGACATACAGAATATGTCCACGGACCTGATCTTTTCCAAATGATTATACGTGGTAAGGCATCGGTACAATGGCGAATTCTGAGCGGCATTGGAAATGCGGCATAATGAAAAAAAATATATATATTTATTTGAAATTTTTAATTCAAAATAGTTTTCCGCACAAATATCAATTTAACATACACAATCAAAAAGTTGTAATACTTATCATATTCATATAAATTAAAAAATGTTGATATCTTTACTGATAAGTTGGAGAAATAAGGCCATACGGCAATGAACTCGCCACTTGCACAGAGTGCAATGAAGTGATATTTTTTTTTTACAAATCTTCCCAGGTAACATTGAATGTAGATGTGTATTTATTCAATCTTCATCGGAAATCTAATAAGGAATCTATGGTTAATGTACATAGTACATATGTAGATTTAGATCAGATTTTTTAACTAAATGAAAAAAAGGTGTAGACATTTGTGAAAAATAATAAAAACCATCCTTATTAGAGATTAAATATCAACACTTGTTGTTATTCTTTACATTTCGTACATATTTTTATTTATGCAAATAAAAATACGTAGTACAAATAAATTAATAATTTTATAATGTGCCTTAAAGTGATATAAAGATAACTACTTGCCTTTGGTGCTAGTAGTTTATTTTTATTATTGTCGTGTTTAGTACAAGACAGATCGTCAGAATAATGTATTTTTATTTGTTTTTAAGTAATCGTTAAGAGTTCTGTCATGTATTATCAGTCAAATATCTAAATAAATAAATATAAGGTACGTATAAAAATGTTATTGCATTAAACATGTAGGTAAGCGGAATAATTCCCAAATTAACGATTTCATTATCGTTAACAGAACAAATTCACGAATATAAAAAGAATAAAGAAAATCGAAAACAAAGAAAACAAAAGCTTTTTTTCTTCTCAAACCATTCATTTCATTCCATTATATTAAACATACTTTCTATATACTTCCTACATACATAATGCACACACATACATAGGTAGTACCTACTACACAACTACTATCCTTCTCAGTGATGAAATATATTTCTTTCATTTGTTTGAAATCCAATTTACCACTACACTCAACCGGAAACAAAATGTGTTACCTACTTTTGATATCAGGCGTATTATGAACTACAATGTGCTAAGCAGAGCTACGCCGCTCTACGCCATACTAACATCATGCTACGATACCATACAGCGTAGGTAACATCAAACTGCGAACATTTAAATATTTATTTAAAAAACAAAAATACACAATTTTAAAATAAATACTCACCAATAGCGATTCAGTTGAATTATTTTGGGATTTGAAATAATTCAACTGTCTACTTCATATCTCATTTCAAATTTATAAATGGTTTTATCATTAAATAAATATGAAGATAAAATAACCAAAAAATAATTTATTGCCTAAAATCCAATTTTTCACATTTGCAATTTATTTTAGTTTAGTTAATTGCTATTTATTCATTTTATTTCATTTAATACTTATTAATTTTAAAAAAACCGGTTCAGTTAGATATATATTTGTGGAAATTGTTTTACGTATACATAAAATTGAGACAAATCGTACCAATTAAAACATTAAAACAAGTTTATTATGCGTTTGCCCAGTCTTTACTACAAGTTTCCGTAAGTATTCTGCCATATTATTATACAATCGTGAATGAAAGTTTAAGATGTACTTATTGCTAAAATTTATAATAATGATATTAAAAAAAATGGAAATATAAGCAGTTAAACACATATTTAACATAAAAAATATTTTTCTCAATAAAAATTTTTGAGAACACAGTTTTTTCATAAAAATAAATCTTAGATATTGTATTTGTCTATATTTACACAAATTTTGAGTTCTTGCTTTCATGGTTTTTGAAATATATGAAAAAAATAAAAAATATATAAATAAAAACTCAAATGTTGATAACCTCTGACTGGCTTAATTATTAAGCCTAAAATTATCAACAAGTATCATGCTGAGATTGTATTCTGAAAGTTTCATCACAATGTATGCTGTGTGCTATGTGCTACGTGTTATGTGCTCTTTATGGCGTGTTTGTTCTACTTTATCGATTATAGACTAAAGTACCTACTTATTCGATTCTTTTCTTATTCCTTATTTAAATATCTAATACTCGCTTTCTATACTCATTCGATTATTTTCTAATACTCATTCAATTTTCTAATACTCATTCGCTAATACTCATTCGATTCTTTTCTTATTTCGTATTTAAATATCTAAAATCTTTTCTTATTTAAATATCTAATACTCGCTTAGACCCCATTTCGAAGGATAATGAATAGTGCTTCTGAGTTTTTTAAACTGGCAATTTTTTTTTTCATTACAAAATGAATATTTCCTTGTTAAACAAGTACATATACATCTTTCTACGTTCCCTAAAATAAGCAAATAAATACTTGTGCTATAGGTGAAATTGGTCGAGGCAGGATTCGAACTCGCGACCACTGGATTACTAGCCCAGCGCGCTAACCGCTCTGCCATCGACCCATCTAAATATTTCAAAGTGACCCCAAGCTCAGGAATCTTGAAAATTAATATCTTTATTTTCAAATTGGTTAAAAGGTACATCATAAATTGCGTTATAAATTGTCCTTATTATTATTATTTTTATCACTTTCATAAAATCGCATTGAAGATTTACCAAGTTTTCATTTTACCAATTATCAAAAATAATTTAACGTAACTCATTTCATGAAAATGCTGAAAAATTTTCATATAAAGTTTGATCACTTTGTGGAGTGACTTGGTAGTGAGGAGTTTAGCGTTAGCCAAAACCCAATCATTTATTATGTACTTAGTTATAAGTTTGTTTATTTAGGAATAAATTAAAATTAAATATTGACTATTAAAAATTGGAATTTTATATTTTGTTCCGTTAGGCATTTGAATTTCGTCCCAGATCCTAAATTCTATTTCCGGTTAAATTCAATTTCAATTATAATTTTAGACTCGATTTGTGAAACAATATAAGACAAGACACTCAACAATGTATCCGTTCATTTGAAAAAAAGTGTTGTTTAAATTGAAAAAGACCTCCCATAAATAAAACATGTGATAATTATCGACCTTTAGAGGAAAACTGTTAAACCGACACAGCAGTCCCAATGTCGTGTCGCCATAACTAACCAATCGATAATCTCGCCATCCCGTGACGTACCTTCTCGGTTCTAACGGAAACTAACGGAAAACTCCGAAGTACGCCGGAACCGTCAGGTGTCAAATCTGACATTCGAGAAAATCTGTGAAAATTTATATTATTCAAAACGTAGCACGTTTTCAACAATTATATGTCGATTCATTTGTTCTTTTTCACAAACAATGTGTGTACAAACGATGTGCGATGCTAAATGTGCGTAACTCCCTTTCGTTGGGAGAAATGAGTGAAATTATAGGTTATCATGATATGTCAAAGTAGCGGTTTTATATATATGTAAATACATTATATTACATTGTGAAGGTTTTCAAGTTTTTATCGAATTTTGTGTTATCAGTAAAATATTGTGAACTCACTGAAGACAGTTTATTTCAATGATCTAAATTACAAGTATTGTGTATTTTCAATAGCTCAAAGAGCGTATAATGAGGATTTTCCTCGATTTTCTTTTGCTATTTATCATTCAGGTTAGTGTTATAATAGTTAGAAGTGCCTGTTATCAATTCATAACGAATGTAGGGGGAAGATAACAAATTAAATAATAGACTTGTACATCAAACTACTGCAATTCCGTATTTTATCGTTGATATCAGGAAACATAATTTTCTTTCATCAACTTATGTGTTGAAGTTACTTCATATAGATCATTAATTAACATTAATTTTATAAAAATGAATATCATAAAGTATTCTTTCTACATAATAATTAAATACATGACATATGTTAATATATTAAATACATGACATATGTTAATATATTAAATACATGACATATGTTAATATATTAAATACATGACATATGTTAATATATTAAATACATGACATATGTTAATATATTAAATACATGACATATGTTAATATATTAAATACATGACATATGTTAATATATTAAATACATGACATATGTTAATATATTAAATACATGACATATGTTAATATATTAAATACATGACATATGTTAATATATTAAATACATGACATATGTTAATATATTAAATACATGACATATGTTAATATATTAAATACATGACATATGTTAATATATTAAATACATGACATATGTTAATATATTAAATACATGACATATGTTAATATATTAAATACATGACATATGTTAATATATTAAATACATGACATATGTTAATATATTAAATACATGACATATGTTAATATATTAAATACATGACATATGTTAATATATTAAATACATGACATATGTTAATATATTAAATACATGACATATGTTAATATATTAAATACATGACATATGTTAATATATTAAATACATGACATATGTTAATATATTAAATACATGACATATGTTAATATATTAAATACATGACATATGTTAATATATTAAATACATGACATATGTTAATATATTAAATACATGACATATGTTAATATATTAAATACATGACATATGTTAATATATTAAATACATGACATATGTTAATATATTAAATACATGACATATGTTAATATATTAAATACATGACATATGTTAATATATTAAATACATGACATATGTTAATATATTAAATACATGACATATGTTAATATATTAAATACATGACATATGTTAATATATTAAATACATGACATATGTTAATATATTAAATACATGACATATGTTAATATATTAAATACATGACATATGTTAATATATTAAATACATGACATATGTTAATATATTAAATACATGACATATGTTAATATATTAAATACATGACATATGTTAATATATTAAATACATGACATATGTTAATATATTAAATACATGACATATGTTAATATATTAAATACATGACATATGTTAATATATTAAATACATGACATATGTTAATATATTAAATACATGACATATGTTAATATATTAAATACATGACATATGTTAATATATCAGTAGACATATAAAAAAGTTTAAAAGCTCAATTTACGCAATGCGGATACTATTAAACCTTGGAAAAGTTATACTTAAGTACCTATTGTATTTACTATATCACATATTTAGGATTAGTACAATCTTTGTTAGTATTTTGTATAATTTAAATTTAATTTCATATACATAAATGTTATTAATGTACATAGTTTGTTATTTGACATGAATATAAATGAAGGTAAGGGGGCGGGGCGAACTGAAAATAATTAATTAATTAAATAGTACACGTCGTGATTTTATTCGCGTTGACATTATTTAGAAGAAAAAAAACATTTAAAAATGTGAGTTATTTAGCTATTTGTGTTTTTATTATAAATAATAGTATTTTCAAACTATCTTAGTACATGTTCAAAATATTAGCAATAATATTAGTGTTTACTGAATCATATTTTTATTATTTATATCTTATACAGATATTTATTAATATACTAAATACATATTTTCTTCTTATGATTAGCCCCGATTAAAAATATGCAACTTGTCAAAGGCCGAGTGTCTTTAATATATTTTCAGGGTTAGATTTATATATTTTTTAAATAGGAAAGTTATGACTATCTACTTTTAGAAGTATATCTAAATATGAACATCAAATATAAAATAATTGTATATAATCAATTATATAGTAAGTATTTATATATCAGGAGGGTCATTTGAAATCAATTACTTATCAACAAAGAAAAAATATTTTAATGAATGTTGTGAAAAATTCTTTTGATCTATATATGATAATATATATATATTTTTAATAAACCATATCACCTTTTATTTAATGTAGGTAATGTAGTACAAATAGTATTCCTTCATTTTAGACTCACATTTCAAAGTCACGTTTCTGAATATTTTTGAGGTGCTCCAAAGTTCTGATGGAAAGGTACGTATGTATATTATTAGGAAAAAATATTTAATTTTAAATTAGTAATGGGTAAGCATTTTTACAAAATCCAGAAAATGGCTAATGGATTTTTTTAAATTAATTTCATTACTTACATAACTAAACAAAGTGATTGTATATACAAATACGTGATTTTATGTAAATATAATATTTATTGAATTTTTTTGATACAAACTTAAATATAAAATATTAAAAAATAAATATATGTTTGATAATAAAATTTGAATTTATTTATAAAAATAAAACACTGTGTGAAATAATATAACAACGAGTAGGCAGGTATGTACCTAATTAAATACAACTTCATAGCATCCTCAGGGGTGATTTTTTACTAAATAGATAAAATATTGTTATTATTTGTTTTATTCCAAGTGATAAGAACCCAATTGAAGGTTAATATGTACCTACTTATGTAAAGTGTAGTGTAGTGAGAAGTGTTGTCTGAGTGAAGTAAAGTGAAGATATAATAATAGAGTGGAGTGTAGTGTCAGTTGATTGTGAGGTGAGGGCGGGAGATGAGCGGTGGTCGCCCCCGCCCCCGCACTACCCCAACTACACAGGAACCACACAATCTGCATTCACATACACAGGTAACCATTGTAGCTTCATACATACATCTCATAGAAACAGACAAACCATATGAAGGTGCTATCATTAGATATAATCATTAATTGACTGTACCTACAGTCAAACAAAATAATATTCCTATTGGTCAAGTCCCCAATACAGAAAACAGTCAGTGTTCAACGTTTTGTGTCAAGTGAAGTTGACGTCTTCAATATTATAATATATTATGTCATTTTATTACGTTTTTGATATTTAAATTGCTATTTTAATGCCATACCTAACACTCGAGGTTTTAAAATTAATGCTGTCGTTATCTTTACCATCTTATAAGTTTAAAAGTATTCGTATAAACTCTACGTAATATTTACACGTTGTTTAGATTCACTAGTGATGTCTAGTGATGTCTTGATATTGCCCTAATAAGGCGAAATAGCTATCGACGTTAAATAATATTTTGTTTATATTATGTAGAATCAAAAACATATTGTTGTTATTTAACAATCGAATTTTTTTCTAAAAAACTATGTTTTATCATTTTCACTGTTGGTAGTTACTAGACTTTTACAAATAAAACACATTTTTTTTGTAGTGAAAGTTTGTGTTTTGTTAAAAAGACCAAACTAGGGGACAGTTCAAGTCAAACGTCGAAATCAAAAACAACCATGTTTACCCATATCATGGATATAATTATCTTATGGAGTTCTATTATATCTTAAGATATCATACAACTCTATAGGATATTTAAATTCATGATATGGGTAAACATGGATGGTTTTGTTACCGCCGGTTGATCAGACATGCCCCCCTGACTTATGAATACAAAACCACAACTGTGGGTACTTGATAAAGACCAAACTGTGGGTACATGATAAAGACCAAACTGTGGGTACATGATAAAGACCAAGACCACGTCAATGTTAATCATAGTTTGCTCATATCTGAAAATGATTTTTTTTTCAAACGTTTTTCTTTTGTATATTTGACGAGATGTTCATTACCCATATTATATTCGTTTAATCAAATTTGATCAAATGTATGTATTTAATATATTGTTGTGAAATTCAACCTGAGTTTGACGTAACTATTGAGTTTATATGTAATGAATGAATGATTCAATTATGTAGTTGATAGGAGACGGTTTTTTATTTCCATGATATTGTTAATTTATAATCTCCCCTGACCATCGCATCGGTAGATTGTATTTTAATAATTGGATGATATGTCTGTAATAATAATTAATCATCGATCTTTAGAAACGTTCTGGGCGTGGAATTATGTAATAAATTATCACTTCATATTAATTTATTTAATAATAATCGACAAATAATTGATTATTTAATTATTCGAATACACACTTTTCAAGAATCTTTTAGTTGTTTTACATAAAAATTATTATGAATAAATATTATTTAGTTTTAGGTTATATTTAGTCCGCAAACGCCGGTATCGCTTTATGCCGAGCATCGTCAGAACTAAATAATATTTGTGTAAGTGACAGTTTCTAATATGGAAAAAAATATTAAAGTAAATAAATGTCAAAAAATCAATATTGGTTTCAATTATTTAAAATTACTAGATGTATTTTGAAAGAAGGAAACATCGACTTGAACAATCGACGAGTCGGTATGTATGAGACAATGTATGGATGTAAAGGAAGCCTTGAATGTGTGCGAAAATAAAGTATGGCGTTTGGCTCTCACTGCTTACCCCGTAAGGGACATAGCGTGATAATATGTATGTATATATGTATAAGAAATAAAATAGTTTTATTCATCCTGATGAAAAAACGGTTGCTTCGAAACCGGTCGTACAAATAAATTATTAGTGTTTAAAACAAATATTAAAGGTTAGTAGGTAGGTATGGCATAATATGGAGTGTTAGCAGCTTCCAATAGTGGAGCACGTGCCATGCCTTCAGTTAACACCCGGTACCTTCATCATATAGAGACTATGTATATAGCTACCTAAGGTACCAGATGCCTTCCTCATTTCTTTACCTTACAGACAGGTGCTGTCGCTGTTAGAGAAAGAGAGAATACTTTGTACTTACACTACAGTTCCCTTGTTACTATGGAATTGTCATTTTACGAGTATATTTGATTTCGTAATTTTAAAGGGTATTTTTTTATTGCAGATTATCAACTAGTATCATTATGAGATTGTATTCTGAAAGTTTCATCACAATATAACTGTGTGTGTACTATGTGATGTGTGCTATGTACGGCGTGTTTATTTTACTTTATCGATTATTGACTAAAGTAGGTACTCGATCGATTCTTTTCTAATGTTGTAAATATGTAGGTATATCTAACACTCTTTTAGACCCCATTAGATTTTGAAGGAAATCTGAATAGTGCTTCTCAATTTTTTTAACTGTCAAATATTTCAAAGTGACCCCAAGCTCAGGATACTTAAAATTTTAAATTTTTATTTTCAAATTGGTAAAAAGGCACATCACTTTCATAAAATGGCATTGAAGAAATATCAAGTATTCGTAATGAAATAAAAAAATATTTAAAAACTCAATTTTTAAAAATGTTGAAAAAATTCCATAGTTAAAGCGTACCCCGATAGAAACGGGACAAAAGCGTTAAGGGTAAAGAAAGTTGAAAATATTCCATACAAAATTTTAATACTCTGTAGAGTGACTTGCGATTTGGCAGTGAGGAGTATAGCGTTGGCCACAACCCACTCGTTTTTCAATGTAGAGAATGATCACAATGAGCTTCACTTTGCTGTGCTCTCGTGTTATTATTATTATTATTATTGATGCCTCTTCAAGAGTAATAATAAACAAAGATAAAATATATTATGTACCTATAAAACAAAATTACATATTATGTCCTCTATCAAACCATCACGCCATGTCCCTTACGGGGTAGGCAGACTGAATCAAATGCCATATTTTTTTTATATTGACATAAATTCATCGGTTCATCAACCTTCATACATGTTCATCTGCTGTTTACGCTTCTTACATTTCCAACTTTCATAATACCATTCACTTTGTCGTGCCATCCTTTTCTTGGACTATCCCGGCCTCTTATTCCGGTCTTGTCAGTATGTAGATTTTCTTTGTTAGGCGTTCTTCATTTATTCTTCCAAATATACCTAAATTGCATTAATTTAGATCATACGTTTTCTGTAGACAGCGAGTTGATTACTCTTATAATTTTTACCTGTCAAAGGTTTTAATATAAAACAAAAATGACTGTTTATAAAAATATATATTAATCAGAGAATCACATGAAAGTCTTAATTGTCGTGGAAGTGTCACAAGTGAAATTATTTGATATTAAATATGTCGTTAATGCATTGTATGTACGTAACTTTGTATATATTATGTAGAATTTCTAAAACAAATGTCATTTTATTTGTTAGCTGCTATTTATTATTTGCCTATTATACATAGGTAGGTACGTCAAACATCATTTTTTATATTTATTTCCTCATGAGAACATTAATATATGTTCATGAGATCTGTTGCATTTTAATTTGCGATTAAAATCTCTTGTGCAGCTGTGGTCTGAATATAATAATAATAATAATAATAATGTATGTATGTTGGTAGGTACCTACCTAATATTGCAACTATCAAAGTGGTTTGGTTTTTGTACCGTTATATCTCGCACTGCAAATGGAAGATGAATCTGTTGTGTTATTGTAATATATGATTTATATCTGTATCTAAGTTTTTATGAATCTATGACAATATAGGTACATAAATATATAATTATAAAAGAAAGAGCAACAGTAAATTAAAACGTCAATTATTAATTATTTTCATTGCAATTATTATTTAATGATAGTTTAATAAATCCAAAGAAGATATTAAAAAAAATAATGATAGAAATAAAGTAATACTTCTTATTCTTCTTGTACCCTGTCAAGAACCCCCGAGGTTAGCAATCACTCTGGCAAATCCCTCTCTGTCCTGTGCTGCCCGAAATATTTGCTCAACAGTTCTGAAGCCCGTCCATTCCCTAATATTACGCATCCAGGAAATCTGTCT
Organism: Molanna angustata; assembly: GCA_963576475.1. Classification (NCBI taxonomy): domain Eukaryota; kingdom Metazoa; phylum Arthropoda; class Insecta; order Trichoptera; family Molannidae; genus Molanna; species Molanna angustata. The sequence goes on from OY754968.1 coordinate 161,502, forward strand.
CCTTCCAATCCCTCGGCATTCTTCTATCTTAAATTAACAGCGAATTTGATTTGGTTAGTAACACAATCCAGTTATTAGTGTCACTAATAACTGGATTGGTTACTTTAATTCATTGTAATATTACATAATCCTCAAGTTTCCTAGTTCACATATGAGGAGTTCCTAAGGATGATCACCTACCTCCCATAAGAGCCATACATAAGTAAAAATAGGTAGTGAAGTCAGTTCAGTTTTTTAAAACATGACATGAAAGTTTGGTTGAATAACTTAGATATTGTCTCACAACAAAATATTATATTGAATTATGTCTTTATGTATTTTTGGGAGAAATCTATCGCAATATTGCTATACTAAATTAAAATAAAAATACTAGTATTTGTATGAATTACAAAGACAAAGAGGTTTTTATTTCTTTTGCATTCTTTTTTTATAGATTCACTCATAAAGAACGGTTCGATAAACTGATATCGCCTACACAATTTATAAAATCTGGTTTGCATAGGTCATTCACGTGCAGTTCCATCACAATTTAGGGTTGCCAATAAGCGTTAAACACGTCATATGTGGAGATAATAGACAATACTATCTGTAGAATTTATTGGAAAGTATGAAGAGAAAGATAGAGGGACGAAGAGGAAATGTCCTGACTTCATAATATCAGGGAACGAATCGGGATTAGACGAGTAGAGGATTTGTCTTGGCAGCACAGTACATGGAAGTCTTCACCACAGAAGAGAAAAAAGAAGAAGTATAACAAGATACCAATCGTAATTACATAGAATATACAATCCATTCTGCATAAGATAAACATATTCAAGCCATATTTTTTTTAAAGATTTTCAATTCGTTAGTCATTGGATATTTATCCCAGAAATTAATAAATTTTATCTTAATAGAGACGAAGCAGAAATATTTGTTTAAATGGGAATAACAAAAATCGTTCTACCAAGATATGTACTTAGATGATTTTCTATAAATATACTTTTAAGCCTTCAATGTACATATGTACCTTTGAACATGATGTTGATGAGCTGTGTAGGTATACCATTTATCAAATTATGAATATTTGGTCCACAGCCATTTTATCCATCGTTGGTATGTTAATTATTTTAAATATTTCACGAATATTTAATTATACTTAAATTATAGTTTATTAATGAATGATTTTTGGCAACCTAATCTAATGTCATGTCCACTATACAAATATATAGGTACCTACCTACCTACCTACACATTATCATAACATGTTACTGGCAAAAGAGACAATCGAGATTATATTGAACACATCGATCTTAATACTATTTGAATATGATCAAAAATAATGCAACGATGAAGATTAATTTACCTGTCTGGATATTCAAGACCGGTGAAGTACTAACTGTGAAGCACCGGCTTAGAATAGTACTTACACTTTTATATTATTATCATTTTCAGGTGTCCTGTGAGAGCCTGGTAATCGAAAATACGAGATAAAAAATAAAATCTCGCCAACCATACTGATTGTAGTGTTCTTTTAGGTGACACTATATTGTGTGTGTGTGGATACACGCATGTGGCTTGTTACCTTTTTTGAAGTTATGCACACCCGCACAATTTCGCTGGTAACACCATTGGAAAATGTTCTTAATACGACCACTAAAACGCTACTTCAATATATTGTTGTATATTGAAGTACCTAATATTTTATCTATTCTTGTGATAACGCACATCCACCTTCCTATAAGGCCTTTCTGTCCACGGATGCGTTATTTGTAGTATGCGTGCATCCTACAAATGATGATAGGCGTATTTTGCATATTTGTTAATCGTCAACCACGCTACAAAACGTCTCAGTTTTCTTTCAACTAGCATCGAGAAAGCACGTATTTTCAAGTATTTTACGTCTTGTGAGTCGGTCGAGAAGTGACACGCTGCTGCACGCACCGCATGACGAATGCATGACGTGCGGCTGACGGCTGTTTTAATTGTTTCTATGCAAGATGCTAGCATTCGTCTTGCATTCGTCAATTGACGAAGGCGTGCGCATGACGTGCGGTTTACATGGACAGTTGGCCTAATTGATATATTTGAGCATCTTGGATAGTCCATTATCCAGTGGAGTTCGTATTCTCTAAGAACGGTGATTACAAATTTCATTTAATTAAACATTTCCAGATCTCTTGGTCATCTCTATGATGCAGAAAATATTAAAAACCTGAATTCGTTGTTTTTTGTCTAGATTAATATTAGGTAGGTATAGTATAGAGATCCTGTTATCACGCCCTACTGTCCGCCATGCTTCTCCGCCACTACCACTTGCAGTAGACAGCTACACCTTCGAATCTGTAGAGCAGTTCAAGTACCTCGGTTCACTAATTACCAGTAAGAATGATATCAGTGAAGAAATGAACAGAAGAATTGTTGCTGCTAACAGATGCTACTTTGGCCTACAGAGACACATCAAGTCCAGGTTGTTGTCGAGAAAGACAAAGCTAACACTATATAAAACTATTGTCAGACCAGTGTTGACATATGCCTCCGAGACCTGGACTCTTAACAAAAAAAGACGATGACCAACTTAGTATTTTTGAAAGAAAGATCCTGCGGCGAATCTACGGACCTGTCTGTGAGGGTGGTGTGTGGAGAATCAGATACAATCACGAGCTGTATACCAGCTTTATGATGATATAGACGTTCGGGTGTTTGTAAGGATCGGGAGACTCAGATGGCTTGGACATGTGGAGAGGATGAGTAAGCAACTGCCTGCCAGAAGAGTCCTTCACCATAGACCAGAGGGTGTAAGGCGTAGACCCAAAGGGGGAGACCCACATCGAGATGGATGGACTGCGTTCAGGGGGACCTGGACTCTTCGGAATGGCGATGATTTCTTTTCCTCGAACAACTTAAAAATAAATTAGTTTATTATGTAGATACATACAACATTTATTTCCTGACATTGCTCGTAACATATTCATTCTTCAAATAATAGTTACAATATACCTACCTACATATGTTATCAAGTTTAATCGAGACAATGTGACCAACATGACCTTCTGTAACGTCTTGTTTTTGTTCATCAATATTTTATATATCACGCGGTAGCTTCTAATTATCTTAATATGCTCTGAAAATCAGATGACAAAATATTTATTATGTTAATACGTGAGGCGAAATCTCAGACCCCTAATTAAGCAAACTGCGCACACGGAGGAGATGAGATAGCGATTGGCATAGTTAAAGTTTATATGGAGAAAGAGTGCAGAAAGTTAAAATTTATACATAATATATGTTACATATCAAATAAAAAAATTGTTTTACGTCAAACCATAGATTATTTACTTTCACACTGCCAATGTCAAACAGCTTATGTCAAACGCAGTTGTTTGTAATTCAAATACAGAACATGTTAAAAAGAAATACATACATAATCCAATGTGAAACAATATAAAACAAACAATTTGTTACACTTTGCATATATGTATGTGAAAAGAAAACATTGTATCCCTTGATATGATGTTTTTATAATAGATCATTCCAATGAATTTTCCAACTTAAATATCATTACCAACAGTCATAAGTAACGGGTGCAAGGTTTTCTCTTCACATACATAGATTATTTTAATTGTATTGGGTGCAGTATAAATAGTAGGTACTTAATACAAAATTGGGCATGTATGAGGATGTTTATTTACTTGTTCCAAGGAAATTAAAATATTTAACGAAGCGTTTGGATGTATTAATAATATAATAATATGCACTTTGTCTGTATGTGTGAGGTCACATGCATCTATTTAGTTATTCACAGTCGTATACCGTTGTAAAAATGCCGCTAAATATAATTTATTGGTGACAATATATTAACAGTAAAGTTGCTATTTCCTTCTCATATGCACTACATACCTATATTAAACATTACTTTTTTATTTGCGTTCTCATAGAAAACGCATCACACTTCTCTTAAATTAAATATGTATAGGTAGGTACATACATACATACATACATACCATCACACCATGTCCCTTACGGAGTAGGCAGAGAGAACCGAACGCCACTTACTTCTATCTTGACATACATTCATCGCCTCGATAGGTAGGTACCTACTTAATTATACTATGTTAATAATAACACCAAATTAATTAAGTACCTATGACCATTAAATAACAAGTTTCGCTTAGTTTCATAATTGTATTGCCTTAGTCTTTATTTTATATATGATTTATTTTAATAATTGTATTTTTTGTGTTAATAGAGTGAAAATACATTCGAAAATCCCCACCAATATTTTAACGAGTACCTACCTAATATTTTCGTTTCAGCATCAATCATAAACTAGAAAAATTTAAAGGTTTAAAACATTCCCCATATTATAGTTTCCTTTACGACCAGTGAATTGACTAGATTAATAAAAAATCGCCTATAAATGATTTACTGTGTTATTTTTCGAAATTTTTTGTACAAATTTTTTCAGCGAATCAAAACATACTTTTTCGTGAGCAAATATTTGTTCATTTAAACATCAAAAGTACGAATTTACTCGAAGAAATTTTTCTTTATTCGTATCGCAGGCGAAAAACAAGGAAGGTTACATGTTTTTTTTTTAATTTTTTTTATGAAATATGATTCAATTTTATTTATTTATTCATCTACCAAAGATTTTTTTTGAAAACGATGTATAATATGGAATTATTTCAAGAAGGACTGATGGACCCAACGACTAAACTTGCTGCAATTGTAGGTATACAATATTGCTTTTTATGACAATTTATAAAAACTAGTGGGTTGTGTCCAACACTAGACTCTTTCCAATGCTATAATTCTATTACATATTTATATATTAGGTACCCATAGTTCAATCTTTCTGATTTTTTATACACACTTACATCCGATGATCCAACGCTAAACTCCTCACTCCTTAAAAATATAAAATTTTGTATGGAAAATATTCAGCATTTACATAAAATTAGTACCTATATTAAATTATTTTTGATTGAAATATTTTATTATGCAAACTTGATAAATTTTCAATGTCATTTTATGAAAATGATGTACCTACCTTTTTACCAATTTGATAATAAAAATAACAAATTTCGATTTTCCTGAGCATGGGGTCATTTTGAAATATAAGACAGTTAAAAAAATTAGAAGCACTATTCAGACATCATTAATAATAATAATGAACACTTCCTTGCACCCTGCGCAAGTGGCGAGTTTATTGCCGTATGGTAACTAACCAGTGTTTCCAGCCCAGAGAAGCAATATTTGCGTGAGAAAATGGAGTTTAAGCGAGTACCTAAGTATATACAAATTTGAAAAATTTGAAAATAATCGAATGAGTAAGTACCTACTTTAGTTTATAATCGATAAAATAAAATAAACACGTCGTGCATAGCACACAGCACATAGTACACAGCACATACACACAGATACATTGTGATGAAACTTTCAGAATACAATCTAGATATGATACTAGTTGATAATCTGCAATAAAAAAATAGCTAAAAAATTGAGAAATCATAACCCTCCACCATATCTCCTAGTCCTAGGGTTAGTGAGGAGTAAAAATAAATGATTTGTTGTTGCTAACACTGTCCTCTTCACAATTCTTATGTATATTCAATCAAATTTCAAACCACATCCCAAAGTCCATTATTTGAGACTGAATAGATGGGGCGGAGGGGACTGATTTTTATTTAGTGTATGGGATATTTTTTAACTTATACTGAATTAATTACATTTATCTTTCCGAGCAATGCCGGGTTAATGGGAATGTGAAAAAAATATATAAAACAGATTAAAGTTTTTTTCACAAATTCTATTTTTACGACCAAACACTTCCACCAAGGTGTCTCGGCATTACCCAGGTCTAAAATGAACTAAATTTAGTGTTGGATTAGTCTTGTCAGTATACAGTCTGTTGTTCAAAAATACTATTTTTTTATATTTTTATTGTACAAAAAACATTAGACGAAACTCATAGAAAGCATTCTCTACAACTTTACGTACTACTCTTTGAGTACCCACCTACCTAATAACACACATTAAAAAACATAACATTCTACAGTACATAGTGGAGAGTAATAAAATCTATCAAAAAGTTTGATAAGGATTGGTTAGGTATTCCTACAAGGATTGTATGGTCAGGGAAAGGACCGAATGTTCTGGTAGGTCAGTGATATGTTGGTACAGTTAGCTCTGTATGGGATCAGAACCTGTACTCCTTGGTCCTAACCTACCTACCTATCTACCTACCTACGCACTACGCACTATATGTAACTATAAGGTGTGGTGAAAAGAAAACAATACAAACGTCTGAAGGAACCTGTTACACGCATTGTTACGCACAGCTCTTTCTCATTTAACCTAACTGACTGATACACACCTAATATATGTAGGTACTTACCTAAAAACTAATCAGCTGGTTTCATTAAATCAGTTACGGAACTTTTTGTTTTATATATTTAAATATTGAAAAATGAAGTTTTTAGACGAATTCAAAACAAAGAAAAAAAAAATATGAAAAGATTTATCTTCATTTGGGGGTTGGACACGTGTATGTATGTACATTTAAAAATAAGAAGTTCGGCGATTTGTCATTTTTTTATTGTTTCTTGATTCCAAGTATGATTTTTCTTAGGTCAACTGAATCGTTTGATTTACATCTGAATATTTTGAATAATTCATTTCGGAGACAATATTCCTTCATCATTGGGAAATAGGTAGGTACTAGATTTTTAATATACCTACTTATTCTTTTTTTTTTTTCAGGAAATTTCAGAATAATATAATTTTTTATGCAGATGTATTATAAAACGAGTGGGTTATGGCCAACGCTAAACTCCTCACTGACAAGTCATTCTATAAAGTATTCAAATTTTGTATGGAAAATTTTCAGCATTTTCATGAAATGAGTTTGTTAAATTATTTTTTATTTAAATATATCTTAGTATGAAAACTTGATAACTCTTCAATGCCATTTTATGAAAGTGATGTGCCTTTTTATCAATTTGATAATATAAATTTCAATTTTTAAGTTTCCTGATTTTGGGGTCACTTTGAAATATTTGACAGTTAAAAAAATTGAGAAGCACTATTCATATATCGTTCAAAATCTAATGGCGTCTAAGCGAGTATTAGATATATATTTGCAAAATTTGAATAGAATCGAATGAGTACTTTAGTCTATAATCGATAAAGTAAAAATGAACACGCCGTACATAGCACACTGCACACAGCACATAGCACACACACACAGATACATTGTGATGAAACTTTCAGAATACAATCTCAGCATGATACTAGTTGATAATCTGCAAAAAAAATACCCTTAAAATTGCGAAATCGTTACTCCCCACTATATCCCCTTGGGTTAGTGAGGAGTAAAAAAACTTAAACCAATTAAAAAAGATGTGCTTACACTCAAAGCAATGAAAATTTATATTTATAACAATACTGTATGATTGTATGCATGTGTGTGAGGTTTGGTATATTATGTGTGTGGGAGGTTTCACTTTAAAAACAGCACCTTATTTCGATTGATCGTCTGTTTTTTTTGTACAAATGAACGTAGAAAGAAGAATTTTCAGAACAATTTTACCTACTGGTATAACATTGCTTCATCCTCGATAAAAAAATATGCATTAGGCTATAAAAGGAAGCACGACACATACGTGTATGCCCACGCACTAGTCTCGTATCACCTAGTTATACTTATAAAATAAATTGTGTATTGCAGCAACAGGTGATTGATTATATAGATCGGTGTGTCGAGTTTAGGAATATATCACCTCTAAGTCTGTATTTAGTATAGTAGGGAGGGTGGTGTGTGGAGTAGAGGTGTAGAGAGGAAGGGATGGATGCAGAGGTGGACACAGGTTATGTCTGGAATTTGTTATAATTAAATGTCTCAAGTCCTTGAGTGCACAAGCCGAAAGGGTTTAGTGTCTAATGTCTCTATGTGATAGTGTGTGTATGTGTGTATGTGTGTCAGTGTGACCGCTGCCTATTGTCTCAAGGCCTCCCCACATCAGCTTCACCCAAGTATTGTTACACCTATCCAGAACATATTTGGGTGCACACACCACACTATGCACCATACATGCATCACAACACAGGGTGATTATTATACAAAGGTAATACTTATGTTTTTTTTCACAATTTTATTGATATATCTGACATTTTTACTTAAGTTAAAATTATGTACCTACATTTATTTAAAGTTGTCGGTGGCAGTTTCATCCTACAAGGACAATATCAACATTTAAATATAATAATAACAAAACATGAACACTTCCCTGCACCCTGCGCAAGTGGCGAGTTTATTGCCGTATGGCAATTTCTTCTAACTAATCAGTGTGTCCAGCCTAGAGAAGCAATATTTGCGTGAGAAATAAATTTAAATAAATTTCTCCTCTACTAGGAATCGAACCCAGGACGACCGCACAGAAATCAAACGGCTTACCAACTGTGCCTCGGCGGTCGGCTTCACTAAATATTATATTATCCTCATCCTGGCGTCAATGTCCAATATGTATGTTTGTCGGCCTTCGTGGCTAAGTTGGTCGGATATCCGACTTATGAGTCCCGGGTTCAATTCTCGGTGGAAACACAGTTTTTTTTTATTTTTTCCAGTCTTGATGTAAGACAATAAATCATAGCAGTAGCCTCCAGAATGACATGACTTGTTATTGGGTAGGTACTAATCCAACTGTCGATTTGTCGTATATACGTGTGTGTCCTTATAAATTTTGATTGCATTCTTCTATCTTGACACATACATCGCCTCATCATCATTGATACACTGTCTCATACGTGCTAATCTTGATAGTAATGCAATTTTACACAAAATTTATCAACAGGTATCATGTAGAAAATGCATACCTACTATAAGTTTCGTGACAATGTTTTTGTGTGTATGGTGTATTGTGAAAATTTATGTCCTCTGGGAATCTTTTTTTTTGTTTGTTTAAGAATCTAATAGAAATGAAAGTACATCATAAAAATGCATTTAGAGATTGTCAAACTTTAAATAATAAAAAATGAACACATATTAGGTATGGCGTGGAGAGTTTAGTGTTGGCTACAACCCACTCGTTTTAAAAATGCCGATACAACTCAACTAGAGTTTAAATTTCAAACTTTTATTTAAATATTATATTTAATGACGACATAGTTTCTTAGTATTGGTTTTGTAGAATACTTATCTAATACATATCTACGGGGACTCCCAATAATTTTATACATACTTAATCTTCATAGGTACCTTTGTTCTTACCATCAAGATGTTTACATATTAGGGGTAGGGAAAAAGGAATAGGTACCTACCTAACTACATGTTTTGTATAGAAAACAAAAATCTTAAAATATTCAATAATTTGGGTTTTATAGTTTGGTATATACATTATACATACTATCGCCATCAACATTTAGATCTCATGTGGTACATGCAACTAGTATATTCATGTTTAACATACAGTTCCTACATGTTAGTTGCCCGTGAAGTAATATGAAATTAATAAATATATTTATATATTTATTTTTCACACAAGAATAAGGTATGTAAATTTCATTTAAACATGAGTAAAAATGACAAATATATAATAAATACTACATTTATGTACAATTTTCTATGTATGTACTTAAGTGTATGTTTTTATGGTATTATGTACGATATTCTTTTACGCTTCATAAATTGTAGAAGGACAAATATATCACCAAAGAATATATTAATATGGCTTGCGTCTCTTGACAGTGGTCAGCAACTTGCGTCTCTTGACAGTGGTCAGCAACTTGCGTCTCTTGACAGTGGTCAGCAACTTGCGTCTCTTGACAGTGGTCAGCAACTAGCGTTTCTTGACAGTAGTCAGCAACTTGCGTCTCTTTACAGTGGTCAGCAACTTGCGTCTCTTGACAGTGGTCAGCAACTCTGTTTCCGTCATATTTAAAACTCTTTCATTGGAGACTATCGACCCATGAGTTGCGCATCAATCTTTTGTAAAGCCGCATATCGTTTGCCTATAGTACAAGCATTTATGCTTAATTTAGGGAATGTATGATACTGTATTAATGTAGGTACTTGTTACAATGACAAATTCATTATTTTTAACAAGAAAAAATATAGTAAAAATATGAAACACCATGTATGTTGTCAAAGTACCTAATACATTGAATCTTGCGAACGTATAAAGGGGTATATATTTTTTCAAAATAAACGCTACAACGAATAATAGAAATTCACGATATCTCAGTCGTGAGTGAGTGAGATGGTCAGATGCAAAATGAATGCAACAGAGAAGGACGGAGAGTTTAGGTAGAGTATCGCGTTTTGGGACAAAGTTAATTTACATAAACTTTTTATTTATTTTAAATTAGACCTCTACATACCTACCTATATCTATATACCTACAGACATGTAGGTAGGTACTTATATAATATGTAGGTAAGGGATTTTCGTTCAGACATATAATATTGTGTGACCTTGATAGTCCTACATATTGTAGATGATTATTTATATACATACCTGCATCTATTGTATTATTTCTGTAGTGGGTCTATTGTTTAAATTCAGGCAGGTACACTATTAACATATGTCTACTTATGTACATAGGTAGGTAGGTACCTACCTATATATTATTTTGCCTTCTTTTTCTTGAATATATATTTTTTTGTACAATGGGTAGATTATATTGCACAAATATAAAGATATACGGATGGTGTGACAATATCTATGTATGTGGTCAGTGCGTTGTAGGTAGGTAGGTACTATATAACAACAACAACAATCAACACTAATTCCTTGCACCCTGCGCAAGTGGCGAGTTTACATTTCATTATTGTCTTAGTTTAGGTATTTAATAGTTTTGTTGATTAATTTTTTATTTACATCACTATGAAATAAGCATTTTATTTTTAATTTCGTTTTTTTAGTTTACGTAAATACTTTAGTTGAAAGTATGTATCTAATGGGTATAAAAATTAAACAATTGTTTGAAATATAATTTAGTGTGTCATTGAGAGATTCAAAAAATGTTTCAATGTAAAAGAAATAGGTACCTAATACAAAGTGAATGCTATGCACACATAGGTACCAAAGGGCAATAAAAAAAATAATATCGAGAAGATTTTACCCCGTGTGAGTCATATAATATTGACTTTCTTCAGTAGGTACCTATATATTCATCTCACTCCATTTCAATCGTGGTCACCTAAACCAAGGACATGACCTACCTGGAGTTGGTGCTCATTCTCGTGCCGCTTTATCTTTAGATGTCTGGAACTTGGGATCATTTCCAGGAACATCAGCGTTTCTTGGGAATCGATTGAGGAAAGGAATAATGTGTCACTTGGTCAAGTAATTTTTTTTACCAATTTCACATACCTACATTACCTAAGTTAAATAATTGAGTAGGTAATCCAATTGTTAATTTGTTCAAGAAAATTTATTTCTCTTAACATATCGACAAAGTATCAAGCCAAGATACCCGAGATTTGCATACAGGGTCTATATTTTTCACGGTTTTTTCAACTTTGAAGTTAAAAAACACCAACTTAGAGGCTTCGCAGCATATTTGTTCTTTGTATCGATTTACTCAGAATTCTGAGTAGAACATTTATTGTGTCTGTGTCCCCCCCCTCCCCTTATAACTTCTGATCCGCTCAACGTCTTCTTCTTCTTCTTCAGCCAGTTTTCATCCATTCTTGGACATAGGCCTCCCCTTTGATCCTCCACAACTCCCTGTCTTGGGCACACTGCATCCACCTTCCTCCGGCACATTTCTTGATGTCATCAGACCACCTTGCCTGGGGTCTGCCAACACCTCTTCGGCTTGTTCTCGGTCGCCATTCTAAGATATTTTTGGTCCATCGTGAATCCTGGCATCTGGCAATATGCCCAGCCCAGCTCCACTTAAGGCCAGCGACCCTTTCCGCTACATCGGCTACTTTGGTTCTTTGTCTTATCATGACATTCTGAATTCTGTCCCTTATTGAAATACCCAGCAACTTTCTCTCCATAGCTCTCTGTGTCACTAACAGCTTGTGCATTATTCTTTTTGTTAGGACCGATGTTTCCATTCCATAAGTAAGCACTGGGAGAATACATGCATCAAATAGCTTCTTTTTCAAATAATGGGAGTATTTACGGGATTTCAGAATGTATGATAATTTTCCAAAAGCTGCCCAGGCAAGGCCACGTCTTCTCTCTATTTCAGCCTCTTGATTTTCTTTGGCAAGCATCACGGTATGGCCTAAATATATGTATCTGTCTACTCTTTCAATTTGCACTCCATCTATTATGATGGGGAAGGACTCTTCTGCGTTACTCATCATTTTGGTCTTGGAGATGTTCATCTTCAATCCAATGTTCACACAGGCTGAATTTATTTCTGTCAGCATAGTTTTCAATTCCTCCTCATCCTTGGCAAATATGACAATATCATCTGCGAACCGTAGATTGCTGAGATACTCGCCGTTTATATTTATACCTTTCTTAGACCAATCCAGAGTTTTGAAGACATATTCGAGGGCCAATGGAAATAGTTTGGGAGAAATAGTGTCACCCTGTCGGACACCTCTTCTAATGTAAAATTTCTTGGATGGTTCATGAAGTTGTATATTGGATGTGGCCTTCTCATAAATATTATTCAAAATTTGGGAATATCTATAGTCAATTCTGCAATTATCTAGACCCTTCATCACCGCCCATGTCTCGACTGAGTCAAAGGCCTTTTCAAAATCTATAAATGCCAATGCTATGGGGATATCATACTCATTATATTTCTGGATTACATTCTTTAGAGTTTGTATATGGTCGTACAGAGGTCGTACACGCTCAACGTACAGAGCCTAAAATGTCAGAGAATATAGAAAATTATAGGCCTACAAAACTTTTATACTCAGAATTTTAAATTTTCGTTTGAATCAGGGGTTTTCAACTATAGAATTTTTACTTTACTTTTCCAAAACCATCCCAAATACCATGTAAGCTAGAACCCTTTAGCTAAATTGGTATAAATATAGACAAATAATCTCAAATTTGTTTTCTTCAAAAAAAATTCAGAGTGTCTCACACATTTTTTTATTAAGAATATTTTTTGTGATAAATTTATTTATTTAACTGCCTGTATTTCCAAAGTTTTTAAAAATAGCGAAAAAAGCCGAAACACCCAAACCAGATAATTTAATTTTCTATAAAAAATATGGACTTTGTATATCCCAATTTTTTTTTTACAATTTTGATAAAAATTGAATTTAGTGACGACATCGTTTCATACAATTTGTAAGGCAGTAAAAATTACACAATATCTAACTCAATAGTTTGATACCAAAGACCTTATATACTAAAGTATATTATAAGGTCTTTGATTGATACCTACTTAATCTACAAACATACATCATGCTGTTTACATATTCTGGGTAAGAAAAACAGACTGACCTCCATACTATCTTATCCTGACATATATACCTATATGTTTTATATAGAAAACAAAATATCTTAAAATGTTTATTAATTTGTGTTTAAGTGTTTATAGTTTGGTACGTATTCTTCAATTATGCATACTATCACCATCGACAGCTGGATCTCATGTGTTACATGCAACTAGTAACTATGAATTTGGTGTAGCGTTTTGTTTTCTCCGCCAATTTTGGAAGAACTCATTATAACACTACGTTTGGTTTTCTCCGCCAATCTTGGAAGAAATCATTATAACACTTAAGAAATCATTATAACACTTAAGTTAAGCTCAGAAATGTTTTTGTTTTGTTTTTAAAAAAAACTTTCTTATTTATTTTCATTAAATACCTACCAACATATTTTTTATCATTAGGTACCTACTATTTCAACATCAATACTACCAAAAAGGAAACAATAGATCCCAGTGACCATTATTAGGTTATCAGTGGGTTTTTATTTTATTTTAAAGAACAAATAAAATTATCTAACAATCACAATATTATATATGGCAATTAATGATGTACTGAATATTTTATTACAGGTACCTTCTGATGAGTACTATTTATGTATTACATATACTTTTTATATGAAATCTGACGAATATAGTTACCTATAGTTTTCCACCGCATAGTCAGTATTTTATATATTTAACCAACTGTTAAAAACGGAGGAGCCTATCAGCGATTTCTTTTTAAATAAATAAATAAATAAAACATTTATTGAGACGAAAGGAAGTTTACATACAAACACATAGACATGTATCAACAAATGAAAAGAAAAACAACCTTTCTGACTCAAAAGGACCATGCTTAGCTATGTTGCAGGAAGACAAGCCTCCCAGCAGCTGATTTTCAGCATGATCCTGACAAGTTGACCGATTTCTATGATTCTTTTTTCATTAGAAAGGGGGTATCTTCTGATTTGGTCAAGATCCCATTTCAATTTGGTCAAGATCTTATCATGGGATCCACGATAAATTTATCAAACTCTACAAATTGTACTTCAGCGATACCAACTCTTTACAACATTGTCCGATTTTAATGATATCTTTTTTTATGAAGGGAGTTCTTAAGAGATATTCACACGTGTATTTCGTGTGTGAGAAATGAGAGCAAAAATATCAGTCTTCAATTTGCAATATCGTCTGCATTTAATAATAATTCTGGGGTGGTTTCATCTAACTAAGTCATCAATTTGCGATCAATTATTGTATGGGCAAATTGTACAGAAGATAATATTACTTCATACATACATCCCATCGCGCCATGTCCCTCGTTGAGTAGGCGGAGAGAACCGAACATCATATTTTTGTATCTTGACGTAGATACATTTTGAAGTCTGTTTATTTATATGAAAGTTTATTAATCATTTTTAAATTATTTTGCATTGCAATACGTTTAGTTTTTGCATTAGGTACGTATATACCTATATCTAAAACTTAATTACCTTAATAAGTAGATACCTTCCGTTGATAGTCGTAACAAAAGGAATGAATTAGATACCTACATAGGTGTGTAGTTAGTTACACACAGTTTTTAATAAGCTAATTAAGTTGAGATTGAAGCAACTTTATATATTAGTAAATCATGTAGTTTTATTGCTGGCAATGTTAGTTGGTACATACATACCTACCTACCTTCATACTTGGTTATATTTCTTATTGGTTAGTCGCGTGATATGGACATATTAAATCCAACATTCTTTATACTAAGGAATACGATTTATACCCCATCTATGATACCATCATATAGATTATTTGACTATTTACCAACAGATATATATATATATATATATATATATATATATATATATATATACCTATATTATGTATTGTAGGTGTGAACCAATATTCATATCGGATAATTGTCAGAAAACCGTGAAAATATTTCTTTTACTCACGATTTTAATAAATTAATATAATCCAAGTATGCGGTAATTATATTCTGTGTTAAAGAAGTATGTAGGTACCTAATCATGTAATAACACACGATATATGAACATCATATCCAAATATGATTTGTGGTTTAAGGAATAAGTACTTTTATTTTTAAAAAAACTATCAAAGATACACCACCCACATATACTCCGCCCAGAACCACCACAGCTACCCCCACCATACCCGACACGCTCTCACTCACCAATGTTGGATGACATTTGTCCAATCAGTCACATTTAGTTGTTCCTGAAGATGGATTGAAAAATCTGAAAACGTTTTAACGAAAAATAAATGTAAAGTGGATTGTACAAAGTTTTTTGCTGTTCATGTTTTAGTAAAAATTACTAAAATAATTAGCTGTAAAAATTTGATTGCTAATATATTATTTAGCACGTATGTACTTACTTTTATATTTTGATCAACTCAACGCCCACACAAATAGGTAGGTACATAATATCAAATATTATTACCTACCATCGCAACTACACTAGGTACCTTCTGTGACGAAATATTTCCCACGATATCCTCACAACACAAGGTGTTTAATCGATTATACCAAATGTGATTGTGAATAGGATTACCTATTGCCATTTGTGCAATAGCTTATAAGCGAGACCTATCTTTTACATCTATTGTTATAACACCAACAATAAAGAAGTCACAAAACTGGTGTTGGACTCGACAAAAGTTAGGCAATTTGACCATTCCCATAGATCTGTGTGTACCTAAGTACCAACCAACTTTAGACCAGATAGCAGCGGCAGGTGTCACATTAACTTTATTTTCATTCAACTATTACTAAGATAACAGATATAAAAAAATACTTAGGTACTAATATCTTGCATTAATAGATGTTTTCGTCCAGTTAATTTCTATGACTAATACATAGGTACCTATTATACATGATGCAATAAGCTGTTTACTTAATATGTAGGTATACATAATTTTTATTTCAATTATGGCTGCTTTTACTAAAGTAGGTACCTACGTACATCAAATTAAATATCAACAGAGTAACCGTTCGGTGGTCAAATACTTGAATGGAGCATGCGCTGAAAGTCTCCTTGTTATTTGGATAGCCTATAGTCTTCATACCATTTTTTTAAACCTAACCTACTAAAGTTTGGTAAAAATAGGTTGGTTAGGTTAGTTTGTAGTAATAATTGCGACTGGCGTGAGCCAGTTGCATTATATATTAAAAAAATAACTCAAATATTGAAAAAAAATGACTAAATTGGTATCTTTACCAAACTTTTATAGGTTATGTTTGAAAAAAATGGTGTGAAGACTAGGCTATCCTTGTTATTTACCCAGAGAAATTTAGTTGAAATTGCAATTTTGTTCATACAATTTTTTGTTCATACAACGCAGTAAGAAAATCCCAAATCCCATGAAATAAAAACATGGCGGACACAATGCATTGATCATGAATAAAATGAACGTGAAAAAAGAAAACATAATGTTTTTTTATTTTTAAAAAAATTGTATTCGTTATCACATTTGGAATCTCACAATTACTAAGTTGTTCTGTGTCTCTATCTCATAAACACAAACATAAGATAGGTATAAAAGTATTTGAGATGAGGTGAATGAAATCGGACCTTATATCTGGAGACTGGAGAGCCACAAACGTTTATGCAAAGATCCGCTTATTGCAAATAACAAATAACATGGTATTACATAACTAATATAAATAAGTATGTACCTACCTATTTAACATACCTGTGTTGTTGGAAGAACAGGAACAATACCTACTTATTTTGATTATTCAATTTCAAATGAAGCTAGAGGACTAAGAACAGTAGGTACACAACAAAGACACAACACTTTTGTGGTATTTATACCTATATTGGTTGGAGGCCCCGGGTAGCTTGGGCCTGCATGCGAGTATAAAATAAACACCAAACTGCGAGACGGTATTATGTTGAGGCCCCGGGTAGCTTGGGCCTGCATGCGAGTATAAAATAAACACCAAACTGCGAGACGGTATTATGTTAAGATGTTTTTATCAAATGAAGCTAGAGGACTAAGAACAGTAGGTACACAACAAAGACACAACACTTTTGTGGTATTTATACCTATATTGGTTGGAGGCCCCGGGTAGCTTGGGCCTGCATGCGAGTATAAAATAAACACCAAACTGCGAAACGGTATTATGTTATTTTATTTTATTTTATTTTATTTCATTTCATTTCATTTCATTTCATTTCATTTCATTTCATTTCATTTCATTTCATTTCATTTCATTTCATTTCATTTCATTTCATTTCATTTCATTTCATTTCATTTCATTTCATTTCATTTCATTTCATTTCATTTTATTTTATTTTATACAAAGTATACAAGCAATAACTGGACAAAATATACAGGTGATACAAAATTAAATAAAAAATAAGCATGCCCAGCTTCACTTACATGTATACATTATTACCATTTATATATTTATGTAGTGTAGGAGAAAAAAAGAAAACAGTAAAAATAAGATATGTGACATGTGAGTGGGGAGTGTATGTGTGAGTATGTGTATGTGTGGGTGTGTGTGGGGGTGTATAAGGATGTGTGTGAACCTTTATGTGATGAACCCAACTTATCAGCATGAGTATCTAGGATTATAATAGAGTACTTAATAATCTATTCTTTACCATAATCAATGGGGAGTTAAAAAGGTCTGCATCACTAATGTTGGAGTTATAAAAATGGGAAGTGCGGTATATGAAAGAATTCTGTCTGGCATTAGTGTTACAAATGGGGAGGTAAAGTAGGTCAGTCAGTCTATTCGGTCTTGTTGGCACTCTCAGAGTCAAGCGTTCTAGCAGATCAGGGCAGTCAACCGTTGAGTTTGCAATTTTGAATAAATATATAACATCTGCTATAGTTCTGTGGCTCTCGAGTAATGTAATTTTGTAATGCTTTAAGGAATCAGAGTATTTAATGTGGTCTCTGTGCGCACGAAAGTCAAGATATCTGAGAAATTTCTTTTGCAGCCTTTCAACTCTGATCTTGTATATGGCATATGAGGGAGACCAGACTTGAAATGCGTATTCAACAATGCTACGAACATATGCGAAGTACAGAGTTTTAAAGGTAGAGATACCTATAATTAAATTGTCTGCACAAACGGAGAACATATCCCAGCATTTTGGATGCTTTGGAGGTGATATTATCTATGTGCTTGTCCAGGAGTAATTTACCATCCAACTTGATGCCTAGGTCTTTTATTTCAGTGGTTATAGTAATAGGATAGTTGTTAAGTTTATAAGTATAATTAACAATGTTCCGGTTTCTGGTGAACCGGATAGCAAAGCATTTATCAGTATTGATCTTCAGGTTATGGTGTTTACAATATAGGTCAAGGCGATTTTGATCATTTTGAATGTTCTGACAATCCTCAACACTTTTCACACAAGCAAAAATTTTCATGTCATCGGCAAAAAGTAAAACATGAGAGAACAGAAAGCAATTTGAAATATCATTTATATAAATATTAAAAAGCAGAGGCCCCAACAAGGAACCCTGAGGAACACCTGAAGTAACACGAACCCAACTTGACTTAAATCCACCGACTACCACAGCCTGACTTCTATTGGAGATGTAAGAAGAAAACCATCTATACAAGTCACCGTGAATACCGATTCGATAAAGTTTTTCAAGCAATGTGCTATGAACAACCTTATCAAATGCCTTTCAGTGTAGATTGCATCCACCTGTGTTTTACTATCCATTTTTTCGTGGAGAAATTCAAGAAAAGATACAAGATTGGTAACAGTAGATAATCATTTACTTATGAAATTGTTTGTAGTGGATGTTAATATTGTGAACATTTTTGTAGTAGATGTTAATATTGTGAACATGTTTGTTATTGATGATAGGATATTACAAGGCTTTAACTATTCGCGTTATTTTCAATTCGGAAAACAGTCTTTTTAAGTGAATTTTTTTGGAATAGGTGTAATATGTTTCTAGAAAAGCGAAAAGTACTGTTATTTTTATAAAATCGGTGTTAGTTTTCAGTAAAAGGGTGACAACAAATGTAAGAGAAATCAACACATAATTTAGATTAGTATTTTTTTTCATTTTCATCAAAAAAAATACTTCTTGAACGAAATTTTTAAATTTTAATAAGATTTAAAATTGAAAATTGCCATCGTACCCAGCCAATTTGTTTTTTAAAGTTTCTTATGTCCGCAAAATAGTAATATATATTATATTTCAATCGACATTATCTTAAGGCATCCATATGATGTTATTGATTAATTTATTTTGTCAGCCATTTCTTATAAGTAGTCTTGTCGTTATATTCTAATTGAAATATATTTAATGCATAGACTGTGTAGATTTTTCTCACATAATAATAATTGCTGTGTATTTTTCGGGAAAATAGTCTATAGATATTACTACCTATGTATAACAGAAAGGTCTCAAAATGTATTATAAGTTTATCACCAAACATAAAAGAAACCTCAAGTCTTGTCACTTTTTGTAGGCTAGGTGCTAAATACATAGTTGAAAACTATTAATGGTCTCTATAATTTACATGATGTTTTTATAATTTTATGTCATATTCTTATTTTATTATTTGTTTCAAAAAGTTTTATTTTTATATTGTTCATTTAAACAAGAAGTATTAATATTTATACATATGTTTTTACATCTACATAAATATTACTACTACCTACTTATGTATAATGCTAAGCCGAGCAGAGAGATACAATATTATAGTTACATATATTATCCCTCGCGGGACAAACATAATATACAATAACATATAATTATAAATCACATATTTTATCTTTAAAAAAAATATTTGTATCATTTTATCCGAACTTTAAAATAAATATTAAGAGTAGGGATAATATCAATAAGAAAATAAATCGACTAAAACCTGCACATTTGACTTATCTTAAATTCACCTGCATCTTGTTGTACTGTGTCTATTATAGGGAGATCTTCAACAAAATAACCCATAAAATCTTAAATTCTAAAAAAAATATTTTAAGGTGCCTCCCGTCCTTTCAGAAAAAAAGCCAAAAGACCTTTATGTTCGTATTTTTATGTCGAACATTTTCTATAAACTCCTTTGTAATATTTGAAATAAATAAAAAAGTTTAGTTCAATTTTCGCTTCTGGAGAGCTCACGTCGACGTCATGGACAACAGTAAAATTGTCATAATTGTAAAGACAAAAATATCCAACAACACAATACTACCTGGAAGACCTGCGAAGAGATGGAAGGATAGTTGGATCTCCTTCTCCTAGGCTTCATCTTCACAGGTTATATTGCCTAATATATGACGAAGAAAAAATTTAAATACAGAAACCATCCCGGGTGTACGCCCGACAAATCATTCAAGTTTCATTGCAATCGGATGAATGGTTTCATTGCAATCGGATAAATGGTTTCATTGCAATCGGATGAATGGTTTCATTGCAGTCGGATGAATGGTTTCATTGCAATCGGATGAATGGTTTCATTGCAATCGGATGAATGATTTCATTGCAATCAGATAAATGGTTTCATTGCAATCGGATGAATGGTTTCATTACAATCGGATGAATGGTTTCATTGCAATCGGATGAATGGTGTCATTGCAATATGAAAGCCCATATCGTACATACTACCATACTTGATTTAATGAATTAATTTAGAAACATATGTTTTTATAAATATTTTTTTTTTAATTTTCATTTCTTTTTCTGGAAACAATCATAATTTACCATTATCAATTTCATATAATACAAAATTGACAGTGTTTTGAAGATTAATACGAGTAGTACAGTATTAAAACACGACCCAGGGACCTTTACCTCAAGAGTCAAATATCTAACTTATTGAGCCACAAAGGTTGACGAGCAATTCGCATTAATTTCCAACTAACCTAACTCATCATGTTATTCCAAGTTGAACGCAACCATATTTGTTTCAAAACACTGAACCCTCAAAATTATCAATGGTTGTATAAATAGTCTCGCGATTAAATATCAAACAAGTTGACGCTACATTTTAACTACCCTGTTGTTGTTGGTACCTATCTCATGTAATTTTGACAATACATTTTGTCATGGTTCTACCCTCACATCACCTGTAGCGATCTTCTAAAGAAATGGGAATTGGCAGGGTGATGGGGACTCATATAAGTTTCTAACTTCTTTTGTGATGAATAGGGTCCATTAACATACGTAGGTGCATATATGTATGTGGGTATGTGTATAGTAGGCATATATACATACATGCCATGTCCCTATCGAGGTAGGCAGAGAGAACCGAGCGCCATACGCTTCTTTTTTGCACAAATTCGTGGCTTCCTTTACATCCACTCTCGTTGCTCTTCGATTGTTCAAGCTTCGTATGTTTCCTTCTTTCACATACCTATTATTCACACGGTCATATCATTTCTTTCTGGGGCGGCCAACACTATTCACTATTCACCCCTGCATACGTTTTTGGTCAGTCGTCCATCGTTTATTCATTCAATATGTCCAAACCACCTCAGGATATTCATTTTCATTTTACTTATTATTTCTTTATCTTGCATTCTCTCCTCACTAATATTCTAGTAAAGTGAGCATGGTTTTATTATTATATGAAAACTTCAAAAACACTTATCTTTACATACATAAACTTACATACCTACATTACGTACAATCATGCTTTGTCCCCCCACAGGGTTTAGAGAGAGATCCGACACACATTCTTCGCCTTACATCGTCTCATAATACATGTCTGCATGTTTATCAAGCTTCTCCTTCTTTCAATGTCCTGAATGTCTTACACATGTTCGTGTAATCCATTTGGACTCTGCAAATTGAGCGGATCAAAAGTTATAAGGGGGGGAGACACAGACACACAGACACAAAACTCACATAAAATGTTATACTCCGAATTCTGAGTAAATCCATGTATGGGAACATATATGCTGCGAAGCCTCTAAGTTGGTGTTTTTAGCATGCAATAAGTCCACTACGCCATACAAAATATTCCTTCATACACACGTCTTGGATTTAAACTGCCTCTTCCTTCAAAAGAATTTCATTCTCTTGAACGAATCGACAGTTGGAAAATGTTATCGTGTAATAAATTTACTTTTTGTTTTGGTCATATATTTTCTTAAATCTTGTTTTACGTAACCGAGCTGTGAAAAGTCTAATGCTTATCATATTTCCTTAATTTTGATGTTGATAGCATTCAAGAATAATAATAAATTTAGTGATGCTGTATAAAATATCTACCTACTGTAGGATATAATATGTATTATTTGAGTCTAGAAACAATTCAGTTGAACCTGGATCTCCTGGTAATATTATTAATATATTAACATAAGAGGCCAAGGTTAATATATTCTGATGTTTGTACTTGAGAAGTTGGTACTGTCCAATCATTATTTAGTCATTCATAAATTCGGTAAATACGTATCACCACAATCTAGATTATTCTTAACTATGCACATTTTTTTCAGAATAATTGGACATAGGTATTGAGTTGGTTAATACAAAAGGATATCTCGCTCAGTGGCGTACATTAAGATGAAATTAAATTAAATATTTAACACTTCCTTACACCCTGTGCAAGTGGCGAGTTTATTGCCAAATGGCAATTTCTTGTAACTTACCAGTATTTGATGTGCAGAGGAGCAAGGTTTGCTTGATTTTTTTTCTTTGTTGCAGGTAATTGAAAATACACCAGCACCATTAAATATGCTACGACGGTCAATAAATTAATCAGAATATAAAAAAAACATGTCATTGTACACAGCTTTTGATGAAAATTTTCAGATACATTTTTTTATATTCGTAATATGAAGCTTACTTTGATTGATATTTAGCAAAAGTTGCAAATATTAATTTGAAATGGTCCTTAGTAAAAAATACTGTTCTTCGTCTTCGTTGTCGAGTATTATATAGATAGGTAATTTAACCTGTTTGTGAGGGTGGACTATCTGGGTAGTCTTCTAGTGTTGGGTATTTACTCGTATGTCTAAACAATTATATTATGGTCCATGAGTTCGATGTGATCTCTAAAGAAACGTCTTCTGCTACGTTACCATCTTGTTGTCCTAATACTAGTCACATAAATAAATATATTTTATAAGTTAATAATAGTAATATATTATAATAAGCGTGAGCCTCGAGCTGGTTGGAAGTAACTATTATCGTTCATTGATAAACTAGCCACAGGCACATAGGTGCAAGGAGGTGTTTACAAAACAATACATAATTATATAGGTAGGTACCTACATATATACATGATAATATGATGTGTTGAGCCGCTACTGAACGTGACTACACACATCAATGTACATATATATGTCTATAATGTATGACCTCTCTGTCGTGCCAAGATCACAATTATTCATGAGCTTACTTCAGATACAATAAACTTCAGATAATATTTTATATACTAAACATTTAGGCATTTTCAAAAGGGGACTTTAAGTAATTGCATTAATATTTATAAAGATAAGGTCACACAATGTACATTTAATAAGGAGGTTTTTTTGGGTTTATTTGACTTACTGCAACCCATGATATTGCATTGTCCATGAATTTATTTGTTAATGGCTTAAAATTAGTGAAGAAATTTTATATATTTTTTTCATTATAATCATTAATTTTATATATTTTTTCATTATATCCGTCAAAAAATTTAATATTCAATATTGTAAAATGAAATGAAATGTTGTTGTTCATTAAAGTTATCGAACGAAATTCACATTTTCAGAAGACCAGCCAAAGCTTCTCAATACATGATTACCTTCCTCACATGACATAGTTTTACGCTGGTATCCAACGCTCTATTCCCAAAAAATCCTATTCCAGTTCTTTTATCACGCATATACACAATATCTTTTTATATCTTTTATATAGACAAGTTTTTACGCTATAGGTATGTGTTTCTTATAGCAGATCGTTATTCTGTTTTCCGCGGAAACTAGCCGTCCTGTGTTACACGAATGAGAATTGGTAATTAACAGTCCAATATGTGTATACCTACTATCAAGAGAAAAGAATCATGACCATTTATTTTCATTTACATATGTAACTGGAATGTCTTCTTACAATGTTTTTTTTATTTTTACCAGGTAAATATAATTACCTATCATAATATATCACAAATCAAAATTTCATATTTACCATCCACCCAAAATTTTAAAATAACAAAAAAGTTTAAAAACATTAAAATCAACCAAATTTTCGTAGTATTTTAGTCAAGGCATGTAGCACCTTGATTATGATCAAGGGACAGGGTGAATTGCCACTAACAACAACAGAAAATTATTCAGTCGTGATAATGTAGTGTGCTATTGGATCAAAAACTCCAATATTTTATAGTTACTCACCGTCATAAATGAAATAATAATATATGATGATATTGCATGTCATAATTAGCTTAATACTTCACTCCTCACTTTACTGAGCTACATATGTACTTTCTACGGTAGGTATGTGGGTACCAAACTTGACGGAATATTGATCACCGCCAATTTATATAACACAACCATTAACCATTACTATTATATGCTATCATATTAACAATATTATATATAAATATATACCAACATATGTCGTAGGTCAATCATGTACCTACATAGACAGATAACCATGTGCCCAAGCGTTTTTTCAAGCAGCGTAACTTTGTGAAATTACTCAAATAGTACCTACGTATGAGACGATGCATTCATTTTTTGACACCCTGAAATAGTGAAATGGGTGAAGTTTGAAAAACAGACGAACATGTACGGATGAGACGATGCGTTCATTTTGTGACACCCTGAAATAGTACTAAACCATACCATACCATTACGCCATTTCCCTATTTGGGGTAGGCAGAGAGAACCGAACGCCAGACTCCTCTCTCCTGACACACATTCCTCGCTTCATTCACGTCCATACATCGTCTCATACACGCTCTTCTATTATTCTTACTTCTAACATCACCATCTTTCAAAATCCCATTTATGTGATCGTGCCAACTTTTTCTTGGCCGACCTCTACTTTTCGTTCCTCTTTTATCAGCCTTGTACACTTTTTTTGTCAGACGGTCATCACTCATTCTTTCTATGTGACCGAACCACCTAAGGGCATTTATTTTCATCTTACTTACGATATTTCTTTCAATCAAACATTCTCGTCGAATATCCTCATTTCTTATTCTATCATACATCGTTTTACCACACATTCGTCTTAGTGACCTCATTTCAACCGCGTTAATTTTACTTTCATGCGTCTTCTGCCATGTCCATGTCTCACTAGCATACATTAGAGTCGGTGCGACGATACCATTGTGGACCGCGAGCTTTGCTTGCCTCGAAATAATTGGGTCAGCCATTACCGTTCTTAATGCACCATTCACTCTATTACCTGCCGTTACTCTCCTTTCAATATCTTTTTCCAATCTTCCATCACGCTGAAACGATGCAAATAGTGAATTGTGAGAAGTTTGAAAAACAGACGAACATGTACGGATGAGACGATGCATTCATTTTGTGACACCCTGAAATAGTGAATTGGGAGAAGTTTGAAAAACAGACGAACATGTACGGATGAGACGATGCATTCATTTTGTGACACCCTGAAATAGTGAATTGGGAGAAGTTTGAAAAACAGACGAACATGTACGGATGAGACGATGCATTCATTTTGTGACACCCTGAAATAGTGAATTGGGAGAAGTTTGAAAAACAGACGAACATGTACGGATGAGACGATGCATTCATTTTGTGACACCCTGAAATAGTGAATTGGGAGAAGTTTGAAAAACAGACGAACATGTACGGATGAGACGATGCATTCATTTTGTGACACCCTGAAATAGTGAATTGGGAGAAGTTTGAAAAACAGACGAACATGTACGGATGAGACGATGCATTCATTTTGTGACACCCTGAAATAGTGAGGCGATGGATGTGGTGTGTACCAAAAAAATATGGCGCAAAAATCTCGCTACCTACCCCGTTAGATATAGTATATATGTAGATATGTATAAAATTATTCGATAACTGAATCTAGTGCAAAACAAACAAATTGATTTATTCTTCAATAATAATAACTTACAAATTTATCATAAATAATCAAAATCATTTTAAATATACACGATAAAACTTTAACAAAATTAACCTTTACTAGAGTGCAAGCACTCGCGTGTAAAGGAAATAATTAATACCTTAATAAAAAATAAATAGATTGGTATCTACAGTATTTTCATAATACATGTCGGCCTTCGTGGCTCAGTTGGTTGGTTATCTGACTGCTTATCCAATGGTCCCGGGTTAGATTCCCGGTGGAGACACAGTTTTTGATTGTGTTTCCTGTCTGGATCTTCTTCCTCTGGTTTTAGACCAAAAGCCTGATTTTTTCAGTCGGATCTGTGAGACGATAAATATCATAAGTCTCCAGAATGTGGCAACTTGTTATTGGGTGCGTGATAAATAAATATTTGACATAGTACCTACTAGTTAGTTTCCCGAGAAGAAATACTAAATAAATAAATAAATAAGTGAATTAGATTAGAATTTAGTATTTATTTTATATATTTTATATCACACTATACTTTACAATAATGACTTCAAGTATATTACTGCTGCCCAACTAGGAAACCCTGTTCTAGGGAGAGCGGTTTTTGTAATGTTTTTTTTTTCAGTTTATTGTATAGGTACTTTTAGAATTGAAGTCAGGTACACATCATCTCCTTGGACGTGTTGTAGGTTGTGTTGTGCAAAACTTGTATGCGTTAAAGGAGTTCACAATCGACCCCCTATATATTTTATCTATTACTTCAATAAAAATCATTATGTCGTTTGAGATAAAAATCCAATACAACGAAGAATTAGATACTTAAGTATTTACATAGTTAAAATTTGTATTCACAATCGCTAACAGTAAATTGAGACAGCTTGTGGGCGAAATCGTAACATGAGTGTAATGTTATATATTATTCATAATCCAATCAATATATTTGTTTTCTAAAAATTTACAAAACTCAATAAAAATGTAGATATTTTAGTTGGGAGAATTGAATAATAATATTTGGAGGTAATTATGCTAATATTAGAGAGAAAGTTTGCTAAACATTTGGTATTGTCAATAGGACCACTCTTATAATATATTTATATTTATTTAATAATGTAGATATCAATGTATGTTTATATTTGATTTTATCAAGTCTACCGTAGGTATATGCGATTTTATTTAATTTCGCAACATTTTTATTGAATGAATACATAGATAGTTAGGTACATACATATGTAGATTTTATTAAATAACCAAATCTACATAATATGTTATATTAGCTAATACATATGTAGGTATCTCTTTATCGAGGTTTTAGTTTAGGTTTTGAAATTAAAAAATAATTGTCGGCCTTCGTGGCTCAGTTAGTTAGATATCTGACTGCTGAGCCAAAGGTCCCGGGTTCGATTCCCGGTGGAGACACAGTTTTTAATCGTGTTTTCAGTCTGGATCTGTGAGACGATTAATATCGTAAGTCTCCAGAATGTGGCAACTTGTTATTAGGTGCGTGTTTAATTAATATTTGACATAGTTCCTGTTAGTTGCCCGAGAAGCAATATTAAATAAATAAATTAAATAAAATGTGTTTTTGAATTTTGACAAAAAATAAAAAAATTCATATTTTTTTTTAATTCCCAGAATTGAACTTTTTCCATTACATTTATCATACTTTAAAAATCGAAGTTGGGGCTTCGACACAGATGTCAAACAACTTACCAAAGTTAAAAATAAATAAATGAAAAAGATTCAGACTAATAATATGTGTGTAACGAGTTATAAATTACTTTATACTATCTCCTTCCATTAGGTACCACAGCCGCCATCACAGGTAGGTAAGTAAGTAATAATATGAATTGTAACAAATAAATATTCAAATGTTTATTATCTGCGGTAATTATACGATACTAAATTGAGAGATTAACTACGCTATGGGTCGTTATCTAACTATCCGGTAATTGTAGTAATTCCCATGGTTCATCATACATAGGTACCTCTGATCAAATCAAGACATTATGTTTTGGCATAACATTTAAGTATACCTAAGCATTATTATGATCTCAGAAATGGCGTTGAGTTCTATGTAAAGTAATCAAAAATCTCTTTACCATCGTTGCTTTCGTCTTGTAATATCATTTTGTGCGCCGATGCTTTTAGTAATTTTATTAGTTTATGTAACTTAAATATTATGTACCTACCTAAGTAAATAAAATATATTCATGCACTCTTTGTTTGTATCGTATGAGTAGGTACAAGTTTTAATATTATGGGATATAGATATTCGTTTTGGGGAAAACCAATGCAAACTATTCAGTTTAAATAAGCGTAGAAAGGTGTTTGATTTGATATTTTTATTTAAAATAGTGAACTGCTGCATAGTGGATTCCGCATATCTGTTGGAGAAAATTGCCTTTCGTTGCCCTTTACGCAGTACTAGATCGAATGAATTATTTGGTATTCCTATTTGAAAAACTAATTATGCGCAGAACTCTTTTGTCAGACGTAGTTGTAAATTTTATAATTCTGTCATTAAGTCTGATATAGATATTCTAAATAACGATTTTGCAGCTTTTAATAGAAAACTTTATAATGTTGTGTGAAAAGAATACTTTTTAACTTATATGTGGGTATGTGTTAACTGTTTTCTTTTTTTTTTCATTTCTTGACTGGTTAATTGGTTATTTATTTTGTTATTTTTGTTTTTTATTGTGTTATGTTTTATTTCAATCTTGTTTATTCTTCCTCCTGCTGCAACTAATGTTCTTTTTCTTCATAAAGTATTTTATTGTTAACCATTTATGGAAACTTTGCTGATTTATTTGATTATTATTTTTTACTATTACAATTTATTAATAAAACTGTATGTTTCCTTTTATCAAAAAACCATATGTATTTTTCGTTGATTTTACCAATTTATAACACATAATAAAACAAACACTACCAGTTCCTATAATAGGTACCTAATGAATTAAGCACTAATACTTGATTCAGA
Organism: Molanna angustata; assembly: GCA_963576475.1. Taxonomy (NCBI): domain Eukaryota; kingdom Metazoa; phylum Arthropoda; class Insecta; order Trichoptera; family Molannidae; genus Molanna; species Molanna angustata. Next base: position 190,860 of record OY754968.1, read on the forward strand.
GAACCAGAATCCACGATAATTAGAGATTATTATCTAGTTGCAATAACCTAATCGTAATCATTCATTCGTATCATCACGGCATATCCTATAGTGCGAGGTAACCAGCGGCAGGTGTGCGGGTGTGCATTAAAAGGAAGCACGACACATTTGTGTATACCTACACATCAGTCTCGTCTCACCTATGAAGGTAGCACTCGGAATTTGTGGTGAACTTCATTGCTGAATTATGTGAGATGTTATTGTTGCCTGTTGTATTTTCGATTTCCCGACTCTTATAATATGGAACACCCTATCGCGATGATAATAGAAAAGATGGAATCACTATTCTAAGCCGGTGCGTCACAGCGAATTCATATTAATAATAATCACAATAACAATTCTTGTGTTGCTCTACGAAACAAAGCTGTTTTCAGTCGTATGGAAAATGTTCTGATGTAGTTCGTTAATACACAATGGCACAATATGATATACCTACATTTATACCATCACGCCACGTTCCTTACGCGGTAAGCAGTGAGAACTGTGCGCAATAATCCTCTATTTTTGCAAACATTCCTACTTTCCCTTACATCCATGCATCATCTCATACATCATGCTCGTCGATTATTCAAGCTCTTTCTGTTTCTTTTATATTTACTATATTAAACGCACCACTGCACCGCACCATAGTAGGTACATTTTACATTTAATGAACATTCAATTTTTGATTACTGTTATTTTTTTCTTCATGTTGTATATGTTGTGTTGAATCTTGTGCATGTCTTAGAAACGTTAACACCACCAGACAACAGTATGCTGCCGTCAAATAGATTTATTTTGATAATTAACTTCTATGGTGTAAAATAATCATTTTTGTATCTTCTTTCACAGCAAATAAACGTAATGGACCCTTTGTGTGAGTGTTGTTACATAAGTAAAGCTAGGAAATAGTACCAATCTCATTATGCTACATATTAACTATGTTCAACTATGTATGCCTACACCACGGTCATTATTATTAATAAAATATTATAAATGTTTGATTACTTTAATCCACGCAGGTTAAATGATACTTACATACATCAATACATACCTTCATTCATTTTTTACTGTTGTGCGCTGTAATAGCTTCTTGGGCTGTTTTACGAGGTTTTTGTCGAATTACAAAATAAATTCTTAACGGCGATTGCGATCTAGATTGACTATGTATGTTAGGGTTGACTTTCCTTATTAATCTGGACCTTGATCATTGATTTTGATCGCGTTCCAGATTGACTTTGTGTGGTCTGCCGTTCCTTATCATGGATATTGATAACGATCCTCATTAACTTTTCGTGGGCTGCCGTTCCTTATCACTTATCAATTATATTGATAACGATCCTCATTAAACTTTTCGTGGGCTGCCGTTCCTTATCACTTATCAATGATATTGATAACGATCCTCATTAACTTTTCGTGGGCTGCCGTTCCTTATCACTTATCAATGATATTGATAACGATCCTCATTAACTTTTCGTGGGCTGCCGTTCCTTATCACTTATCAATGATATTGATAACGATCCTCATTAACTTTTCGTGGGCTGCCGTTCCTTATCACTTATCAATGATATTGATAACGATCCTCATTTACTTTGCGTGGGCTGCCGTTCCTTATCATGAATATTGATAACGATCCTCATTAACTTTTCGTGGGCTGCCGTTCCTTATCACTTATCAATGATATTGATAACGATCCTCATTTACTTTGCGTGGGCTGCCGTTCCTTATCATGAATATTGATAACGATCCTCATTAACTTTTCGTGGGCTGCCGTTCCTTATCACTTATCAATTATATTGATAACGATCCTCATTAAACTTTTCGTGGGCTGCCGTTCCTTATCACTTATCAATGATATTGATAACGATCCTCATTAACTTTTCGTGGGCTGCCGTTCCTTATCACTTATCAATGATATTGATAACGATCCTCATTAACTTTTCGTGGGCTGCCGTTCCTTATCACTTATCAATGATATTGATAACGATCCTCATTAACTTTTCGTGGGCTGCCGTTCCTTATCACTTATCAATGATATTGATAACGATCCTCATTTACTTTGCGTGGGCTGCCGTTCCTTATCATGAATATTGATAACGATCCTCATTAACTTTTCGTGGGCTGCCGTTCCTTATCACTTATCAATGATATTGATAACGATCCTCATTTACTTTGCGTGGGCTGCCGTTCCTTATCATGGATATTGATAACGATCCTCATTAACTTTTCGTGGGCTGCCGTTCCTTATCACTTATCAATGATATTGATAACGATCCTCATTTACTTTGCGTGGGCTGCCGTTCCTTATCATGGATATTGATAACGATCCTCATTAACTTTTCGTGGGCTGCCGTTCCTTATCACTTATCAATGATATTGATTACGATCCTCATTTACTTTGCGTGGGCTGCCGTTCCTTATCATGGATATTGATAACGATCCTCATTAACTTTTCGTGGGCTGCCGTTCCTTATCAATTATCAATGATATTGATAACGATCCTCATTTAATTTGCGTGGGCTGCCGTTCCTTATCATGGATATTTATTTATTTAGGTTAAAGTTGGACAAAAAATAGCGTTAAGACATAGTACAATACAATAGTAACATCAAGTATTAAGGCCTATTACATTTTGTCGTTATGATTGATATAAAATAATACAAGTTTGTAAAAAATCAAAAAAATATGATCATAGGTTGGTATGTAGGTAAGACCAACATTTCAAGTTAACAATGATTTAAAACATAATATTGAACTAAAAGGAAAAAAGAAAAAAGAGAATTAATGCCGTCAAGGTTTCCTATAATAAGCGGTTATTGATCTTCTTTTGTATAGAGTATTTGAATGTTGTGGAGCTGAGGTGGAATATGTCAAACTCTTGATAACGATCCTTATTAACTTTGTATGGGCTGCCGTTCCTTATCACTTATCAATGATATTGATAACGATCCTCATTTACTTTGTGTGGGCTGCAGTTCCTTATCAATCTGGACCGTGATCATTGATATTGATCATGATCCTCATTAACTTTGTGTGGGCTGCCGTTCCTTTTTAATCTGGATCGTGATCATTCATTTTAATGAAGGATCGCGATCCATTTTGACTGTGTATGGGCTACCAATAAAAAGTACATAACAATTTCAGTTTATAATGAGATTATATTTTGTAGGTAGGTAGTTATATACATTGTAAAGTAGGATTCAAGACACAAAATGGTAAATCGTGAATTATGAACCTACTCGAAAATCTAATCAGCAATGGTAGGTACCTTAAATTAATAAAATCTACACTGAAAAAATATGATAATTAAACTATTTGGTTACCTGAATTTTAACCAAACTTTTGTTACCAGTAACTCAATTTTAGATATTATAACTGTACGGTTTGACTGTGTTCACAAAACGTTTAGTTTATGTGACCAAATATTTATTAGAATTAGTCACTATAGTTTTGTTACTTTTAACGTGAAAATTTGTTACTATCAACAAAAAAAATCCTTCACGGTAGTTATTTCGGAGAATATTAAAATTATATTAGGTATAAATATAAGTACTTGTTCCAAGAAAAAAATGATATTTAAGGGGGCATATAAACAAACATGGCATTTTGAAATCTATTTTGTAAATATTTTATTCGGTGTGTTTCTAAAAAAATACCATTAATAATAATCACTAATTTGGTTAAAACATAAGCATTAATGCTTAGTGTATTCAAATATTTCCCGATACTTTGTGTCATTCAAGATATTTTTATTTGACACAATCAATCTATGAATATTAACTGAACATAGCAACAGGAAATTTAATTTGACACAATCAATCTATGAATATTAACTGAACTTAGCAACAGGAAATTTTATTTGACACAATCAATCTATGAATGTTAACTGAACATAGCAACAGGAAATTTTATTTGACACAATCAATCTATGAATATTAACTGAACATAGCAACAGGAAATTTTATTTGACACAATCAATCTATGAATATTAACTGAACATAGCAACAGGAAATTTTATTTGACACAATCAATCTATGAATATTAACTGAACTTAGCAACAGGAAATTTTATTTGACACAATCAATCTATGAATATTAACTGAATATAGCAACAGGAAATTTTATCGTTAAGAAGGATTTGTAATAGAACGATGTATGACCGGGTAAGAAATGAGGACATAAGGAAAGAATGTAAGATGAAGAAAGATGTCATTACTAGAATGAAAGTGAACACATTGAGATGGTTTGGTCACATGGGGAGAATGAATGAGGAGCGCCTGACGAAGAAAATATACAGAGCGGAAAGGAATCGAATGAGAGGTCGGGGACGCCCAAGAAAGGTATGGCATGACCATGTGAACGAAATTTTGAAAGACGGAAATGTTAGAAGTGTGAGCAATAGACGAGCATGTATGAGACGATGCATGAATGTGGACGAAGCGAGGGATGCATGCCAGGATAGAAAAATGTGGCGTTCGGTTCTCTCTGCCTACCCCGCAAGGGACATGGCGTGATGGTATGTATGTATGTATGTGTATGAAATTTTATTTGACACAATCAATCTATGAATATTAACTGAACATAGCAACAGGAAATTTTATTTGACAAAATCAATCTATGAATATTAACTGAACATATAATAGCAACAGGAAATTTTATTTATTCTTGCACAATTGTCAACGAGACAATAAATGTATCAATAAAGGCTAGCGTCCACATGTAAGCGCATAGTACAAATCGGCTTTTATTTCTTAGCAAGCAACGGTTTCAGCACTGCTGATGATCCGATGTGCGCGTTCCGTAAGACACCTTACGATTAGTGGAAGCACTTGTATAAATTCCTACACAAAGAATACTAAAATCCGTCTGATACGCTGCATCCGATTCGTACTCTGCGCTTACGTGGACGCTAAGCTTAATTTTGAAATCTACACTCTTTTTGCGGGAAAATATTATAGTAAAAAAGTATACCTACTCCATTAAATCTTCCAATTTGATTATATTCTTCGAAATTGGGCATGTGGCATGTTTGTACTGCACGTTTGGTGAATGTTTCACAGCGGGGGAGGGCGAGGAAGTCTTCCACGGGCAGCGTCACCAGCGACAGCAGCCTCCTGAGGCAGAACTTCAGCGATCAGGAGGGAGACCATCGCCAGCACCAGAGACCGCGCAGGGACTACCAGCACTTCGAGGCCAACCCAGACGAAGACTTTGAGGCCAGTACGGGAGACGGATACGAATACAAGATACACAGAGACGCAGACTACGACGAGAGACAAGACGGGGACGTTGAGTTTGAGAAGGCGGCTCCTCCTCAGGCCAGGGGGACGACCGGATATTGGGTGCGTAACTTACTTTATTTTATTGCTTTGTTTACAATTATATTTTCAATATTTTGTTTATTGATTCATATCCCACCAATCAGTAAACATAGCACCGGTCGATATTGATTAATCCTGAAAATGTCAACGTCACAACAACTATGTATATAAGTTGGTGGGTAGGTACTATCAGAGAGGATAACATTGAGAAATGCTGCGAGATAAATATTTACAATGCAGAATTTCATAAAATAAATTATTCTTGATTTTCTAAACGGCTTTCTGTTTTTTGAATTAGTTTATTTTCTTTCAGTGCAGTGCATGCAGAAGTGTAAAGAATATTTCTGTAAGGAATATATCTGTTGTCGTCAATATATTAATTGAAACCGCTCCCAATTTGTAGAATTCTATAATCAATGACAAAATATGATGAACTCATATACATTTTTACAATTTTATTACATAATTGACTACCGTTTCGGCTTAGAAGTTCATATTCAACTGAACGAACTTTTCTGGTAAAATATTATAATATGTATTTTACAGTAAATTGATTTCAAGTAGTTAAATTTTCTTTTAATATAATTAGTAAACTTTCAATATATTTATGAATTGATATTCAATATAACATTATTTTGAAAATATAATAACTTTCATAATCGCACGTTTTTAGCATGATTTTTATCATATTCTGAAGTCAAAATATAAATTACTGATGTTTTTATATGTGTTAATTAGTTTGCTTTGGTGTTTCACTCAGCACATTGCAATTAATGGTTATATAATACTGTTAATTTATTTTTATAGAGAAAGTATTAATGTTCTTGTTACAGATTTGATCATTGGAATAACTCATCGTCATGTTTACATTTACTTGCGAATGTGTGTCCATTAAACCATTTTGCAACTCGTGAATAAATTTTATAGGAAAGAAAATAAAACTAGATAAGACTGTAGGATGTTTTATTAATTAAACTTAATTGAATATCTTGTCTATTATAAATAATAGATAACGATTACGACAGATCTGATTAAAATAAAACAAACCTTTCTTAGTTTAGATCACAATTTAACCGTTAGTAAACTAATATGTAGGCGAAAACATCAGGTTTGAGGGTGGGAAAACATACATGGAAAACAAGACGCACATTATAAAATTATATATTTTTGAGAAAATTGTTCCGTTACATAAGGAATCGACCGCTGCGATATGCAATCCCAAAATACAGTTTTCACAAATGATTGAAAAAAAATCAAATATCTTTCTGAATTTCACGAAATTTAGACATTATCGACATATTGTTATCAAAAACGCGCAGAATGACAACAAAATGTCATTTATTTTGATGTTTATGAAGTGATGTTTACTGATTCCAACTTAATTTCTTTTTCAATAAATCTCAAGTTCTTGTTTACAGTTTTCGACTTACTCAAAGTATAACATTTCTTATGCCGCCTTCGAGAAGCATAAATTTGTCATTAAGTAGTAATTTGGTTTTTGCTGTTCTTCTTTTATTATAATCTGCCATTCTAGATACGTTTGGTGATATCATCTTGTAGATATTTTGTATGGAAGTTACTTCTTAGCTTGTTACAGAAATATCACTTTTATGTTTAATGTCTTTTTCTTCTCTTCGCTATATCCGTGTGTTGAGTTTTTATCACACAACCAAATATGTCGGCACTTGTTAATTGTATTGATATATTATTGATGGATTATAATTTATTTTATATGTATACAGGATGTCTTAATACAAAACATAAAACTTTCTTTTAATTTTCCTACGCTGGCGGGTTAACTACTAAACGCAATTTTTCTATAACAATTAATCATAAAATGATTTTACAATAATTATATTGCAACTATAGTATTCATGAATTAATTCATAAGTTCCAAATACAAAATGATAAACTAACTACAGAAATTTATAGTATGGTGTTCGTTGGTATTATTTTTTTTTTATTTGACACAAGGATGTTCATAGATTATTCATAATATTGATTTGAGTTCTTTTACGAAATGTGCTCTTACTTTTAGCGCCGCAGAAATCAAGAGACAGTTAGTTCTATTCATGGGACTATTCACAAAAATATCGAGTATAGTATAATTAGCCACATTGTGTCTGTGTGTCTAGTGTTAATCTTCTTAGAGGAGTTGGTACTTACTCTGTGATCTGGAGGACGTCTGCGTGATTTATTTAATTTCAGACAGCTTTATACATTGTGTGGTTACATTACATTATTATGGTGCTTTTGAAATTTTTATTATTAGCAAAGAAAGTTTTCTTCAAATTAAAAAAAACTTTGAAATTAATTATTTAATAATATGCTGAGTAGTATGCATAAGAATAATAATAAAAAAACAAGTGATAAAATAACAATATATAATAGGAACAAAATCGAGAAAAGATGGGATTATTAATATGAAACAATATTATTCGAGAAGGTTCATAGGTCAGGGTTGAAAAATATCTTTATATGTTTTCAGTTAGTTTCTAAGGAATCGTGGAAAATATATGTGTGTATTATTTTCTGTATCGTTGTCATATTCAAAGTAATGAACCAAATAAAAACAAATAATCACCATCAGTGTCGTCTTCCTCATTGTTAAGGGTCGTGACCAGCCTCTTTCCTCGTCATCGTGATGTTGTGTATTGTGGTCTTCCATTTCTCCCGACGCACCACCATCCTCATTGCTTCAACCACCGATATACCAGCGACAGCTCTAATCTAATCAGTCTATATTGTGGGGGTTCTCCTTCCTCCCCATCAACCCCACCAACGACAGCCAGATTTTCAAGGCTATTCTCATTGTATCTGACGATGTGTCCAAGAGAGGACGCGCTTGAGACATATGACGGATAATCTGTCTTCTATCTTCAGGTCATTTATGATGAATATATCTTAGACGCCGGCCGTCCAGGAAAATTGAAACATCACATTTCAAGTCTCCAGCACCACATTTCAATGGCGATGATTCTTTGCATTCGCGGACTTTGACTGTCCATGATTCTCCAGCGTAGAGTAAAATGGAAAAATAAGTGCCCTTCTCAAGCGAATATTTGAAAATCTAGTCAATTAGCTCTAAATATTATGGATGCCTGGATGACAGAAGATATTGGAAATATTTAGAAATGGCTTATATCCAGCAGTGGAACAAATGTAGCTTTGTCTATCATTGTGATTTATTTAGAAGAGATGCTACATGTATGATAGAATAAGAAATGAGGATATTAGACGAGAATGTATGATTGAAAGAAATATAATAATAATAAATAATAAATTTGGATTATTTTTATAGCGCCGTTTTTGTGATAACCTCACCTCAAGGGCGCTTTGAATATATTAGGGGTTATTGTAAGACTCGCGGAAGAAATGAGTTTTTAGGTGTTTCCTGAATAGTGCTAAGTTGTCGATTTGCCTCAGTTCAGGTGGTAGTTTATTCCACGAGGCTGGTCCGGCCACAGCAAAAGCACGATCACCGAAGGATGAAGTGTTGACTCTATTTATTTCAGTCAACTTGCCAATCACGGATGTGGTGGCTGACCGAAGTGTTTGTTGTCGCTCGTTTACGGTGAGAGGGATGCAGAAGTCTGAAAAATACGTGAAAGCCATGCCATGGATCGCTTTGAAAGTCAACAAACATAATTTGTACTCGATTCTCTCTGGCACTTTAAGCCAGTAAGATGAAAATAAATGCCCTAAGGTGGTTCGGCCACATAGAAAGAATGAGTCTGACAAAAAAGTATACAAGGCTGATAAAAGAGGAACGAAAAGTAGAGGTCAGCCAAGAAAAAGTTGGCACGATCACATAAATGGGATTTTGAAAGATGGTGATGTGAGAAGTAAGAATAATAGAAGAGCGTATATGAGACGATGTATGGACATGAATGAAGCGAGGAATGTATGTCAAGAGAGAGGATTCTGGCGTTCGGTACTCTCTGCCTACCCCAAACAGGGAAATGGCGTGATGGTATGTGTGAGATGCTACATACATAATATATTATGTGACATCCACATATTTTTCTAATATGAGATAAAAATAATATAAAAGAACACTCCATAGATAAATAGTTACAGGTAATAAAAGTAGTAGTGCATTTGGTATAAAGTATAAAGAAGGTAGTTAAAATATAAAGTGACTTTGTTGTGTATGAGCATGAGTTATGACCCTATTAGTAAAGTTTATGTCCTTGGATTGTTTTATTGCTCATGAATTCAATACTTAATTCATTTCCAAATGTTAATGTAGGTAGATGTCGATCTAATACTTTTATAATAAACGAACAAATAATATATTATGTAGGTTCGGTATTTAACTATATTAAGGATAGTATATTGGATCATTTGATGACACCCTTTTTAAAGTTTTCTTCGCGTTTAAATGAAGAGATACAATATAATTATTAAAATTTGAAATTATTATCTATATTTTTATGTATATTTATAATTAAAACTGATTTTACATTGAAAACATGTAAAAACAGCCAAATATTATTGTTGCTTCAAATTTTACTAACGCTCAATATAAGAACACAAATACTGAATGATTCAGAGCTCTTACTGGTGGAAAAGTAAGTAATAAATTGATTGCGAAATCAATACAAACGTAAACTGAGAAAAGGAAAAAATACCAAGTTGTAATTAAGTTCTTATTGTTTAATTCTTAAATCGGAATTAAGTTTTTATTATAATGCAATCGTTAAATGTAAAGTTTTTAAACTTACCTATTTTTGTAATTTTATTTTAAAGATAAAAAACAACACAACAACTATGTTATGGTCAACAAGTACAAAATGATCGGGTTTCAAATAATCGTCAAAGAGATTTCAAAAATTCATACAAAAATTGTATAAAAAAATACAAAACAGTCGTTTTACGAAAATATATTCGATGAAAGGATTTTCGAACATTTGTAGAATAGAAAATTAGGTCACAATTATTGTAATATTTTATTGATACATAAACATGAATTCAAATTTAAAAGTAATAATATTTTACAGAAAAAATATCTTTTTCCTTAAATTCCTTAAGAGGGCGTATAAACTCAAACATAGCATTATGATGTCAATATTTTTTTTTCAATCAATTCTGCCATAACATATTAAAAAGATCCTTTTTTACAGCATTTAGGTATATGTATGGAGATAAATGCTGTTCTTAGAGTGCATAAAATAAATTTAATATTTATATTAGAGATTGTTATTTTTCTTTTCAAGTCAGGTTTATTCTGAAAATTTTATAAAATCATCAAATTTTGTGTTTTTGATCATTTGAATAAGCTATAAATTGTTTTCGTTAGCAGGCGATAGTAGTCAACCTACACCGGGTGGATTCAGAGTTTACCGCGCGTTGACATATTTTTGCGTCGTCGTATAAAATATAAAATACAACAAAATTTTTCAATTTATTTTCAGTTTTAGTTCAAATATTATATCAAATATTTGTTTGTATTACATTATTGCCGACAGTTAAAGTTATTGATAAAGTTGCCAGATTTTTAACTTCTGTACTGGTGTTGTGCACTCGATTCCCAGCAGAAGATATTTAGGTATTACGCAAAACCATGATTTTTTTAGCGTGAAAACACTGGATATTTAGATGAAATTTATTGTCATTTGGGTAATCATCTCGCTACACAAAAACAATGCAATGATATCGAAAATTGATAATAATAATACCTAATGCCTAATGCCAATAATGGTGCAAACACTATGTTATAATTATTTCAATTTTATGGACTGCTAATTCTTGGTGGAATTCCATTAACAATTATATAAATTTAATTAAAAATAAGTAAAAACAATTTTTGTTTTTTACTTTTTTCCACTAATTTAAAAATATTGACCACTGACGCGTTTCGCTCAAAGAGTATCTTCAGCAAGATGCCCTTTGAGCGAAAATATAAAATATATTATATCTTAAGATGTCATAGAACTCCAATATAATAATTATATCCATGATATGGGTAATCACGATGCGGATTTGACAACCTAGCCCCATTCAGGAAACACTTGGAAACTCACCTCCTTCGCGGGTCATACAAAAATAATTACATAGCAATAATTTATTCAAAGCACTCTTGATGAGAAGTTATCACAAATACGGCGTTATACAAGTGATCCTAATATATTATTTTTATTATAAACCTGTCGATGGGAATCTCCTGAAACTAGTCGTGTATACTTCAACTGTACGAGTGGTTTATAGCATAATATTTTCACCAATTCAGTTTAATCTAATTCAATGAAATTCGATGCGATTGAATATAATACAATATAATATGAAATTTTCGTCTAAATACTTATCTTTTACCGAAGTACATATAACTATATGTAAGTATGTATGTTTGTATGTTGTGAATACTGTCCACGGTTATCGATTATTTCTCATCGTCTTCTCAATAGATGTTATGTTTGACAATAAATCAAAGGTAATAATTTATTTTGATGGCGTTGAAAATCTATTTTAATGTCTCAGTAAAAGAAAAAAGCCGTTATGTTTTATACATTTCGACAATAATAGATATCGGTAGACGGTTACTATAATATCTACTAGGTTGGTATACCTAGATACAATGCAACCATTTTTTTCGGTATGAAAATGACTTCACATCGTTTGAATCTGCATTCCGCCGTATGTGAGTTTTAAGATATTCAAAACAGACGCGAATTCGTTATATAGAAATCGATTTTCAATACAAAATATTAATCAAAATATATGAGTATTTAAACACATTCAGAATTCACTGAAAAAAATCCATTTCTGTACGGGGGTTCCATTATGTAACAGAAAATGTAGTAGCTAACTAAATTGTCAATTTTAAGAATAAAAAATACGTTAAGCAAAAAATATTAACTGTTATTAACTTTTTTATTTATTTATTTATTCATTAAGGAATACAAGCAGTTACAGCATATGAGTCTCTGTAAAAAGTAATCCAGTGATGGAGCCTATCGATTTGTTTCACGAAAAATAAAATAATACAAAATTCGACTCTGTAATAATATGTAGGTAAGTATCAATCCAGGTATATTTGAATTTTTTTAGGCATTTCTAGAGAAATATTGCGCATAAAGAAGTAACTGCGCACTTAGTATGTTAATTGGATATGGTGCGCAATGTGCGACCACCTTAGTTGTTTTTAGGCAGACAATTTATTCTCAAACATACATCCATCGAAAAACAACATTTTTCTTTAATTCCCAAGGCACTTTACAACGCGAAAAATTTAGCGTACCTGCAACATTAACTACAATAATGTTACAAGTGACGTATGAAAGTGAAACATTGACATATCAGAGGAGAAAATAATTCAGTAATGTTTTTGATATTGAAGTACTTAACTATTACAGATGTTTCCAAATTTATTTTTTTTACTAATGCATTATTAATTTTTTACTTTTTTCTGATTTTATATACCTAAAACAAAACAATACTCAATGTTGTAAAACTAACCACGAGAGATCTTCTTCTTCTTCTGGTGCCCTGTCAGGATCCCCGACGCTGGCGACCTCTTTGTCCTGTGCTACCCGGAATATCTGCTTCACAGGACATTCCCTATAATATTACGCAGACAAGTTATACCAACATATCTCTCCTTCCGACTTTTTATCTTGCCCTTCAATATGAGACTATGTCATATATTTATCAATATTTGTTTTGAACATATGTAAATTTAAATATGTAAAATTAATTTTGCGACTTTTACTTACGGCAAAAAGATAATATTATTAAATAAATAATATGTTTTCATTCAACGATGTAAAAAGACACAAGACTGTACCTTTTTTTTTTTAAAAAAAAAAGTACTGTCTTGTGTCTTTTTACGTCGTGGAATGAAAACATATTTTTTATTTAGGTACACGTTATATACTTTTAAAACATCGACACGAAATATATTTAATATTATAATATACGCTGATTAAAATGTTTAAACTATTACAATTGAAGCAACACCAAATGATAATAATGAATTAATAGGACGTTAGTTCTACTGAATCAATTAGTTTTAAGTAATCTTAACAGAAATAATCTAACAATAATACTAATAATTGGTATTTATTTGTATAGCTTTTGTACGTTGATTTTTACCAAATAAAGTCGTTGTGTTTATTTGTTTATATATTATTTTATCCACTTAAATACAGAATAAGTATATATAGTGTTTTTTTTCTCGTAGTATAATAATTCTACCAATATTTAACACAAAGCAATAATAATTTATTATTGTAGATATGAATACATTTTGTAATAATATCACTGTGATTTTACTAATTTTAATAAAATAATCATAAAAGTATGATTTCCAAGCATCACACAAAATTACGTACATATATAAATACTCAGCTTAGTGTGTCTACATATCATGTCAATGTATTAGTGAAGATAAAGCCTTCTTCATGTGTAGGTTGGTATACATATGTATATACCTAGATCTGTCTCTGTGAACGCAACCAACATTATTTTAATTGTATAATAATTTAGCATTTTATATTATGAGGTCATTTACATAAAATGCCAAAGTTGAAACATCCGTATACATTTTGTGTGACCACTTATTACCTAAACTATTGTAAATTAACAAACACACACAAACCTACATACAATGTTTTCGCAATGTACGTATTTAATTCCGTCTCTCCATAAAAATTTATTGACGAAAAATGAAATAAAAATGGCATACATTAGGTGTATAGGTAACATGTCGTCTATAACTTATATTCAAATAGTGTTATATTCAAATAGTATGTTTAATTATATTATTCTCATTTGAAGCAAATATCGTGTAGTGTATGTACAGTAGGTAGGTACATAGTGTGATATATACATACATATGTAGGTATATCACGGGATAGTGTGTGTATGAACAAGATGGGCTCTAATAAAAATGCAGACTTTAAAAACTCGATAAGTTTTATTACCCTCTTAGAAAGACAGAGGTCTTCAACAATACCAACTTAATATAATATAGCTATACATAAGTTTATTTATTCATTTTTAATAAAATGAATTTATCAGGAATTTTATTTACTAGAATATTGATGTATGAGAAAACATGTAAATCTTCAACATACATTCATATGATGAAACACAGGATTTCAGCTCTGAAGTACCTAAAAAAACGCTACTGCTAGCGATATAATTTTATTTTATTAATTTATCTTTTTGTAGGTACATAATAAAAACAAATTTAATGCACACTGGTGGGCATATTGCCATAAGACAATTTCCTCCAATAACCCATTATAAAATCCATAAGAATAAAAAAGTTGCTATCTTTTTGCAAAAAAATATATTTACTGATAAACAAGAGCTTGGTGAAACAGCACATATCCTGAGAAAAACGGGTTTTTGAGCCTAAAACAAGAAGTAGAAGAATTTTACTCAAAATTATAAGTAGCACCAAATGTAACCAAACAATTTACAAAGCTGTAGTTTTCTGAAATAAAATAAATAAATAAGTTATTATTTATTCTATAAAAATATGATTTTACTTATGAAGGAATGTGCCCTTTAAAAAGTTTCAGTAATTATTTCACGCTTGAATAAATGCAACAAACAAATAATATATTATTAATTCCTCTATCACGAATGATTAGGATTGAAACTTTTTTTAGGATTCATTTTAACAAATAATGTAGTTGTCGCCAAACTTTTAGCCGAGAAGGGGGGCGATTTGCACGTGAACCAACAAATCGAAAAGACACAAATTTGCGCTATGCGCAACCGGAACCTCGTTTAAGATGTTTTGCGAAAATTATAATAATCTAGATCCTTGAGTCCAAAAAAATTACGTAATTCTCCCATTTTTATAGTAATATTAAGTACCTACTTAAAGACTTTATGAAAATTTTATTTATTCTTTGAACTTGGAATGATCCCTTTAATCGTAAGCTGTCGTTTATTTGCTTTCAGCGGAAAATTCCTGGAAGGAGATTTATAAAATAGTTGTGTGGTCTTGCGATGAGTATATATGTATATATGTATTTATATAGTTGAGGACTCATGTTGAGGTAACAATCAGATATATTATCTCTCTCTCGAGGAAAAAAATGGAAAAATAGTGTTCGATACCAAAAGTAAGTACCGGTCAAAGAACAAGTTTGTCTGGTTACATTCGCATGTACATATGTACATATGTAGAATATAATATTTAGTTTAGGTGGGTAGGTACCTACCTACCTATGTACCTACCAACTAACCATCATACTCTTGTAGACTAGAATAATCATAAACACTACTTAGGCATTATGGTCCGGAGTATTTTATTTTAATTCTAATCTTAGTGTCTATCTATATATGTATGTATGTATGTATACCTAAACAACAACGGTCGAGACACAACAAGTATGTAACATGACTATGTGACTCAATAAGATGAGGTGCGCCTTTGTCTCTACTTATATATTGTACTTCATAGTACATTATATGTATGTACTTAGTTAGTAAGATGACCTTCTTTAGATCAATTAAAAATTCATTGTTTCTATGGAAATTTATCATTTTATTTTTCTAGCTGTTATCCAACTATCTATTTGTCTAACCAAGATACGCGAGATTTGTATGCAGAGTCTATATTTTTCACGGTTTTTCCAACTTTGAAGTCAAAGAACACTAACATAGAGGCTTCGTAGCATATATATTCTATTTACGGATTTATTCAAAATTCGCAGTAGAACATTTAATGTGTGTCTGTGTCCCCCCCCTTATAACTTTTGATTCGCTCAATTAACAGAGCCCAAAATTTCAATATAATATATATAGATAGGTAAAGGCCTACAAAACTTTCATACTCAGAATTTTGTACTTTCGCCATCGACAGTTGGATCTCATGTGTTACATGCAACTAGTCTTAGAAATAAACATCGCTTTTTTACGACTATGGCCGATTAATTAATGATATTAATAACAATTTTGTACTACGAATAATAACACCCTATTATTATTATTATTACCATTATACAATTCCTCAAAAGAATATTATTATCAGATCAATGCGAAAAATAGTTAATTATTTATTAGATCAAAATTAAATGCAACAAATACATCGATCAAGTTTTCAATTTGGAATAATTCACCCATCCTTGAATCATTATTCTGAATAAACATATCAAAGAATAAGTAAGACTCTGAGGAGAAAGGATGCAGTGAGACTCCTGATTATTAACGTTTTTAGAGATCTTTAACGATTCTACATTTATTCATTATTACCGATTTTTGTATTTGTATTACTGATTTATTCAATAAAACTAAAATTTCTAAATTACGGCCAAACAATTCGGAATAATGCCAGTGGCCGACATAATGACCGGGAATATTATTTTTCTAGAATTCTTTTAATATCGTTACCCAAAGCGATGTATTTTCTAATTTTTACATCAAATGATTTTATTGCTTATATTTTTATTTGATATTTATCTTCATCTCCCTTTTATATAAATAAATAATCCAATTTAAAAATTTATTGGTTCTAGAAATGTTAATTGTAATACCTACCTATTATATGGTAATATAACAATTACCATTCCAGTGTTTTTGTTTTGTTTTATTGTTTTTCCCACATAATTACACTTTTGTTTTAGAAATATTATTTAAGGCCCTACTATACCCTGGATATACGGATATACGCAAAAATGCACACTAAATTAGCTTCTAATGTATGAAACACGAGAAAATATTGTATATCACCTGATATGTGATATACAACATTTTATCGTGCGAAAATGGTAAAATTTAGAGGTTTTTTTTAAATAGCAAGAAGAGTCATTGAAATTTTATAATAATAAAAAATTCAGCCGGTAGATTTTCATATTCTCTATCGAATAAAGTAAAAATATACTTCATAGGCCTTGTAGTTTTTTAGTTACTTACAGTAAAAAAATAAAAAAGGGTTTTACTAAAACTAATTTTACAAGAAAAGTATTAAACAAATTCAAAATTCAAAAAAATCATGCAATAGATTAAAGATGTACATACAAACTGTTCCTTATTTCAAAGACGTATCTTTTGAGGGTATTAGGGAAATTATTTTCAAAATATAATGTATAGCCTACTATAGCCTCTTAAGTGCATAGTGCCGAACATATGTACCTATGTAGGTATGACTGGATGTAGTTGGTTCATGTGTATTTCGGTCTCATGCGGCTGTTCTCTTTTGCCAGCAACAAGTTTATTATAAATAAAGAAACATAAAATAATCCATTAATTTTCAAAACAAAATAAAAAAAAAATATTAAATACAAATATATAAATAAATAAACAAACAATTAATAATAATAAATAAATAAATAAACAAATAAATAAATAAACAAATAAATAAATAAATAAATAAATAAATAAATAAATAAATAAATAAATAAATAAATAAATAAATAAATAAATAAATAAATAAATAAATAAATAAATAAATAAATAAATAAATAAATAAATAAATAAATAAATAAATAAATAAATAAATAAATAAATAAATAAATAAATAACAAACAAAAAAACAAATAAATTAACAAACATAAAAAATGTCAAGTTAAATGGAGCATTCATGAAGCGAACGCCATATTTTACTTATGTGCTTCATTTTATAATGTAAAGCATACCCGCACACCTGTCTCTAGATATGCCGTGATGGTTTATATGTGTACCTACTTGACGGTATTATCATATGAAAATTGCTTAAAACTTTCTCTTTTATCCACAATAAATCTAAACAAGTGAGATCTTTCAAGTAAAAAAAAACTCTTCTAAAATGTTATGTTCCATGAAATGAAATCATTATTGATTATATTAATAAAAATATACATAAGAAGATTATTTGTGACGGACAGGCAGGTCTGAAGTTGTCTGAAGGCAATGTATAATTAAAAGTAAACCCGAAGGCTACGTTTTGTCTGAAAGCTGAAGACTTGTATAACAATGGTGGCTAGACTAGGAAGGTAGGTACCTACATATTATATGTGTGTCAAGGACGATATGTCGCAGGCAGATCATATGATTTAGCAGGATGTAATTTATCTAGGCACATTACACACTTGTTCATTTGGGTAAATAATCACATGAATCTATCCAAAATATATTCAACCTAAAAAAATATAAAAGTCTCAAAACAAACATAGTCTTAATTACAAGTAATACGAGAATTATTTAATGCTCCATTATAGGACCAATTTTACAAAAATAATCACTATATAGGGAGACGAATGGAAAGGATATTAGGAATTGGACAAAAAAGAAAGAAGAAAGCTTGCAAAAGCAATGCTCACCATTGCGGGAGCCACAGAGGGATTCAAGGACTATTACTGATGATTTAAATCTAATAATAAACATATTAGAGGGGTCTATATTCTAAAAGAACACATTGAAATAGTTACAAGTTGTGAATATATGTTGTGGTTGAAGAGGATTGGTCGGGAAATTATGTACGTACAAGTCTTACACAGGTACGTACAAGAAGGTTCGTAGAGGTCTCAAGAAGCACCTTTTTCGCAAATCTTACCAGAGCCAAAATAATGATACAACGTAATTAATTTTCAGCTCTTAAATAATCCAAATAATACTAATTATTATTATTATTATATTACATTCTGTCATCAGTCGTCAGCTGAAAAGTTGTCAGTGAAGTCTTGATTAAGATTAAATCAAGTACAAAATGGGGGGCACAACCATCCATTCTTAGAACTTCGGGACTTGCTCTCTGCTACTCGGCAGGGGAATATGCGGCTCCAGTCTGGTTCCAATCTCCCCATGCCAGAAACGTAGATGTTGCTTTGAATGAAACCAACAGACTAATTACGGGGTGTCTTAAACCTACTAATGTGGAAAAAATCCAATTACTAACTGGAATAGCACCACCACATATAAGAAGAGTTGTAGCCTCTGAAGAGGAAAAGATGAAACAGCAGAATGACTCTCGACATCCGCTATATGGTCACATCCTCCCGCCCTCAAGACTCAAATCTAGAAACAGCTTCCTCAGGAATACAATATCTTTAAACTCAACCAGCGAAAAGAGAAGAGTTGAGCTGTGGAAGGAACGGATAGAAGGTGAGAGCTTTCGTGAACCAGCAGAGGTACTCCCGGCGGGTCACCTACTGCCTTATACAGCCTGGAAATCCCTAAACAGGCTGAGGACGGGTGTAGGAAGGTGCAAGGTGAACCTGGATAGATGGGGAATGCTGGAGGCGGACCAGGACACGGCATGTGAGTGTGGAGAGACGCAGAGTATGTCGCACCTGTTGAGCTGCCCGCTTATGGAGGGAGGGTGCTCTGAAGAGGATTTGTGGCAGGCCAATGAAAATGGAATTATGGCTGCAAATTACTGGAGGGACACAGTGTAGGCGGATGACCTTGGACACGGAAATGAAATGAAATGATTAATTTGTTTAATTCTATGGTTTACGTAGGTATATGTAGGTAAAAGGAACTTTTTAACAGATGGTGTTTTTTCAGCAAAAGGTCATAACTTACAAGAATCGAATCAAATTTCTAACAAAGTGCTTTAATTACTCTCCACACTATGGAATAGTGGAGAGTCATGATTTCACATTTTTTTTACATCAATTTCTCAACAGGTATCATGTAGAGAGTGCACACTGCAAGTTTTTTCGTGATGTGTTTGTATGTATGGCGTACGGCGTTCGGCCAAAGGCGATTCTAGAACCTTCGGACTAGGCAAACCCTGAAAGAAAATTGGAAAATGTCGATTATCTAATGTTTTTAGTAACGTTGTTTATTCCAGTGGCCATGAAAAATATTTTTAAAATCACATAGCAAAATAATATTTACATTTGTGGCCCTGTAAAGCATCGTATCTACATACGGTTAAATTTTTAATCTTGTAGTATGGTGTCAATAAAATAAATATATATATTAGTTCTTGAATTTCTGAACATAATATTCATAGGCAAGCCAAGATTTTCGGCTTCTATAAGCCATTCCGCTACTGCGTTCGGCGTACGGAATTATCCTTTATGTGTCCTCTCTACAGCCCAAATTATAAGTCCGATCGACTTCATATTTACATCATATGTGTAAAGTGCATAGACCTAGAGCTGATTAGTTTTCCATAAACAACTTTTAATGTCTTCTTTGTGATTTCATCATGTAGGTACGTTATTTTTTTGTGTCCTCTCTACAGCCCAAACTATAAGTCCGATCGACTTCATATTAACATCATATGTATAAAGTGCATAGACCTAGAGCTGATTAGTTTTCCATAGATATCCGTTAATTTATTCTCTATGATTTTATCTGTCCAAATTTTCAAAATGCTCTCACGGTCTGGAAAATCGAGTTTTTTGTATACTGTTTCGATACAACAAAAATACACTTTAATAATCCTCGTATTGTCAAAATTTAAAGAAAAATTCTATGGTTTGCTATATCAATGTGAAATAAATTTCATATTTGTATGAAAAATGTATATAACAGAAGTAAAATAGCGTCTGTAAGGGAAAATTGAGTGATCAACTTCATATTGATATTGTATGTGTCTCTATAGACATGTGTATTTTTTACTCTCCATTTCTATCTTCCTCAATGGGTAGGCAGTGAGAACCGAACACCGCATTCTTCTACTTGACACATACATCGCCTCATCAACATTGATACTCTGTTTCATACATGCTCATCTTGCTATTAATGTAATTTTACTTAAAATTTCTCAACAGGTATCGTGTAGAAAATACATACAACGAGTTTCATGACAATTTTTTGTGTGTATGGTGTATTGTGAAAACTTTTGTCCTCTGGGAATCTTATATTTGTTTAAGAATCTAATAGAAATGTACTTTATAAAAATGCATTTAGAGATTGTCAACATTTCAAGAAGAAAAAATAAATGCTTACTATGGTATGGAGAGTTTAGTGTTGGCCACAACCCACTCATTTTAAAGTATGTATAGCACATATTGCTTCAATAATCTCTCATTCATTAGTACTGATTTTTTTAAGAAATATAGCTTTTTGGCGGTATTTAGTGGTGACATGTGTAAATACTTATTTATTAAGTTCACGAATAATATTTTGGTTAAAATACAATGTAATTAAATCCGTCTCAATCACTGAAAAGGGGTAAAAAAAAATCGCGGTGAAAAAAGTAAATTAAAAAAAGCGCTCGTTTGGTTTTGGTTAAGTAAGGTTAGGTTATGTTAGGTACTTGTGTGCAAGGTCAAAAGTGCATCGAATAATGCTTCTTTGTTGCAGAAACATTAGTTGGGTATATGTATATTATAATATTGTTAGTACTTACACATACATCCAAATATTATAATTGCCATTTTAAAGCGGTTTAATTATTTCGCCAGAATAACTTTAGTGTCTGCCGCACTTCTGGGAATCGTAAAAAATGGCAAGCGCTGTGTTGGTATATTGGGTGTATTATGTTATTTGAAAAAATCCCGGCTGAACCGTTCACATCACAGAATATTCTGCATCTAATTATGAATCTATGGTGCAACAATTTTTTTACTGTTAAAAGGCTAGACGGACTGCAGACGTATAATATTAGGTATGTAGGTACAAACCAACCTTCATAATATACATAGGTAGATAGGTATCTAATTTTCATAACTAAACTTGTATCCTTGCGAGTCCTGTAACTCAATACTTGGGTACATACATCGGTGATTTTTTATTATTATAAATTATTATCAATTATTAAATATAAAAAACTTTTTTATTAATTCCAATATAATTCAATGTGACAAATATTTTTTTGCTATGCACATTTTCTAGTAGGTAGTCAAAATTGAGAAAAAAATAATGATTTAAACCAGAATTCTGTTTTAAGAATCTAATTCCATCAATATTATTTCTTAATCGACATTAGTCCTATCAATATAAATTATTATTGTTTAGTAACAATAAAAAATAAAAAATACATTTACTTATTTATTATTATTTTTATCCTTCGAATTAAAATCTTGATAGAATTGTGAGTAATTTGATAATTTGTCGTTTACATACATTATATTATTAAAAGAGATTTATTTTTTGGCCTTATTTATAATAAAATTCCATATTAAACATATTGACCTATCACTAGTTGCATGTTACACAAGAGTTCCAACTGTCGATGGCGATAGTACCTACCTACCAAATTATTCAATATTTTAAAATATTTTGTTTTCTACACAAAACGTTTATGTCACGATAGGAAAGTGTGGAGGTCAGTCCTTTTTTCCCACCACGAATAGGAAACAGCTTGATGTTATGCATCTATTAAGAAAGTATCAAATTATCAGAATCCCCGTAGATATTGTTTATCCTGTCATACAAATTGTATCAAACGATGTCGTCACTAAACGATGTCGTCACTAAACGATGTCGTCACTAAACGATGTCGTCACTAAACGATGTCGTCACTAAACTCAATTTTTAAAAAAATTGTTGAGGAGTTTGAGATGCTCTGCTATAGTATTTATGTTTACTATATAAAATTTAATTATCTAGCTTTAATGTTTCGGTATTTTTAGTATATCAAAGCAATTAACACACATATATTTGTAATTTTTTTAATAAAAAGTGTGAGATTTCCTGGTACTTTTTCATAAAAACATAATTGAGATATGGTATTTGTCTATATTTATTTATACATATGTACATAATTTTCAGCATTCTAGCTCTATTGTTTTTGAGATATAAGGAAAAATAACATAAAAATTCAAAAGTTAATAACCCCTGATGGGAATGAAAATTCGAGAGCATAAAAGTTTGAGCTCTGTGAATATGTAAAAAGTTAGGTAATGTTGTATAATAACAGATTATGTATTATGTATGAGTGAATGTCATCTTTTTGTTTGATATTTTGTGGAAATAAATATGAATTTTACTATAGTATTAAATTTTTTTAATAGAATTAAATTAGTAATTATTTCCGGGTTAAGTAAATAGAGATATATGTATGTTTATTTAATAAAAGATTGAATATATAGATAATTAAACCCCAATTAATATAGGTAATAAAATGTACATAATAATGATATAAAAATATCATAAAATAAATGATGTATTAAAAAATATTTCATCAACTTTCCGAAACATTATTGAAACATTAATGTATTTATTTTATTTTTAAATCTTCTAATGAATTGAACAATTATCTCAATGACTGACGAGCGGTAGTTAATCTGTGCTACCATTCATATATAAGATATGTCGATTTTTTTATTTATATTTATTATAGTTGCTTATATGAAATATTTTTTTTGTATATATTTTTTAAACTACCTTAATATGTTGTTCAACTATTGAACTAAATACTAGTTGCATGTAACACATGAGATCCAACTGTTGAAGAATAAGTACCAAACTATAAACCCATAAATACAAATTAATTAATATTTTTAGATATTTGGTTTTCTATACAACACATGTACCTAGGTATGTATGACAAGATAGGATAGTATGGAGGTCAGTCCTTTGATCCTACCCAGAATGTGAAAACAGCATGATGGTATGTATGTACATATGTTTGGAGATTAGTATCAAATTATTAAGTCTTCTTAGATATTGTGAGTAGGCTACTTCCATACAAATTGTATGAAACAATGTCCTCACTAAATTCAATTTTTTATAAAAATTGTTGATAAAAATTTGCAATGTGCTAATACAATTTTAATATTTTTTATAGAAAATCAAATTTTCTAGTTGGGGTGTTTCGGCTTTTTTCGATATTTAAAAAAAAATAGGAAATATAGGCAGTTAAACTCATAAATTTATTATAAAAAAATATTTTTCTTAATAAAAAATGTTTGAGAAATCCTGGAATTTTTTTGAAAAAACATAATTGAGATTTTGTATTTGTCTATGTTTATACCAATTTTTAGCGTTCTAGCTTTTACGGTTTCTGAGATATATGGAAAAATAAATCAAAATTTCAAAAGTTGATAACCCCTGACTGAAACAAAAATTCACAATTCTGAGTATAAAAGTTTTGTAGGCTTGTAATTTTTTATATATTTTAAAATTTTGGGCTCTGTAAATTAAGCGGATCAAAAGTTATAAGGGGGGGACAGACAGACACACAGACAGACACACACATAGACACACACACACAAAACTCACATAAAATGTTCTACTCTGAGTAAATCCATGTATGGGAACATATATGCTGCGAGGCCTCTAGTTGGTGTTATTAAGAGAATTGAATTCTCATGAACGAATCGACAGTTGGATTACGTATACAACTAATATGAGAATTAAAATCCGTGAAACGTACTTCGTATTAGTACTCGGTTATCCGAGAAGCAACGCAAAATAAATATATAAATAAATACATATATTTCGAAACAGATCTGGTTTTGTGTTGTGGTACAAACTACAAAAAGGTTTTTACAAATTTAGTATGCAATACCAATATAATTTTTAATTAGGTTTTTATTGATAAAAATAATATAAAGTCAATACATAACTCAGGGGGGCAAGTCTGGTTCAATCGGCGAAATCAAAACCTTCACGATTACCCATATCATGGATATAATTATTATATGGAGTTCTGTAATATCTTTAGATGCCATAGAACTCCATATGATAATTATATCCATGATATGGGTAATCTCTAATCACTAGGGTTTTGATTTCGCCGGTCGGACCAGACTTGAACCCTGAACAACAACTAAAGACCCACCCCAAAGAGACTTTTTTTTAGTAATTCCTTCTGGTGGTTAATACATATATATTATGAAAACGAGTAGGTTGTAGCCAACACTAAACTCTCCACATCATAGTAAGTGTACATTTTTACTTATTGAAAGGTTGACAATCTCATTTCTTTATATTCTTAAACAAATATAAGATTCCCAGAGGACAATTTTTTTTACAATACACCATACACACTAAAACATTGTCATAAAACTCATAGTATGCACTTTCTACATGATACCTGTTGAGAAATTTATGTAAAAAAATTGCATTACTAGCAAGATGATCGGGTATAAGACAGTGTATCAATGTTTATTAGCCGATGGATATGTGTCAAGATAGAAGAATGCGGTGTTCGGTTCTCTCTGCCTACCCCTTGAGGAAGATAGAAGTGGAGAGTAAAAAATACACTTGTCTATACAGACGCATTTAATAGCAATATGAAGTTGATCACTATTTTACTTCTGTTATATACATTAATTCTGTTATATACATTCTTCATACAAATATGAAATTTATTTCACATTGATATAGCTCACAAGAGATTTTTATCTTTAAATTTTGACAATCCTTGAAATCACTTTTGAAGAGTGTATTTTTAATGTATCAAAACTTCAAAAAGTATTAAAATACCTCGATTTTCCAGACCGTGAGAGTATTTTGAAAATTTGGACAGGTGAAACCATAGAGAAGAAATTAACGAATATCTATGGAAAACTAATCAGTTCGAAGTTAATCGACTTATATGATATCAATTTGAAGTCAATCGGACTTATAGTTTAGGCTGTAGACAGGACACAAAAAAGGATACGGCATACGACATACGGCGTACGCCATACATACAAACACATCACGACGAAACTCATTGTGTGCATTCTCTACATAATACCAGTTGAGAAATTGATGTAAAAAGTACGCTTTAAAATTGTGAAATCCCAACTCTCCACTATTCCATGATGTGGAGGGTAAAAATTTCATAAGAACGATTCATAATATTTACTTAAATATTACATCTATTGTTATTATTTTTGGTATATTTCCAATATAATCGCATCTCGGTATGTCTATATATTTTAAAACATATTCCGAGTTGCATTCGAGATCTAAATAAATATTTTGTGAAACACTGTGAACAACAGGGAAATAGTTTCTATTCTCATGATATCGACTATCGGACATGACATGTCGTAATTAACACACTCATATAAAGATACCACTAATTGAAATACTCTAGGTACATGTTACAAATAATAATGAGAAGACTTTAGATGTGGTAATATGTACCTATTACAACCAAAAATATCCATTAAATTTTATATGTAGGGGAGATTGGGATCATTGGATTCAATTTTTAGATTTTATTCTTTTAAGAATAACTCTTTAGATCATCATTTTTTTCTTTAGATCATCATTCCATCTTCAGCTAATATTTATATGAAGGAAGTGTAAAAATATCTTCTATTATTTACAAGGTATTATCGTTTTATACGAAAATTCAAAAGTTCCCAAACCTCCCTGCGGTAGAGAGGTTTGGGCACACCAGCATTAGGAGTTTAGGCCACTATACTCAATAAACCTTATTTAAAGCAACAAAAGTATTTACACATATTTCAATTGGAAATGATAAGGAATGTAATGAACACCCAAAATTTAAGGAAATAATTGTATGTATATTTGCGAGGAAATAAATAAATAAAAAGGAAAAAATGAATGACAGACAAAATATATTTATTTCTTGATTAAACCAAAATAAAAAAAAAACAATGAATCATTAATTTTCAGTACCATTTTTTTTTATTTCACAAGGACATTATCTAAAATATGTTTATAAAAGAGAGAATTTTGAGTGTGTCCATTCCTTCCTGTACTTATTTTAAATACATCTTTATTCTCTATATTATTTATTTAGAGTAAAGAACTTATGATCCTTTGTAAAAAAAGAAACGCAAATTCGGAATAAAGTTTTCTAATTCGAAAACATACATTTTTATTTGTCGAAACTTCTAGGTGATTTAATGTTTGTTGGTGTTGCTAGTGCCAACGATAATGCCAATTTGCAGAAAATTTTACATTATATCCTTATATTTTAAAATACTTGTGTCCCGATGTCCCGTGTGCCCGATCCTCCCTACTACCCAATGATCATCTCTCCCCTACAGGCCTATGTCAGGACTTATGTACATAGGTACATATTAAGATTTTTAGTTGTAACTTTTTTTGTTGCATAATATCCCAAAACAATATATTATATCTTTATGTATTGCATTTATCAACATACGATTATCGCTATTTATAGCTTAATAGGTAGGTATACAAAATTGCCGTTATTAAATTATTTCTCAAGGCATGTAGGTATATGTATGATAATAACTACACAATTAAAAAAAATGTTACACCCTTTTCAAAGTTTTCTTCCCGTAAAAATAAATTCATCAAAATACTCTTGGTTTATTGGAATAAGTATTTTTGTTACTTACTATTGTTTACTTTGTATGAAATACAAAATTGATTCATTTTATTTATTTACTAACGGTTAAAAAAACCATTTAATAAAAATATCAAAAACATAACATAAACACATCATCTTGAATAAACAGTCACATTTTTCGTTGAACAAAATATAAAAAGAAAAAATAAAATATCAAATGAACCAGGTTGAAATTTTTACCTGCATTTTTTCAGAGTTTCATAGCTGGTTGGGGGTTAGTTGAAAATCGATTGCAAAATTCTAGTACAGACAGATAAGTATAGTTTACAATAAGAACATATTTTTAACCTGAAGTTAAAAAAGGATATACAAATTAGAATATTATGAATTGTTCATTTCAGTAACATGAAATTAATATTTTTACTTTTGCTATGCAAATGAATTGCGAGTCACTATTAGGTATATTCACTTGATCACTTTCACTTGTTGTCGGCCTTCGTGGCTCAGTTGGTTGGGTATCTAACTGCTGATCCAAGGGTCCCGGGTTCGATTCCCGGTGGAGACACAGTTTTTAATTGTGTTTTCAGTCTGGATCTGTGAGACGATTAATATCGTAAGTTATTGGGTGCGTGCTAAATTAATATTTGACATAGTACCTGTTAGTTGCCCGAGAAGCAACTAATTAAATAAATAAATCACATCTCATTTTCGTGCATAATTTTATCTAGGTAGGTACCTATATATAGACATACGTTATTTAATTGTTCCTGATATTATAAATTATCCCAAGTTTATCTGAAGATGCGAATCAAAAATTAAAAGCATTATTCTATCATTTAGTATAATGGAGATGATGCGAACATTTTTACAAATTAACCCGTAGATTGGACTTACCTATCATCTAACATTTTCTAAAAGTAAAGCAGTTATCGCTTTTGCATGTGTATTGTCACATTTATATATTTACAGATATACCTACATTAATGGAAATAAGTCTATTTATACGTTTCACTGACAAATCCGGCTGGGATTACATTGCACAGGGTAACTGAAAAAATCTTTAAACATATGTCTTTTTGTTTGATTTTTTTCCAAAATAGTTTTTTAAAAAAATCATACTTATTAGACAGCAGCAAAGAAAATGAAATTGTGATTTTCCCATTTGAATTTCGATATCTAAATATTCTAGAAACATTTTGTTTTAACAAAATGTATCTATAATTTTTTTTCGACGTCCAAATTTAAAAAAAATTGTGAATGTAAGTCGCTAGTATATTACTTATTATCCTAAAACTTACAGTCCAAGTAAATCTGTCGTACCTACCTATTTCTTTCGCACTATTTTTTTTAGATTTAGCACCATTTGAATAACGTTATCGGAACACATCAAAGGAATAAAAGTTAGTAAAAGAAATAAAAATATAATTAACTGTTTTTTTCATAATAGGAGTTTGAGTAGGTATAGTTATCCCATTCTTAGTAAGTTAGTACCTAACTTATTTTATTTCGTCGCTCTATAAAATCGTACATAATTTATCGCTTCATAAATGTACCTAGTATTAAAAAATATGATAAAATGGGATGTAGGTGCAATCGTTTTTTATTGCTGAAACTTTTGGACAGAAACTCCAAAACTTATTTTTTTTTACTAGACAAAAAATGTTACCACCGTGTAGATGCTAGACGTATGTCGTATGTCATATTGTATAGGTACCTACCACATACCACACAAGACATTAAATATAAAGCGGTCATCGGCCAATCCATTGCTTACCTAAGTTCTATGTATGTTCGGCAACAAATATAACTAGGTACCTACCTTCATTATTCAAGTGATACTTTTTTTATTCGCAAGATGGCTACTTGTCAAGCAAGGCAATTAAAACATTTTGTGTTCTCGCTGCTTTCGGCTTTTGGCACATTCGGGTATGGATCAAGTATAATCAGGCCACTACCGACCAGACGAGATTAACCCACGCCCCTCGGCTTCAAACCAAATGCGACCTTATTTCATTCAACGATACATGTCAATATTGCGTACATAGGAGAATAATAAAAATATTTTATTGCATTATCACTCGTGATTTATATTATTGGACAATACGCAAAAAAATATAACCTATTAGATTGTTTCAAAACTAGGATCACACTGTTGGTCTTAACCTTTTTGATGCGTTATATTCATAATGAGAAAGACTTGTAATTATTAGTTTGGACTACGTTAGTTTTGAATATGCTTTATAAGAAAATAATAAACTAGACGTATTTTTAGCTTTGAATCAATTCTTGTTCTGACATCTTCTATGCGTTTCAATAAAATATTCAGCATTTTTTGTTGTTGCATAATTTATTCAAAGTAAGTCGGTAGGTATATTAGATTTACATAACATTATCGTTCCCATCACTTGAATATTTGGTATAAAGTTACAAAAAAAAAATTGCGGTAGACATTTTACTAATTGCGTGTATTTTACCTGTATATAAAAAGTACCTATATGTAGGAATTCATTGAAAATATTATATTGTCTATTTAATATTTTATTTAATTAGTATATCAACAAGTATCATATTGCAGCTGTACTGAAGTTTATTGACTTTTGATGTGCTGAGTTTTATTCATTTAATCAGGGGTGTCTCGCATTTGAGCTTAATCATCCGAAATAATTCAAAATATGGGTTTTATTCATACGATACCATTCATATGGACAAATCAATACATTAAGTCTCTCACGGGTTGGGTAGAGAGAAACGGATGAAACACATTTCCCTCCTAGACTTAATTTGACAAGTACGTACATTAGAAAATTGAATATATTCATTATAATATATTTATAACTGATTTAATTTTGTTAACTTTTTCGATCAACAATACTTGATGGAATTCCATTATAACATATTAAAATAAAATACTGTTTTATAATTTTTTTCCACTTGATTTAATAGTACTCGGAAGATGCTCGTCTAAAGCGAAACTAGTTAGTCTATTAAATTAAGTGAAAGAAAATTATAAATCAGTATATTATATTAATATATTATGATATATTTAATCTTAAATACTGTAGAAAATATATATTTAACATAATTTCACCAATTTTATTTTATAAAAGTTTGAAAAATATAACCACTGTATCACAAATAAATACAACAAAAAAGATTATAAGTACCTACCTAATTAATAGTAATAAAAGAAAAGAAAATTGATTTGATAATATTTTTTAAAGTGTATTTGATAGCAAAAACTAAAGTAGAAAAATTAATAATTAACTTTAATTGGTTAGTATACCTAAATAACTGTTTGTCAATAAGCCCGCCAGTGTACAAATATATATTTTTGTATAGAAAGTTACAAATAAAAATGAATAAGATCCTTTTGTAACTACAACGTACCTACATTATTATAATTAACTCATTTTGAAATATTATGTTTTCGTTTGATTTTATGTTTAAAACATAACACAGCTAAGGATTAAGTATATGTATTCAGTCAATTTAATGATATTTTTAATCATTTTAATTACTAACATTTTCATTTAAACTAGCGGATATTTTATTTTCAAAATCGTAATACACATCTTCATAAACTAATATCCTTTTTATCATAAGATAACACACCACAAGGTGTTGGCGATCCGTGGATTGATCACCCCTGTACAAAATGTCTATCGAATTTATCTCATAACTTGCATCGAGTGACCATAATATTTTTATATTACACATTATTTAAATATTTTAATTATAATTAACCTTTTCCTTATTTACATAACGAACAACGTTAGAGATAATCAGTCGTAAATATATAAATATATATATACAACTACATTATCTTATTGAAATATAATACATATATACCTAGGTACTTATCTTCATATATTATACATATATTGTTGTTTTATTGCCTTCGCTTGTTATATACGACGACAGTAGGTAGGTATGTATTTGTGTACTTTTAAAATATCAAATGTCAACGAACTCGCCATTTTCAATCTGATTTTGTATTTAATTGAACAAATGTCTACAAACATGATACTTTTTATGATACACAAATCAATGGTTTTGTACCTCACAGTCAGTATTTTTAGACATTGCTCATTAATTTCGGGTAGGATTTAAAATTTTGACTCGCAAGAGCGATTTGCATTTTTTTTAAATGAATATGTTCTTGTTTAACAAGTACATATACCTACATCTTCCTACGTTCCCTAAAATAAGCATAAACGCTTGTGCTATTGGTGAATGAAATAATAAATAAAATTTATCTAAATGTTTTATTTCCTGTCATTTTTTTATACAGTAGTATATTTATATTGCGACCCCCGTGACACAGTTGGTAAGCCATTGACTTCTGTGCGGGTATCCTGTGTTCTATCCCAAGCAGAGAAGAATTTATTTAAGGGGCCATATAAACCTAAAAACCTCAATTTCAAATCAAATCCCTCAAATATGTTAAACTGTGTGTTTTTAGAAAAAAATACCGTAAGTGATTTCAACATTTCTCTAGTGAATGTTCGTCACTAAATTTTAAAATTCAGCCTAAATTCCCATAAAAAAATTATTAAAAATATTTTTTTTACAGAATTTTTTAAAAATTACTCCATAACTATGTATCGTAGAGAAATAAATCTGTAATATGGATAAATAGTGCATAAAAATGAAAGTGAATGACCGATAAAGTTTTTTCATTTCAACTAAGGTTTGTTCTTAAAATGCAAAAAATCAACAAATTTGCGGTTTCCGATAATTTAAATCACGTATTATACATTTTTTAACGCGCGCCATAGTTACCCTTAGATACTAACGCGTAACTTCGTAGTGCATTGGGCGGTTTTAATATTATATCATGTTTTCAGTCACTAAGTTTAGCGTTATATGTCCTCTTAAAAAAATTCTCACGCTAATATTGCTGCTCTTGGCTGGAAATACTGGCTAGTTGGAAGAAATTGCCATATGGAAATATACTCGCCACTAACGCAGGATGTGTTTTTTTATGTTATGTTCTATTTTTATTGCATATTTCTTAACTGTGTACATACTGTTTAACAATAAAATCTTTACAATTAATACACGATTCACTCAATAGTTAACTGTGTACATACTGTTTAACAATAAAATCTTTACAATTAATACACGATTCACTCATTAGTTAAACATTTCAATTATGTTTATGTTCTTATTTATATAAATGTTTTTTTCAACCGTTAAACAAATAAATAAATTAAATTACCTAATTCTTAATACTTTCCGTTTTTGCACCTAATACCTAGCGTCAAATTAAAGTATAATGTACACAAACTTGCACCATTGTTCAATTTTTAAGGTATGTGCAGTTTGTTAAATAAAAGTGATATGTGTCATGATATATCGATAAATTTTTGTTTTCACTATTCAATATAAAAGGCATATTATTATTTAGAATCAAATCGAGGAATGTTTCTTTCTTCTGTGTACCTACCAATGTTTATATCTATCTGTCAGCGATAGTTCAGAGGAAATATCTTCATGTATGTTGTCATATTTTTTGACAAAAACACATTATTTTGTGATTAAGATTATATTAAGTACGTAACTAAATAATATCTTATGTACAGGTGTTAATAATTTGAATCATACAACATTACTTCACATCATAATAATATATACTCAATTGAATTTATCTAAGAAATTATTTGTTGAGGAGGTATTTAGTTGGGTACCTACATACCTACTCAAATATTATATCTATGTATTAACATATATAAGCGTTATTACCTAACTGTTAACTTCATCTTGTATCTACCTATTAATATTTGAAGAATTGTATCATTTAAAATTTTAATGTTAGTTTATTCCTTAAAGTATATAATTAAAAACCTTAGAATTATTTCAACTTTAATTATATGAAACAAAAAAATCATATTGGTTTGAATTGATTGCCTTATGGCAATATCGATATTAATTTTTTAAAACAAATTAAAAAGTGTCGAATTAAATTAATACCTACAATAAATTACAAATATTAGGATAATTCAACTATCGACTTGTGCAAGAAAATTTATTTCTCTTAACATATCGTCTTAACGTATAGTGTCGTGGTCGTCGACTCCCCTTATAACTTCTGATCCGCTCAATGCACAGATCCCAAAATTTCAGAAAATATAGAAAATTATAGGCCTTCAAAACTTTTACACTCATAATTTTGAATTGTTGTTTCAATCAGGGGTTATCAACTTTTGAATTTTCACTTTTTTCCATATAGGTATCTCAAAAACCATAAACATCTCAAAAAAATTGGATTTAGTGACAACATCGTCACTATCGACACTACACAATACCGACGGGGACTCAATAGTTTGATAGCAACATACATTTAAATAATTTTTCCTCTGCTGGTAATCGAACCCAGGACGCCCGCACAGATACCACACAGCTTACCAATTTTGCCACCGGCGGTCTTAAAATATTTATTAATTTGTGTTTAAGTGTTTATAGTTTGGTACGTATTCTTCTATTATACATATCATCGACATCAACAGTTGGATCTCATGTGTTACATGCAACTAGTTCTTACATTAAAAACAAGTACTAAAATCATTGATTGCTTAACATTTATTTAAAATTATTGCTATTCGTTATTAAATAAAATATTGTTATATTATTTTTATCCATACTTATCTTTTGAAGGAAGAGGCAGTTTAAATCCAAGACGCTTGTATGAAGGAACACGTTTGTATGCAGGGTCTATTTTTTTCACGGTTTTTCCAATTTTGAAGTCAAAAAACACCAACTTAGAGGCATCGCAGCATATATTATGTTCTATATACGGATTTACTCAGAATTCAGAGTAGAACATTTCGTGTGTCTGTGTGTGTGTGTGTTTGTGTGTTCGTCCCCCCCTTATAACTTTTGATCCGCTCAATTGACAGAGCCCAAAATTTCAGAATATATAAACAGTTATAGGTTTACAAAACTTTTATACTCAGAATTGTGAATTTTCGTTTTAATCAGGGGTTATCAACTTTTGAATTTTTACTTTATTTTTCCATATATCTCAGAAACCATAAAAGCTAGAACGCTGAATTTTTTTATAAACATAGACAAATGCAAAATATCAAATTAGTTTTTTCAAAAAAATTCCAGAGTTTCTCAAAAAAAAATATTATTTTTAACTGCCTATATTTCCAATTTTTTTAAAAATATGAAAAAAGCCGAAACATCCCAACTAGATAATTTAATTTTCTATAAAATATATTAATATTGTAGAAGTACATCTCAATTTTATTTTAACAATTTTTATAATAATTGAATTTAATGACGACATCGCTTCATACAATTTGTATTAGCAGTCGCCTATACACAATATCTAAGACAATAGTTTGATACTTACTCTCCAAACATATATACAAACCATCATGCTGTTTTATTATTCCGGGTAGGAGAAAAGGACTGACCACCATACTGTCCTATCTTGACATACATACCTACATGTGTTGTATAGAAAACAAAATATCTTAAAATATTCAATAATTTGGATTTATGGGTTAATAGTTTGGTACTTACTCTTCAACTATACATACTATCGCTATCGACAGTTGGATCTCGTGTGTTACATGCAACTAGTGTAGGTATATTCCAGATACGATCATGTTGGTATTGTTTGATTACATAATAATCCAATCTGTTTAAAAAATAAATGCTTCTTAGGTATAAATATTCATCAACTTATTATAATTATACATTCTCCACTCATCTTTCACTGTTCTCAAATTTCATCACTTTAAATATAGTTGCATAAATATAGTTGCATTCATTCTCAGTCCATTTTGCATGCGTCCATCGAATACTATTTTATCCAAACATTCAAAGTCTTCCACACTTTCTGCCATTAATATTTTGTCATATGCATACATTAGATCACATACAGTAACACCTTCCAGTTTCTACCCAATGTTCTCATTCTTTAGTGCTCTCACACAGTACCTACCTAGTCAATGTATAGGTTAAGGAGCCACGGTAATAAAGTACACAATTTTGTTTATTATTTCTTAAATATTTTAACTTCAATTACACAACCAATATTAAATGACTTAAATTATTTTACTATTACGATTTATATATGTATACAATATTATGACATCGATAAGCTGTGTCAAAAATGTAAATTTAATATAATATGTAGTATGAAAAGCAACGGAACAAAATTATTGTTCACGCCGATAAACATACATAGATATTGTAACATACAATTAAATTTTATCTCCTTTAGCACTGAACTTTTTATTTCGTTTCACATCTAAACTTATTGTTAATTCTCTCGTAAATAATAACAATAATATAAAGATTGTGGTAAGAAGACGCGTATCTCTCTGTATGTGTATGTATGTTTATGTTATTTTAGTTTCAAATATCTTTCCGTTAATTGTCACTTAATCACCTATTTTGGTTACGTAACTCAGACATTTACCTACTAACAGTAACAGATATTACATATTTTCTTGAATGTAATGTCTTGCCGTGAACCTTATGTGGATGTAATAAGTAGGCATAGGTACTGTACATTATATCACTTTGTATATTGAGTGTCAAATCTCAAAAATATTTTTTTTTCGTTAAATCCACTAAACTAGGAAGAAACCACGGGCTTCCATTTTGTACTTCTGAACTTATTACACAATATATAATTTATTATTTCTCCCTTATGTTGATCACGGTTTTGGATAAGTTACATACTCGTCCAGGTATAAATCCCTTAAACTCGCTCTCATTTAATGAATATTTAAACCTAGATAATATAAATATGTTAATGTGAAATATTGTTCCTGATTGCTGACACTAAGTTTGGATTATGGAAGAAAGGTAAGGATGAGGAATAAAGTTATGAGTACCTTTGATTTGGGGGTGTTGTGAGGTGTCTTAGGGATAAGATACGAAGTAATGAAATCAAACGCCGTACCAAGCACCTTGACATTACAGGCCATATTGCCAATATCAAGTGGTAGAGGGCAGATCACGTAGTACCTACATATGTAAGACAGAAAGTTGACAGATTGATGGGCACCACGAATTATAAAATGGAGACTTTGGGAAGAAAAAAGAAGAGTAGGTCGACAATATAGTTACAGTCGCGTGAAAGAAGTGGTCAGGGATGCTCAAGATAAGAGAAAGTTGAAGGAGGCCTACATTCAGCAGTGGAGAGATGGCTAAGAAGAAGAAAAAGAAGATGTGGAAAAAAATTGAGACTTCAAACAACTTTTATAATATCTGACATAATATTTCACTAACTACATTTAACAACGTCGAGTTATTGGGTGCAGTTGAGTAAAGATAATATATCCATCTGTATATGAGAACAGACCTCACATGAGGACAATAGAATCTTCTATAAGATGAAATAGATCATCTCACATTCTTTAATTAATCGATAAATGATCAAGATGTATCATATATTACGAATGCCATAGAGAAAAATGTTACCTACCTTATTATATAAATCTATGCATTTATGTAGGTACCTATACATGATATTTTTTTCATGTTATCTTTTGATTCGCAGAAATGCAGATGGCGAACATTAAATAACATTATCCTGATGAATGCATATGTTTTCGTTAATTATTACGAAAATTTTCATCTATGTCGGAGGTAGAAACACTGGAATAATTTATTTATTAAGTAGAATGTAGCATTCCTTATAAATTGCAGTGTATTTGTATTCACAACTACGATAGAACTAGTGGGTTGTTACGATTTTAATTTAATTTCAAACATTTTTTTTTCTAAAATTCTCATTGGATAATAATACTAAGGTATAAGTAAGAGATACCTACATCATTAACTTGCATGTATTATACCTACATTTATTCCATATTGCCCACACAGTACCTACAATTAAAACGTACATACCTACAATTAAACGATTTCATATTCACATTATGCCTATTAGTTAGTTTTGCAAACATAATGTACCTAAAGGTTATAAACTCTTCAAATTGTAAGTAGACTGGTAATTGATATATCATTTTCTGTGACATTATCTGTCTTACCAACCTACTTTTGAAATTGGTACTCCAGAATTATGTTTTTTTTTATTTTTTTTTTAACAAAATTATGTGTTGCTTTTAAAAATGAAATCAGGATTTGTCATTTTTATACAAATATAGTGTAACAATTTACCTATTTTGTATTTTAATAAATACTGTGTATTTAAATGAATGTATATATTTGAATGAGCTATAATAATAATAATATAAATCAAATTTAATAGAAACCATTTTTGAATTATAAATTTGCTATAAACCACTTGTTTTTTGAGTCACTTCGCGACATGTTTCGGAAGCGCTGTCGATGGAAGGACAGCGCTTCCGAAACATGTCGCGAAGTGACTCAAAAAACAAGTGGTTTATAGCAAATTTATAATTCAAAAATGGTTTATATTAACTACCACAAAATATCCGCCGAATCATTAAATGATATCAAATTTAATAGGGCTGTTTTATGGTAAAATATCAATCGAAGGGCGCTTCTGCTTCTATTTGTCATTTAAAAAATATAAAACATCAACAAATAATGAGTCAAAAAATGTTTTTTTAACTTAGGTACTAATTGGAGTTATGCGTTGGTTCGAATCTGTTTTTTTTTTTCATAATATCCTGGTCTCTTTCAAATAATCATAAATCGGAATATACCTATAGGTATATCTCTATATTATGTACATGTTTAGTCTTGAGTTTAGTTGATTTTTTTCATTTCAATTCTCATAGTTTTTATTCCATTGGTGCTGCATGTTCTCCGAAATGAAATAATGGAATGTCTCGATTGGAAATAAGACACCGAATATCTTCAGGGAATGATAATTATAATACCACATTAGAATTGAACAAATACATTTTTGTGGGCACGACATTTACGGCGAGATTTAACTGTAGATACAACAGATTTATTAGGATGGCAAAGAGAGAGATTGCTCCACCATCATCTCACTACACTAGGTACCACTGGACCAATGGACACTTCTGATAATTCTAATCTTACCTCCAAACTGGTTTCAATTGGATGGCAATAATAATAACATATTAAAGAATCTTTCAAATTTAATGTACGTAGAACTTGGACTTATCTCGGTACATCCACAATACTCACATTAGACCTATAATAATAATAATAATAATAAATGGATAATTTCTATAGCGCCATTTTTGTGTATCCACCTCAAGGGCGCTTAACAATAACACCTGGAAAAAATAATAATAAACAAGGAAATAATCATTTAATCACTATACGAGTTTTTGAAAAAATAAGGTACCTAACTTCATATATCCAAACCAGCACTTTTTTTTTAACAGGATAAGTCACATGGATCAAAATTGGTTAACCTTGATGACCCTAACACAGTTACCAGAAGGTATTTTCATCCCTTACGAGCCAAAGAGTATAGAAAAAGAACTAACTTGTTAAAATTTAACATTGTGGCTTTTCATAACACTGAATTATTGAAATATTATCTAACAAGATTTATATGATTATAAAATAAATTTAATTCATAAGATTAATAATTTTCTCTTCATTAAATGAAGAGAAAAGTTCAGTAATTCGGCAATTCAGTAGGTATTGAATGTGTCCATACTCAAGTACAAGTATGTCAGGGAGTAATAAAT
Source organism: Molanna angustata (assembly GCA_963576475.1). Lineage (NCBI taxonomy): Eukaryota > Metazoa > Arthropoda > Insecta > Trichoptera > Molannidae > Molanna > Molanna angustata. The sequence goes on from OY754968.1 coordinate 229,891, forward strand.
ATCACACGTTTAAGACTCATTCGAACTGAAATCACGATTATAGTAAACAACTTCATTAACTTGTAGATACTTTTTTGCAATGAATCGATCTTATGTAATTTGAAAACTCAATGCAGTGCAGTTGGCGATTTTATTTCTAAATGCCAATTAATTCCAACCAACCAAAGTTTCCACTCTAGAAAAGCAAGATTTGCGTGAGAAATGATGTCAAATAATATTTCCTTGTGCTGGAAATTGAACCTAGGTCGCCGGCACAGAAGCCAGACAAATTACCACTGTACAAAGACCTTCGAATATACCTAATTTAGAGTCAACTTGTTCTGGACACTTGGACCAATGTAGTTCAATAAGGAGTGTTATCTCTTATTGATAACTCTCACAGCTGTGTCGGATACCGTGAGATAGGTACCTACTATACCTACTTATAATTTGTAAAGATAAATAATTTATCATACACAATACAATATTTTATGACCATAATCTAAATATACCGTTAAATGCCTACCTGTAGTATCTTCTAGGTGCAGGTTTCATATTTTTTATAAAAATAAATTGCCAAGTATTTGGTGTCGGGTGCATTGTGTGATTTATTACATTTCATTATTATGGCTAGCAAAATATTAATACAACAAATAGGTAAGTCTCATAATAAATTAATGTGCATTTTTTTTATATTTAATAAATTAATTTCATGTATTCAGCACATCCGAATTAAACATTTATCAGTTTCTCAAGTCCACGTTTATATAAATAACAAATGAATGGGGTTAAAAATGACTTTAGATAAATTAACGTTTAGTGACACTTTAAGATTGCAAGATGCAATTTTAATAAATACACGCGATATATCTCGTCTAATCCAATAAGTTTCTATAATAATTATTTTTTATACTGTTGAAAAAAGTATAGTACGTTCGTTTTTTGCTATCAAATATTACCTAGTTCACATTCATGGGTTGCCTCATTTTTTTATCATCTCATAGATATAGATTCTTTGTTCTGTGTCTCATAGGTATGGTCATCGAAATGCATCTTGCAATTCACAATTCCCTTCTTTCACGACTTCATTCGTATGGTCAAATCATTTTTTCAGTCAGGGATATTTATATATTAGTATATTTTTGACATAACAAAGTCACTAATTAAATGAAAAACATCTTAATTTGATAAATAAGCTTTACATATTATCGATGCATATAATTGATTTCATCTAATCTTAATGAACTGTCGATTTGTTCAAGAGAATTTATTTCTCTTAACATATTGACAAAGCGTCGAGCCTAGACATGCGAGATTTATATGCCAGGTATATATAAAAATTGAATTTAGTAACGACATCGTTTCATATAATTTGTAAGGCAATATCTCACTCAATAGTTTGAGACCTACTTAATCTACAAACATACATACATACATACATACATACATACCATCATGCTATTTACATATTCTGGGTAGGAAAAGCAGACTGACCTCCATACTATCCTATCTTGACATACATACCTACATGTTTTATATAGGAATTAAAATAACTTACATAAAATATTAATTAATTTGTGTTTAAGTGTTTATAGTTTTGTACGTATCATTCTATTATAACTAGTAATATTTAAGGAGAAACCTAGTAACATTGTTATGTACTTACTTGTTTAATTGAAATGGTTCATCAACCAAACCAATATAACAACTAAGTAGCTAGCTGATGTTGGTATCTACAAATATAAGCATAGTCATGCTACTTAAAAGGTGGTACCTACACTTTCATACTTTAAAAGCAAAAATTCAAAACTTGATATTCACGATTTTCTGATTAGTAGATACATAAACAATATATCCATGTATTAGAACCAATTTATGACAGTTTTTTTTTATTATTTTTGCTATAAGCAATTCATAAATACGTAATACCTATCCTCGTTAGCAAATCAAAACCCTCGTGATTACCCATATCATGGATATAATTATTACCTATATGGAGTTTTATAATGCCTTTAGATGTCATAGAACTCCATATGATAATAATTATATCCATGATATGGGTAATCGTGAGGGTTTTGATTTCGCCGGTTGGACCAGACTTGCCCCCCAGGTCCAATGATTTGTCAAACATAAAAAAATAATAAATTACGGTCTAACAGACCTCTAGGCATTCAATATTTTAAATAAAATTACCTAATACCGATGTCTTGTGTTACACATTTCACTTGGCTTCACGTTTTTATATGAATCAGTGAATATTTGAATTTGCAGAACGTAAATCAAAAATACCGTTAGTCAGAAGGCAGACACATTTTAAGCAACTATCAATGTATGTACTATACCTTAATACATTTTAGTTGCAAGTGATCATGACATAGTACCTACACACATACAACATACATACAAATGTATAAACAGGTAATTTCAATTACTTTTATCTTAAAACCACATACCTACCGATAATATTGTCTATAATGTAGTTCTAATTATTTCATTGTAACGTTATCAGAATTCTTCATATTCACATACAATTGTTTTGTTTATCTACGACAATTCTTACATTCTGTCTCTCTGTAAAATATTACTCTTAGAAGTATTTTTTCCTATCCTTCACTAAATTAAGGTAATTAAAGATTTTTCAGCCTATTACCTAATACAGATTATAATATAGTCTGTCACTCACACCATCACATCATATCCCACAATGTGAGGTAATCAGCAATAGGTGTGCGGGTGTGCAATACCCACACGCCAGTCTCGTCTTACCTTAAAGGCAATACATCCAGAATGGGTGGTAAACCACATTGCTTTTTGTCTCTTGTATATTCCTGGCTCTTACGAGACACCTGAAAATATGGACACAGATAATATAAATTATTTAATAATTCTAGTGATATATTCTTTCTGTCAAAAAAATACTACTTCAAAATGAATGTATGACAAGATTGAAAAATGTGGTGTTAGGTTTCTCTGCCAACCCAATGAACCACATGGAGTGATGGTATTTATGTATGTAGTAATATTATCTTTCATACAATGGGCCTATACAATAATACGTAAATCCTTCGCAAATTGATCAGTTTCATGATTCCCATCATCAAACCTCTTGTCTTCGATAAGATGGAACCACCCTAGTAATCCTTTTCTGATGAAAAAGGAATCATCAAGGATAACGTGGTAAAGAATTATTATTAATTGCAGACGACTTTGCAAATTGAAGAGTTTAATATTTTTTTCTCGTGAGTTCCATCATCAGAACTCCATGAAAATCATATGTGAGATAATCTCTGAAGAACTCCCTTCCTACTAAAAAAGGAATCATTAAAATCGGACAATATTGTAAAGAGTTCTTGTCGCTGAAGCGCAAATTGAAGAGTATGATGAATATCTCATGGATCCCACGATCATATCTTGACAAAATTGAAATGGAACTAATGGGAAAATACCCCTTTCTAATAAAAAAGAATCATTGAAATCGGTCAACGTGGTAAAAAGAAATCGCTGAACATATGTAGGTACATATAAAAAGTTCACGTTGAATTGAAGTTGGTTAAAAATAGACAAGTGATATTTTACCTCGCATAAGATTATAAAATTTCCTTCCGGAATATTATTAGTATTGTGGGTACCTATGTATGTTATTAGGTATAAGATCTTATTTCATCAGTTGTTTTGTCTAGATGTATGACTTATCTTTTAGTTCCCATTAACATGAAACTGTTTATATTATATATAGGTACTTATGTACTTAATATTTACCTGTCCTATTTTTGATATCTAATCAAAATGATATTGTATTTTAATATCAGAGTCGGGTATAAGATTTTAGTGCCTGTCATTTCATATTAAAAAAAAACCTTCTCCGTTCTGCAAAGCTAAATTTAATATTAATAGAAGCTACAATTCTTATTCAGTATTACAATATATATATAGAACTTTCAAAAATTGAATTGATAGGGATCTCATTAAAAAGGCATAATTGGTGAACGTTGCGCAAGCGCATAAAGTGATCACGTAAACCAGCCGATGACAGGTCGTAAGCCCTGTAGGTGCCTTGATTTCCCGGTTCTCCTACAATAAAATATTCCAACTTCGTCTCTATTGAGATAATTAAAAATCCATTATTTTATAAATTAGCCTTCTTCCATTTCCATTTTTAAAAATTCCATTCATGTTTTAGGGACAAAAATTTTGTAATTTTATTATTTATTTTACTCCAATTCTCACCAGATGTGTAATTAAATTATTTTTATCAGGCGTTATTCGTTTTTTTCTATCATTTTATATATTTGGCTTAGAAAATTGGAATTAAATTATGTTTTGAAGAATTATTCGTAATTCTTTTATTGTTTCGAATTATATTGCATATTTTTGGCGCCCTGCAATACGTTCATCTAGTGCAGCAGTATTATTTGCTCATACTATAGATCAGCTCCTGTCTGAGATGATGCCTCACATTACATTGATAATCATCATAATTTTCTCATGGGTATTTTGCAATCATTATCACTTTACACAAATGTATTACGTACCTAGTTTAAGAGACGGTGTTGTGTTGCTGCTGTCATCATATTTTGTAATGCGATCTTTTGTACAGAGAAAAAATCATATTGTGACAATAATTAAATAACAAAATCCAATGTGCATGCGATTTTTCGTCGATTTGGATAACGTGATCAATTTACACGCCTGAAAAACATGCAAATATCATAACAAATCCTTTTTACTTTCCATTTCATGTCACAGTTGGTTAGATATCAGACTCCTGAGCAAAAGATCCCGGTGGAGACACAGTTTCAGTCTGGATCTATGAGATGAATTATCACAAGTCTCCAGAATATGGCAACTTGTTATTGGGTGCGTGTTAAATTAATATTTGACATTGTAATTACCCGAGGAATGATATAAAATAAAATAATTATGTATTATTAGAGGGTATGTTACTTCACTTTTCGTGTGGCCCCGGTACAGGCATCCTCTTCACTCATATGGCCAGCGTCTAAAGACGAACAATGTTTAAAGACGAAATGACTATCACTCGGTTGAACTCTCACTAGACATACCCAGTCAGTCCAGAACTAGAGGCCGTCCACAGGCCACCTGGTGGACAAATATTGAGAGGAGTTGAGGGAGGCACAACTAACCAGAGTGATGACACAAGATCGAAAGGTCTGGCGATTGCATACCAGAGGGGCCGACCCCAGATGGCAAGGAAGAAGAAAAAGAAGTTTGGCGGAAAAATGTTTGGCGGATTTGGCTTTAATAGATCAAAAATAACTGGGATGAATGCACTATTCATAATACTCATTTTATGAGTCCAATAGTGCACATACAAAACTTGTTGACACTCAACCTAATGTGGCCATGAGGACCATTAGCGGCACCATCCGGTCTACCCCAATAAAGTGGCTTCCTGTGTTCGCACATATACCTCCCCCTGACGCAAGAAGAAAATTCTCCCTATTTAATCTGTGGAAGAGAATTTGTGACAATAGCACTTTGCCAATCCACAGTGATGTTCCGTCTGAGGGACAGCAAAAACTTGCTTCAAGGAATCCAACAGCGAAACACGGATGTAACCTTGTTAGTGAGGACTTCATCCTGAATGAGACTTGGCACAGTGACTGGGTAAGCTCCAACCTGGATGTTAATAGGTACATGGAAACTCCTACGAAGATACCTCCAGGTTTCGAGCTGCCAAGAAGGCTGTGGACCTCCCTGAATAGGATCCGCACTGGACATGGACGCTGCAACTACCTTATGGCAAAGTGGGGCATTGTTCCATCCGCACAATGCGATTGCGGCATATTGGAACACATAATGGAAGAATGCAGCGTCCATGCATATGAAGGCCCAAAGTCGGATATTTGCGAATTGACACCAGCATTTGTGGATTTGCTCGGAGCCCTCGACGTGAACGTGTGATTGCCATATCGTGCTGTTTTGTATTTGATTGCTGTCATTGCTGTGTTTTGTTCATTTTGATTTTAAACATTTGATTCACTAGTACCATACGATAAATAAATAAATATGAGTCCAATTCAAGAAAACAAATGTATTTGTGTGAAATTCAATATTGGAAAGTAATGTTTTTTATATATAGAGTTATTGTCTGTATGTCTGCCTGTTTGTTCGGTCAATGGAAGAAATGACGATATTAATATAGGTACGCAAGTAAGGTCGTTGATTCTGCCCACACCTCAAAACTTGATATGTACCAAATGTTATTGTTGTAGTAGAAGATATCTCCTATTGTTTGTATAATATCTTGGTCAATCAATAAGTATGTAGGTAAGTATTGGATAATGTTGGTAGTTGGATACATACATACATTATGTACCTACTTATGTACTACAAACAGCGTGCACTACTTTATTATATGTACACGGTCATAATTTAAATCTTACTTTGGTCATTGGTTTGCCCACGTTGAATGATTTGATCATGTTTTTGTATATCCGTACTTCTCTACGTTACAATAATATATTACATATCTAGGTGTACTTCCTACGTCACAATTTGACAATATTGGTGCGGTCCACGGAAATATTTAAAATTTGTGACATCGCATTTGTGATTCTGTATGACTTCTCACATAAAATATACGTACTATTTTACGATGAAATGTTTCGTCTGATAGAGTGCAAATAAAATCTTAATGTAAAGGTGAAGACCTTTGTAAAAATATTGTATTTTGTACTGGTACAATGTATACTATTTAAATCTCGTTATAAAAAGGAAATAATATTACAATCAAACCTTATATGCACATATTATAGGTAAAATGCAAATGCTTTGAAATAATAATAAAATTAACATACATCAATAGAAAATTTCAAACAAGGACAGTTTTTTTTGATCCCCTGAGATCAATATATCTGATTTATCATATTTCAATTTCACCCAGGTTGATTATACAAATTGTGATTTGCTAATGTGAGCGAAGTCATTCTCGTTCGGTAAAAGTCACACACATTGCACAAAGGAGGCACTAAGGTCCTATAGATAATAATAAACATTTTTAATCCAGTATTACAGTCAAAGTTGAAAGCGATACAATATCGTATTTCATTGGTACATAATGTTCTATCCGTATGTGAAATCCAGATGTGAAATTCGCCATTTTCACATTAGGTACGTGACCATTATTTATTGGTGTTATTCTATTTTTCTGGGAACGAAATCAAGTTCGAAGTATGTTCCTACAGAGATTTTACTATTTGAAAGACTGTCAAAATGTGTTTAAAAACTTTATTCAAATAATCATATGTAGCAGTTATTATTGTGATTATGTAGGTACCTTTTTATGTTTTTTTAATAATATATTTTAAATTTATTTCTAACTTTTTCTGGCGATTTCTCTTAGTGCTTATTAATTTTATTTCATAATCGTTTTACTATCCATTCTCTGGTGACACCTAAACTACCTCATAAAAGATATTTTCACTATATTCAAACATGCAAATATCGCAATAGCATATCTTATAAACACGTACAATACATTCTCATACATTCCCTACATTCAACAAATTCTTGTAAACGTAATTGGTGGGGAGAGGGTTACTTTAATCCTAATCCAGGGCCTGAGCCCCTCTACCGCCGCGCCCCATGTATCTCATGTTGTCTCATTCTCAAGAGAAATACCTTTAAACTCTGTTTTCAATAAAAAAAATATTCTAATTATTTTTGTTTTACTGTGGGCAGTTTAGTAATTAACATTAACAAGACTGGTTAATTGCGGAGGAAGTAGTGAAGGTATGAGATAGTGGGGGTGGAGGGGATAGTTAATGTTTTTCTTTCAATTAAAATGTGTCATCGCAAATTAAATGAATTTGGCCACAGTTTCCTGGACATGACATCACTCGGTAGGCGATTAACCAACACAGACAAATAGGAGTAGCTTTGTAAAGTGTATGTACTCATCTATTATAATATCCCACGTTCTAAGTCTAATGAATAATTAGCATTTTTATATTGAACACTGAGTATTGAATCAATTTCTTAGAACTACGGTTTTTTGAGAGATAAATATACCTGTAACATATCTACCTACAAAGGCGAGCCGCATCAATAAAAATATATCGTTGTAATGTACATGCAAATTGTATATGTTTTGTAAATAAATGTGTTTTTTATAAATAAATAAAAATATATACTATGACTTTGTATTAACCACTTTTTCGAAGCTAACCAAAAACTCCAAATTATCTTCGAAAACGAAAATAATCAAATTTCCTAAATTCGTTTTTTATACAAAGTTATTGTAGGTAGGTACATATATTAATTTATTTACATATTTTTTTTATATGTGCCACAAGTAATAGCAACATCATAACATATGAAGAACATGTATTTTTGTTTTATCTAATACTTATCTTCTTCATGGTAACAATCCTAGGATTGGTTTGCACCGAACACTCCATCTCTCAACATATTATCTCTGTTGTCCGCCAGCCTCTTCATTTCTTGGTAGCTGCTACAGCGTACATCTCTGATCACCTGGTCCATGTAACTGGCTCTAAGGCTATAGTCTCTTCTATAGTCTACCCTTCGCCATTCCTTCGGCGATAGTAACAAGCAGACCTGATTTTATAGCCTTACCATTTGAATCGTGTTGGGCAACCCTCTTAAGGAGTTGTTTCGTTACTACGACACTGATCAGTACTCAGTACCACGTTGTTTGGAATGTGGATCAATCTAGCGCCACATTTCTAAGGTAGCCATTTGTTTAAAAAATATCAACTTATAATATCAACAATTTGTTTAAATGTATATTTTTTATCATAATAAACTGAATTTTATTCCAGATATTTATTTTTTATTTGAAGTACAACAATTATTGGACAATTTATCAGGTTATATATAATTAATTTAAACAATATAATCACGCCCAGCGTCAATAACATTATTACCACATTACATACATTTATTTAATTTAGTACTGTAATAACTACATTTTTTAGGATTCTGGAAAAACAGCATTGAAAGGGCTTACGATTTGTGACGGGATTAGCTGAATACAGACTGACAAAGTTGTAGCCAAACATCTTGAACTTTTAGAAGAGAAGGGGGGCGATTTGCACATAAACCAATGAAGCAAAAAGACACAAATTTGCGCTCTGTGCAACCGGAAGCTCGTTCAAGATGTTTGGCGAAAACTATATAACCGTGTAAATTATATTTAAGGTTTTTATTTTTTCATAAGGAGCTTTAATAACGAGTAGATATTAACGAGACGATATATTAAAGTGACCAAGGCCAAGAATGTTAGGAAATGGGAAAAAGATATTTGTGAGGGTCAGTTTTCTCCGCTTACGATCATCATTTGGTACATACCGTGATGGTTTGCTTGCAAAATTATTTAAACACAATGTAATATTTATTTAAAGTGTAAGGTTTGTTGAAGGAATATTAATTCTTTAATGATCCTAAATATATTTAAACAACGATCCATACCGAGAATTAGTTAGAATTATTCTCTCTAGAGACAGCCTTGGTTCACATAAACTCGTTCCTCTATGTACATCTACATAACTATAAGATATTTGGGATTTTATGACTGTTTTTTATAAAGGCAAGTACCTACCTTACTAATGTAATGAAATGCTCCTCTTTTATTATCACAACCAACCGATCCGATTGTTATTGCTGGGTAGGTACATCAACTTACTGTAGGTTGAGAAGGTAAGACTTCCGAAACAGGTAGGTAATACTAAGGACGTGTGTTAGAGTGAGCCCTCATCTAATTCAGTTACCAAATCAAAGATCAATTTTTAGAGGAGATTAGATTTAGTTTGAATGCACTCTATTTCTTCATATATAAATGTTTTATATTGAGTTTTCTTCCAATTAATCATAAAACTCTAAACCGTAGTTTATTCAGAGCAAACAGATAAATGTGCTGTAAAAAATAGTAATTGTATCTTGGATACTTTGCAGCTATTACTTTTAATAAATTAAGATAATAACTTTTTTGTTTACACCACTTTTGAGTATCTTATTATAACCGGTTTCAGAGCTGACCGCTCCCTCATCCGAATAAACTTATACTAAATTTAAAATTATGTTTAAACCGTGTGTAGTGCTACTGTTGTTGGTGGGTGATTTTTATAGTAGAAGAAGTGGTGGGTTTTACCGAAAACCAAAATTTTTAACCAAATAAATTTAAATAAAACGCCTCTGTTTTATATTATTTATTTATTTATTTATTTATTTATTTATTTATTTATTTATTTATTTATTTATTTATTTATTTATTTATTTATTTATTTATTTATTTATTTTTTATTTTTAATTTTTTATTTATTTATTTATTTATTTATTTATTTATTTATTTATTTATTTATTTATTTATTTATTTATTTATTTATTTATTTATTTATTTATTTATTTATTTATTTATTTATTTATTTATTTATTTATTTATTTATTTATTTATTTATTTATTTATTTATTTATTTATTTATTTATTTATTTATTTATTTATTTATTTATTTATTTATATTCGTGAAACAAACAGCTTAATACAATATAAGGGATTAACAATAAAATTATAACAACTATGCCAATAACATGTTTCCACAAGTATCTATACAGGTAAAATTATATTATGTAAGAAGTATAGGTAATTATACTCCCGTTTCCTGATGCCCGTACGGTAATTGTCATTATCCAATTGTCGATTTGTTCAAGAGAATTTATTTCTCTTAATTAATCGACTTTATTAATCTTAGCCCCGTGTCAGTGTGTGTGTGTGTGTGTGTGTCCCATTATAACTTTTGATCCGCTCGATGCCCAAAATTTCAGAATACATATAATAAATATATAGATAGGCCTGCAAAACTTTTACACTCAGTATTTTGAATATATTTTTGTATCAGTCAGGGGTTATCAACTTTTGAATTATTTTTCTAGCTGCTGTGTTATTAAATGCATGGACACTTTATAATTTGCCAAATTTTGCGATCAGCTTGCGGCATAATATGCTTACCTGGATTTTATGTTTTGAAAGTTACACCTACGATGTAATTAATTTTGGAATTGGTTAGGACTTCTTCAAGTGTCTCAATGTCTTAAATAGGTAGGCGGATATAACAGTACAGTACAGAACTTCTTCCTTTGCATAAATCATATCATTAATAACGTTTTATTTAATTTATTTACATTACTTCAAAAGCTTTCTTCAAAAAGTAAATTATCATTATTTTTGTATTTAGCAACCAATAAAAAAATCTACGATTGATAATTTTCAACTTAACAATCGTTTCGATATTTCAAATCAATTGAACGGTACAGAAGCACAAATATATGTAGATACTATCCACTTCTTCTTCTCTAGCCCTCGTTCATCCACTGGATTTGCAGCATACGTTTATGTAATGGTGTCAATCAGATCTACAAAATATCCCTTTCTTCTTTTTCAATGGCCATGTCAAGGTAGAAACAATAAATACATATAAATGTATATTATTATTGATTAATAAACAAATGCAGCAATTGTCACATCATCTGTACGTCAGCCATGTCTGTGACTTGTGTTTCAGTTCAACAAACATAAGTGTCATCTTCTACCCACACACAATAGGTACAATACAATAATAGTTATATGTGTGTTGTTTGCAGACAGATCATCTGCTACCTTATTGACAATGAATGCATATTATTATCTTCTCACAATGTCAAATAATGCACCAATTGGATCAATGCACATCGGCCTTCGTGGCTCAGTTGGTTAGGTATCTGACTGCTGATCCAAAGGCCCCGGGTTCGACTCCCGGTGGAGACACGTTTTTTAATTGTGTTTTCAGTCTGGATCTGTGAGACGATTTATATCATAAATCTCCAGAATTTGGCAACTCGTTATTGGGTGCTTGTTAAATTAATATTTGACATATTACCTGTTAGTTGCCAGAAAAGTAATGTAAAAATAAAAAAAAAAATACAAGAGAAGTAAGTACATGCCGTCACTGCATGTCCCACAATGTTGGGTATCCAGCGACAAGTGTGTCTTATAAATGGAAGCATGACCCATGAAAGTATCCCCGAACACCAGTCTCGTCTTACCTTAAAAGGGCAATATTCAAAATGGATGGTGAACCTTATTGCTAAACTGTATGAGATGTTATTTCTAATTCGACTGCTAATACGTGATGGAATTCCATTATCAATATTAGGTATAAAATTACTTAAAAAAATAAGTAAAAACACAATTTTTTAACTTTATTCCACTAATTTAAAGTGTTGACCACTGACGCGTTTCGCTCAAAGAGCATCTACTGAATGGTGAATCTCCATTCAATAGATGCTCTTTGAGCGAAACGCGTTAGTGGTCAACACTTTAAATTAGTGGAATAAAGTTAAAAAATTGTGTTTTTACTTATTTTTTTAAGTAATTTTATAATATTGTAGGTATGAGATGTTATTTTGCCTGTTGTATTTTCAATTACGGCACGCCCGAAAACGCTGATAGTAGAAAAGAGTGGAAGTACTATTCAAAGCCGGTGCCTAGAAATATAGAATTGCAACACTGTTATGTTTAACCTACTATTTTAATTTTGCAGATTAAAGATATTAAAGATAAATATATTTAAAGATATTTTTATTATTATTTTTTTGTAGGTTAAACTTGACTGTACCAGTTTTCGCATAATAGTAGAAGACTCAAATTTCTATAAAAATTTTCTCTTTCCAATGAATTATTTTTATACAAAATATGTTTAATTAGTTGGTATTTATTTCTTTGAGAGATCATTAAGACATCGTAGGCGTTGGGCGTCGTCAGCGTAATTATTTCTTGTTGGTCCATACATAATAAAGATGGGTCGCGTAAAACCAAACCAAGTTAAAAAAAAATATTTTTTTACTGTATACTTTCTGTATAATGTCTTAAGATGTGAGTATTAGAAACGGAAAAATATTTTTTTTTATAAAGTGCGATACAGTGAAAACTAAATTATAAGCATTTTTCAAATTATATCAAGCGATAAAATTTTTAATCTATGTTCAGAATAGCAAAGAAGACCAAAATGACAAATACACAGAATATTATAAAATGTATGTAAGTAAATAGTTTAAATTGACAGTTCTGGTGAAAAAAATATTTTATTGTTCATTGAAATTTTAATTCGACTTCGAAATTGAAGCCAGTGTTTCAATTGTCAATTTAATGATTTCAAAAACGAACGTATTGGGATTCTGATTAACGCATCCCGTCCCTTCGTACTTGAACTGCCTTATATTAAGTACGCATCAGATTTAACGACCTTATATTATGTACTTCTCTAACATAACATTCCTAAACCTTTATCTATGTATGTAACAATAATACCTACCTACCTACCCAATATCCAATATATTGAATGCTCTCCATTACATTAAATTATATTATGTAACTGGGTATGTACCTATGTACTTAGTTAATTATATTAGGTAGGTACCTTCATACATACATACATACATATTATATTTGACAGACCGGTAATGTTCACTTAATTTCCTAACTTAATACTGCTGACATTTAAATGAAATAGTTTCACTTGGTATTTTAATGTATTGTTGGTACATATTACTTATGTAGGTATATCTTAGTCATTACAGATTTGATTCCATTAGATTTATATAACGGTATATATGTTTTTTAATAATAATAATATATTATATATTCGTGACATAAATATGGCAGTTTGTATTTATATTGATCGTATTAGTATTTTTATATTATTCTTTAATTAAATAACGTAACTTGTAGTTGTCGTAAGATTAACTTAATAGCAACGTGTGGTAGTTAGTACCTATCGGCAAATATAATGACAATATTTGGCGGAGGGGGGGGGGGGGTTGCGCATCTACCAACCAAGCAAAAACATCAGACTTTGTGTTCTGAGCAGCGATGCCATTATTCAAGATGTCGGTCGGCCGGGAAGGATATTCATAGATATTATTGCCATTGCAAGGGGGAATTAAAATATGTATAATTAGTAATAAGTAGGTACATATGGAGAAAGGCGTTGGGCTTCGTGGTTCAGTTGGTTAGGTATCTGACTGCTGACCCAAAGGTCCCGGGCTCGTTTCCCTGTGAAGAAACAGTTTTTAATCTCCAGATGTGTCAACTTGATTGTTATTAGGTGCGTGTTAAATTAATATTTAATAAATACCTGTTAGTTGCCCGAGAAGTAATTATATAAAAAAAGCAATTGACGCATGTCGGTATTAAAATATTTGGCGTACGGTTCTCTCTTTCTACTTCGTCAGACATGTAGAACTTAAAATTCAAAAGACATTTTTGCACCAAAAGAATCTAGGAAAAGAAGCATCTTTCATCAGATTTATAAAAAGATGTTTGATTATAATATACGCGATTTTTAACTCAAGAACACAGAGTAGAGATATAGGTAGATACATGGACCTATGCATGGAAGGAACGTGCGCTGAAATCTTACTATGTTCTCAAATCGGTTAATCTCAAAACAAATAAAGAATCTATAAGTAACAATCCATGTGAGGTGGAATGTGCTCATTGGTTTCAAAAATGTCACAAACTAGATTTATCTAAGTATAATTATAGGTACTAACTTAGACGGGTACCTATATGGAAAATTGACTAAAACTACATTTGAAATTGTTATTATAAACGATTGGGTTGCGGCCAACGCTAAACTCCTCACTAACAAGACACTCCATAAAGTATTTAAATTTTGTATGGAAAATTTTCAGCATTTTCATGAAATGGGTTTGCTAATAAATTATTTTTTTATTTAAATATTTTATTACGAAAACTTGATAATTCTTCAATGCCATTTTATGAATGTGCCGAGCCTTTTTACCAATTTGAAAATAAAAATTTCAAATATTGTGTTTCCTTAGCTTGGGGTCACTTTGAAATATTTCATAGTTAAAAAAAATGAGAAGCACTATTCAGATATCCTTCAAAATGTAGTGCTTTAATCTATAATTGATAACGTAAAATGAACACGCCGTACATAGAAAGCTTTTCCAACTCTCGATTCGTTCAAGAGAATGAAATTCTTTTGAAGCAAGAGGCAGTTTAAATCCAAAACGCGTGTATGAAGGAATTGTATGCAGGGTCTACTTTTTTCACGGCTTTTCCAACTTTGAAGTCAAAAAATACCAATTTAGAGGCTTCGCAGTATATATGTCCCATATACGGATTTACTCAGAATTCGGAGTAGAACATTTCGTGTGTCTCTGTGTGTGTGTGTGTGTGTGTGTGTGTGTGTGTGTGTCTGTGTGTGTCCCCCCCCCCCTATTCACTTTTGATCCGCTCAATTTTCAGAGCCCAATATTTCAAAATATATAAACAATAATAGGTCTATAAAACTTTTATACTCAGAGTTTTGAATTTTTGTTTCAGTCAGGGGTTGAAACTTCTGAATTTTGAATCATCTTTTTTCAACTTTTGAATTTTGGGTTTATTTTGCCATATACTTATCTCAGAAACCACAAAATCTATAACGCTGAAAATTGGTATAAACATAGACAAATACAAAATCTCAAATAGTTTTTTCAAAAAAATTCTAGGGTTTCTCGAACATTTTTTATTAAGAAAAATATTTCTTTTATTATAAATTTATGAGTTTAACTGCCTATATTTCCAAATATTTTAAAAATATCGAAAAAAGCCGAAACACTCCAACTAGATAATTTAATTTTCTATAAAAAAATTAATATTATACAAGTAAATCTCATTATTTTAAATAATTTTTATAAAAATTGAATTTAGTGACGACATCGCTTCATACAATTTGTATGGCAGTCGCCTATACACAATATGTAAGAAGCCTTAATACTTTGATACCTAAATCTCCAAGAATACATACATACCATCATGCTGTTTTCATATTCTGGGTAGAAAAAAGGACTGACCTCCATACTGTCCTATCTTGACATACATACCTACATGTGTTGTATAGAAAATAACATATCCTAAAATATTCAATAATTTGGATTTATGGGTTTGGTACTTATTCTTCAACTACTTATACATACTGTCGCTATCGACAGTTGGATCTCATGTGTTACATGCAACTAGTTTATTTTAATTCACTATTGTAGTTGACTGGCAGAAATGACCTATAGCTAATAAGTTAGTCACATTTAAAAGTTTTTATTTGATTATAATCTAGGTATTCATTTTTCCCTCGAAATACATAAAAATGGCGTGTTGGTAAAAGTGTATGTACTTACAGTTTCATGAATAATCAACTCAAGACGCTATTGGAGTTTTCAAGAATATCAAAATTCTATAGTGGTCCCGCCATAAAATCGTTGACATAAAACTTTTATATGCTTTTTTATTTAATGCGTCAATAAATCGGGATATTCAGAAATGTTGTTAATCTTTTTAACATTTTCAATGGTCAGTCAGTCAGGAGTACCTACCAATTATAACAGAATGAATTCAAGATAGTTTAACCATTATTAGGTACATGAATTAGGTTCTTTGTTTATTACACCATGATTCCTTAATGTGGTTGAGCGGGATATTTAGTTATTTTAGTATTGTCTATGTTCATTATGATTTGATTAATTTGTTGTTATTTCCTCTATCACTTAACTTTAATTTATTTTATTTGTAAATACTTTTTGTACCAAGCATATTATATCTAATATTATAGGTATGCTTGATACCTTTTTAATCACACGGAAGAGTTTGAGATGTAGCATAGTAAAGTTTTATATGGAGAAGGACTTCAGAAAGATATTATTTATATGTACATTAAAAATTGTATCCTCCTGAGGAAGGGAACTTTGTTCTCGTAACATGTAGAGGAATTTTTATTCAATTGAACAAAAGTTACCTACACAAAGTTATATTTCATTTCAATAATTTTAATTTAATAAATGTTAGCACATAATATTGTTTTACAGTATCTACCTACCTATATAGCACTATAGTAAAGTAAGTAATGTAAGAAAGATAATGAGCACTAACATGACATGCAAACATATTGTTCAAAGAAATACATTAGATGAGCTTTATAATATTATATGGACACTAGGGATGTAACCACATTCATCCTTTACCGATTCGTAAACGAATAATGTCGGTAATAGAGATTATAAAAAAATGTATTGCCATTTACCAGAGGGCAAGCTCTCGTGTGTAAAATAGATTCTAGTTGATTGAACCATACCACCTTATTTTTATCGTTTTTTTATTATTGGACATTCATCAAGATTTGCTAAAAATCAGCAATACCAATATAGGTAATATGTGTCGAAGATTTTTTTTTTAATAATATTTATTTATTTATCGTATGGGAAATCACATCATTAGAGTTCACACAACATAAAGTTCAGACACAAATAGCAGGAATCAACACAAGTGGACTTGCTTATCAAAGTTTAAATTCAATGTTTAAGATGTTCTGTCAGTGAGTCACTCAACAAGAATAAGTCCCCGAAGCCACACTCGGACACAATGCCTCTATGGTCTGTCTCTGCGCCCCGCTGTCGCATCTAAGGGAGTCCAGCCAGCCACATTTGTGGAAAAAGTCAGCACATCTGCCATGTCTCGTTCGGATTCTGTTTGATGCTGTCCAAACTTTACGTGGCTGATCGAATCCAGGCGGTTTTATTGATATAAAGGGCCGTGATTTCCCGAGTCCGAGGCTTACACCCATCTGGCTCTCCATGTCTCTATGGTGTTGAAAATAGAGTCATGTAGGTTTTTTGCTGTTTTTAGCGGGGGATTTTTTGATCTGAGTCTGTTGCTGGTTAAAAGATATTCCAGATCTGGGCAGCTCGGTTTGTTTTAATAGTTTACAAGGGCGTTCTGTTCTGTCTTCAGAGGTCTTGTGATACAATACGGCTTAGAATTGGTAGCCAGTAAGTTGGGGTGAATCTTAGTGTACCCGAGATGGTCCTCATAGTGTTGTTTAGTTGGACGTCTACCAGGCCAGTGTGGGCGCTGTTTATCCACACAGATGACGCATATTCATCTGCTGAATAAACAATGCTTAATGCTGATATACACAAAGTCTCCGCAGTTGATCCCCAAGAAAAACCAGCAGGCTTGTGGATGATATTATTGCGGATTTTTATCATTGCAGAGAGTTCCTTGAAAGAGAGCGTTCTTTCAAGCGTCACCCCTAAATATGTAAGATGTAAGTTATGGTTCAGCACTTTCCCTTCAAAGGCTATATTTAGTATTTTGTTAGCCTCCCTGTTATTGAGGTGGAAACGTGTGACCTCCATTTTACTGGCGTTGAGCTATAATCTCTATTTTACTGGCGTTGGGTTGTAATCTCCATTTTAATAATATGAAAAATAATTGTAAAAAAATGAACAAGAATTTACTTTTATTTATTTGTGATTGACCCTTCATTTTGAAATAGACATTCCAAAACTTAAAAAGTGATAAAACCTTGGGTCACATTAACACAACGAATCACTTTTCATACTTCTTCTCCTCGCAATATACGGTTTTTATCGGTGGACAGATAATCGGTAAATCGAAAACTAAAGTCCGTGTTGTTACATCCCTATTTGATACTTGCCTATTTTTATATGTAGGTAAGTATTCGTAATGTATTAGGCACTGGTTGAAGTTGGGTGAAGCGGACGCAATTAGTCTGAAACGTTAAAATCATCCACACCTTTATACAGTCCTCAGGTACATACATACATACATACATAACATGTAACAACAATGTACACTGTACATACATAAACTACAACACATACATATTATGTAGGTATATTTTAGTATGAATCAATTTTTATTAGGTCACCATTAGTTGCCGTAGACACAACACAATATAATTCATACATAGGTACGTACCACAGAATTCTTATATTAATTAATCAGATAAATAGAATAATACAAATGACAATCATTCGTGAAAATCTTGGAATTAGTACCAAGTTTTACACCTATTTGGAAACAATCTCACCATTATAATATTTGAAAATATACCTTTCACATATAAGTGAAAAGAATATTTTGTCACGAGCAATAAAAGACTGAAACATCAGCGACCTGAGAATGATCCTGGATCATCGAACAGTCTAGAATAAATTATGTATATTCAATCGTATAGCAAGAATAAGGATGTGGGAGTCTAGCAATTCTTTGTACAAGTATCCACATCCTTCGTTGATCGTGCTTTTGGTGTGGCTGGACCAGCCTCGTGGAATAAACTGCCACCTCAACTGAGACAAATTGACAACTTGGCCCTATTCAGGAAACACCCGAAAACTCATTTCTTCCACTCAGTCTTACAAAAACCTGTAATATATTCAAAGCGCCCTTGAGGTGAGGTTATCGGCGCTATGAAAATCATCTCAATTTATTTATTACTATTTAGGTATTATTTAAGTATGTAGCTGGTATGTGACTTGACTCTTAATTCACAAAAGATGGCAATCAATTATGCAGTATTGTGATTTTTACTAGAGATATTTACGGTTTTAATATTTTGGCTATTATTATTGTTAATATATGTATTTATTATTATTTTTATTAATATTTATTAAGTATATACTGTTTTTAATGTATGTAACATTTTTTATGGATAATATGGTTTGTGTATCGTTGCACCCTCTGCTGACGATCTGAAATAAAAGCTGATTATTATTATTATTATTATAGCTGATTGATGACTCCATAAAGGACATAAAGGACGTGATAGACAAATGTGGGAAATATTTGTAAGAAATTGCCACCATGACATGTGTTGTCAGTTGATAATGTAATGTATGTTGGTATCATGTGGTATTGGTTAATGTGCAATAAAGCCGATGTGTTATTTATTTAGGATTGCACGTCCATAGCATACCATCTTCCTACCTCCTGTTGACCTGTGAGTGTGAGATGTTTATTTTTCCCAATATTCTGCCCTACCTGCACTACACCAAAATGTCCTTATATCAACCTATTTACGTAATAAAACGACACTGTGCTAAAATTTATTGCTTTGCTCAGTGGAATTACATTAGGTTGGAGACCATAGATACATCATTCAAAATCATCGACAAATTTTATTAAATATTTTGTCTCCTTTTTGGTCAAACAATCACACAATATCATCAATCACAGTAGTTAGTGCAATTCGTTTTCTCTCAGGGACTTATATTTCTGGAAAACTGGAATGTAGGTACTTAGATGACAGCTACCGGGAGCGTTGATTTTTAATTTAAAAAAGCAACTAGAAATGTACCTACTGCACTAACATAAAGGAAAACAGATAAGACTCACCTATTATGTGTATTGTATAATATGATATTTATATATTTTTTTATTTTTGTTTTGTTATTTTATTTTTGGATATTATTTTTTACTCTTCTTCTAATCACGATTTTTTTATTATGTTTGAGAGAAATATTTAACTCTGGTCTGTCTCAGTACAAAGACGCGTTGCTTAGCGACCTACACCCCGCTACCGCTACCGCTACCGCCATCATGCATAGATACAATAATAATAATAATAATAAGGACAATTTATAAAGCGCCGTTTAGTGACAACCGTGGTCACCTCAATATAACGTTTCGTTCCTTATTTACATTGACAATTTTTCATAATTATACATTATTTAATTTATTTTTTTAATTAGCTATATATTTTCGATGTTTTTCTCTTTTCTTTGTTATCGCCTTTATTGTCAACTCTTATTTTTGTAATTTACATACATTTATTGTTTTTATATATATATATATATATATATATATATATATATATATATATATATATATATATATATATATATATATATATATATATATATATATATATATATATATATATATATATATATATATATATATATATATATATATATATATATATATATATATATATATATATATATATATATATATATATATATGTTTAAATATAAATTTTCGCGGATTGTAGAGATATATGTATAGCTACTTTTCCGGGCTATCCGCTCGTTTTCGTCCTGAAAAGGACGGTTTTGCCGACGGTTTTGCCAACGTCGGCTAAACCGTCCTTTTCAGGACGAAAACGAGCGGATAGCCCGGAAAAGTAGCTATACATATATATATATATATATATATATATATATATATATATATATATATATATATATATATATATATATATATATATATATATATATATATATATATATATATATATATATATATATATATATATATATATATATATATATATATATATATATATATATATATATATATATATATATATATATATATATTCTGACTGTAGATAAAATAAATAAATAAATAAAGAATTAATAAATTTATATATTTATTTATAGTTTTGCTCTTCTAAAAAATTATTTATTTAGTAAGGAAACATACAGTTTTGTAAACATATTGTAAAAGTACGAAAAAAAATCAAATAAATCAGCAACTTTACCATAAATGGTTACCAATAAGTTACTTAATAACAAAATATTAGTTGTGACAAAAGGAAGAATAAACGAGAGTATAATTGAACAAAAAAAATATAATGATACAAAAATAAAAATATACAAACTACTTAATACGTACCCACATATAAAATCATACACCACAAAAAGATTTCTTTAAAAGCTGCAAGATTGTCCAACTGTCGATTTGTTTGAGAGAACTTTGTTCTCTTAACATATATTATGGACAATGTTTCAAGCCAGGATACGCGAGAATTGTATGCAGGGTCTACTTTTTTCACGGCTTTTCCAACTTTGAAGTCAAAAAACACCAACTTAGAGGCTTCGCAGCATATATGTTCGTTATACGGATTTACTCAGAATTCGGAGTAGAACATTTCCTGTGTCTGTGTGTGTGTGTGTGTGTGTGTGTGTGTGTCCTTATAACTTTTGATCCGCTCAATTTACAAAGCCCAAAATTTCAGTCAGGGGTTATCAACTTTTGAATTTTAACTTTATTTTTCCATATATCTCAGAAACTATAAAAGGTAAAACGCTGTAAATTGGTATGAGCATAGACAAATACAAAATCTAAAATGCGTTTTTCAAAAAAAATTCCAGGGTTTCTCAAACATTTTTTATTAAGAAAAATATTTTTTTATGATAAATTTATGAGTTTAACTCCTTATATTTCCATTTTTTTTTAAATATCGAAAAAAGCCGAAACACCCCTACTAGATAATTTTCTATAAAAAAATATTAAAAAATTTTAAAAGTACAACAAAATTTTTTTTAACAATTTTTTAAAAATTGAATTCAGTGACGACATCGCTTCATACAATTTGTATGGCAGTCGCCTATACATAATATCTAAGAAGACTTAATAGTTTGATACTTAATATCTAAACATACATACATACCATCATGCTGTTTTCATATTCCGGGTAGGAAGGACTGACCTCCATACTATCCTATCTTGACATACATACCTACATGTGTTGTACCTATAGAAAACAAAATATCTTGAAATATTAAATAATTTGTATTTTTGGGTTTATAGTTTGGTACTTATTCTTCAACTATACATACTATCGCTATCGACAGTTGGATCTCATATGTTACATGCAACTAGTTATTTAGAATATCGATTGCAGATTTATCGGTAGAGTTATAAAATTTACAACTACGTCTGACAAAAGAGTATATAAGAGACCGCATAATTAGTTTTACACATAGGAATAGCAAATAATTCATTCGATCTACATAGTACTGCGTAAAGGGCAACGAAAGGCAATTTTCTCCAACAGATATGCGGAATCCACTATGCAGCAGTTCACTAGTTGTGTAGTAAATTGCGATTGTTAAAAATTACCTATATTTTTAAATATCCTAAGCTGAGCATCTAACCCAGCGGACTAGAACACTGAAACATAAGTATTATGCCTATGTCAACTAAATTTATTAATTTTAGTTGTTTATGGAGTTCAATCATGAAGTGACAAACATTGAAAAAAATATGCCTATGTAACTAACCACGCTGGTTCAAACATAATTTTGTAAATATTAGACGATATATTTTTTATTGTTAATCAGGTATCACTGAAAATTAAATCAAAAATTATTTAATATTGTTTTCAGTAGAAACTGTCAATTTTTCTTTTAATGTGATAGATGATGCAGAAATACTTTATAATAATTGATCTGGCTTATTTGCTATTGTGGAAAGTTTTTATGGGCTCTTTACATTATTAATTAAAACTTTGGTACCTACCTTTATAATATTTTTCTTAATCTCAATCATAAAATATTTATGATTTATTGCATAAAATTGCAGAGCGGCATTAAAACCTAAAGTGTACAATATTTTTGTAAGTTCATAAAGTAAAAAATAAATAACTAACCACCAATAATAGTATCCATATAACACTGTAATACATTAAGAAACATTTCATTATATTATTTTTTGTTGTAGTTTCCTTTGTCCTATCCTCGGTCTAATGTTAAATTCCTTAAATGTTTCAATATTCTCACTAACGATGCATTCATTTGATATTATTACCACTGGTTGACTGGTAGTTTACCAATACCACTAAACATATTGGTACTAGTCCATGTATCCTTCATGAGGCAGGTATAGATGTAAGCACACATGGAACAATGTTGCTTTTTTTGTTTCAGGACTATTGCTTGAAATAATAACGATAAATAATGACCAGTCATTGGGATCCTGTCAAATTCTACCAACTACTTACATCCACCATCTTCTTTTCTCTCTGAAATATTATGGTCCATTTATTTTTTGCTCAATGCGTCTCACTATTTTCTGACTGTATTTTTTTATTATCTCGACTAAGAGTCGGTCAGTGTATATTTTTGTATGGTGTATGGAAGATACAAAATATCATTTCTATAATAATGATTCGAATGTAGGTAATGTTGAAGCATTGATTTAAAAAAATGATTAATTAAATTTAACAATAAAGGAAATATCAATTAAATACGCGCATACCTACCTATGTATCTATCTCTGTGCACAAAACAAAAATAATTATACCAAAAAAAGTAATATTGATATAAAAAACAGTACAATTTTTACTGAATTACAAATAATCGAATTTTAATGTGCCTAATTTACTATAGGTATGCAACTCGCTTTCACGAGTCGCTATAAATGAAACAAACTTAATGAAACTGAAACTATACAAAGTATACAAACTATTTCATTTTTTATCAACGAGTAGGTAAGTATAATTAAAGTAAATTAAGTTTAATTAAATATACCTACCTACATGGGTCGGTAGCTAAACGGAAAAAAAGTGGACTAGTACCTACCTAATCCAGTGTACCCGAGATCGAATCCTGCCTCCATTTTGTTCACATATCACAAGGATTTAGTTATTTAATGAAATTTAAAAAAAAATGCTTATTTAACCTACACTAGTTTCAGGGACATTATTTTGAATAAGTTCGGTACTTATACACACCCACACATCTGTCGCTGGTAACTACACATTGTGTGATATGCCGTGATGGTATGTATGTATGTACATATTTACGAAAAAAAGTGGTCACGAAGTTTTTCAACCAAATTCAGACAAGTGCTTCAATATTTTGATAATAGTATTGGGACATGAGGAGATATAATTTGAGCATAAAATATAACAAACCCTAATAATTCTGACAGTCACATAGATACTATCTATATTATTATAATACCTCTTAAAATTGTATTAATCTTCCTCTGCCAATATCAATATTTACATTATATGGTATCAAAGAATTGGTTTTGTTAAGTTTTTTTTTTTTGTCAAGATGTTCATTTACAGTCGATGCACTTGAAGGAGTAAATAATGAATACGCTCGAATAGGTTACACCAGAGGAACTGTCGCAAGGAAAGCCCTTCCAATAGACGAAGCATACTCACAATAATATCACTATGCAGTTTCCAACTAAATGGATCATCTTTGTATTAATAAACGTCTCCAATCCTTGACGAGGATGCTGTGATTAAAGAAAAGATCCCCGAGATGACACAGAATATAATAATGTGTATATAAGTAGGTATGTAGTATACTGCCTTTGCAGACAGACATTGAGTTGACTTTAAGGTAACTATGTACCTACTTACCATATTTAATCAATTCCAGTTTGGTGCTTCTTAACAAATCGTCTCAGAATAAACTGTATATGGAGAACTTTATTTTTAATCAGGTACGTCTCTATGAGTCTTAATGCCCTCTGTATTCTGCATTCACGATACTGTGTATAGTGTGTATGTCTGTGTCCCCCTCCCCTTTATAACTTCTGATCCGCTGAATGCACAGAGCCAAAAATTTAAAAAAAATTGAAAGTTATAGGCCTATAAAACACTTGTAGGTACTCAGAATTTTTATTTTTTGTTTCAATCGGGGGTTATCACCTTTTGAATTTTTACTTTATTTTTCCATATATCTCAAAACCCATAAAAGCTAGAACGCTGAAAATTTGTAATAATATAGACAAATACCAAAAATCAATTATTGTTATTTTTTTTTAAAAAAATCTTTACATTTTTAATGACATTCTCTAACATTTTTTAATCAGAAAAAAAATGATAAATTTATGCGTTAAACTGCCTATATTTCCAAAGTTTTTAAAAATATCGAAAAAAGCTGAAACACTCAAACTAGATTATGTATTTTTCTATAAAAAGTATTAGCATTATAGCAGTACATCTAATTTTTTTTTTAACAAAATTTATATAAATTTGGTTACATTGCTTCATACAATTTGTATGGCAGTGGCCTATACACAATATCTAAAGAGACTTACTAGTGTGATATTTAATCTTCAAAAATACATACATACCATCATGCTGTTTTCATATTAGGAAAAAAGACTAACCTCCATACAATCTTATCTTACATACATACCTACATGTGTAGTATAGAAAACAAAATATCTTAAAATATTCAATAATTTGGATTTATGGGTTTATAGTTAGGTTCGTAATCTTCAACTATACATACTTTCGCTATCGACAGTTGGATCTCATGTGTTACATGCAACTTGTAATATGAATTCTATTTTACAAACCAGAGTACCTATCTTATGTTAAAGATTATAATATAATTGTATTTTAATGATTCAGGGTTATTTCGTGCTGACCGCTTAATCGTGGATTGTTCTACAAAACGAAATTTTTTGTAGTTTTTTTTTTTGTAAAAAAATTTCACTAACGCGACTATCTTATATTTATTTTTCTAATAGTTATGCTAAAATATCGATTGACTTTTTTTGTTGGAAACGCAGTTTAGTAATGGTATAATATAATTTGTTTTTTTGTTAGTTACACACAGTGATGTAGTAATGAAAACATTTTTCTAAGACCAGCCCCTCCTTTGATAATCCTCTAATAATGTTAATTCGACTAAAACAAATGTGCATTGTGCATTGTGCATGGCTTGTCTTTATATCTTGCACTCATAGACTGACTACATCAAACTAAATAATAATATAATATAATCTAACCAAACTAAATCTTACTGTATATGTAAAGTCTGGATGCACAATTTTATAATGGATACCTACCTTTATAATATCATATTACATGCAAACCATTACTATACATTATGAATATAACTCGACCTTAAAATTCGCAGCCAATGACATAAATGTAGGTTCATGTAAATTTGGATGAATTAATTATACTGCGCCGTTTTCATAAATATCTACCTCAAGGGCGCGGAAGTTGATTGACTTGTATCATTTTGACTCTGGTGGAATTTGCAAAAAAAGGTGCGTTTGACATTTTTTTCAAGAGAAAGAAGAATTATTCATGCATAACATGAATTTTTCATTAAATAAGCAACGCATTTGTCGTGCTTCCTCTTATAAAGTGATACTTACTCGCTGGTCATGTTTCGTCCACGTTATGTCTCATGATGGGAGCGACATGCACGCACTAAGCACGTTGGTAACAATCAACTGGGGATTCCTGGTGGCCGAATATTGGGGGATACGAATGTGATAGAGGTTCGGACATGGAAATTAAGTATCGCTGGTAACCCTACATTGTGTATGTATGTAAAATGTACACATGTACGCAACCTCTCTTAGTAGGGCTTGCAAATATGTTAATAATACGAAATTATATACAAAACCATTTTCTTAGAATAAATCTAAGTTGATATAGACGTATGTAACTGCTTAAGGACACCTTGATGTGAAAAGAAAAAAAGATATTGGGTCAGTTAATTTGAGTTTCGAAAATTGTATTTTTATCACATCTCTTCACTAATAAATTCATTCTGAAAAATAAATAACTATAAGTAATTCGAAAAATTTCTGAAACTTACGCTTTCGATGTTATACGACCACCAAATTCCTAGATTATAAATATTGTCAATAATTAGGTGATTCTGTGATGATTAAAGCGTCTAGACTACATTAGGTATATACCTACATCAGTAACTATTAGATACATGCAAAATATTATATCCTAAACGGCCTTATCGATCAATTCAAAATTGTCACGATTTATCGCAATATACGTATGTATTAATTTCTATCTTATCAGACTAACACCTGCCTTCTGTACCTATTAACATTTCACTTTTTTCTCCTCACTTCCTCAAGGGTATATAGTGGGGAGTTATGAATTCACAATTTAAGGCTATTTTTTATTGCAGATCATCAACAAGTATCATGCTGAGATTGTATTTTGAAAGGTTCGTCACAATGTGTCACTGTGTGTGTGCTATCTACTATGCTCTGTGTACGGCGTGTTATTCAATTTTGAAAATTTGTACATCCAATGCTCGCTTGGACCCCATTAGATCTTTGAGGATACCTAATCAGTGCTTCTCAATTTTTTTAACAGTCAAATATTTCAAATTAACCCTAAGCTCAGGAAACATTTTCTTTCAAATCGCTAAAAAGGCTAATCACTTTCATATCATAAAAATGTTGAAAATTTTTCATACAAAATTTGAATACTTTCTGGATTGAATCGATAGTGAGGAGTATTGCGTTGGCCACAACCGGCTCGTTTTATAAACTTTTATACAATAAGTTTATTTCTTCCATGTCGACGAAGTAGGTATATAACATCGCAAAAAAAACAGCAAATGTAAATGAATTTAATATACACCAACTAACAATTTGACACTTACTACTTTTTGTGTGACTACGGCTTTTCCTGCGCCTTTGGCTGCGTCATTGAGTATTTCCCTTCTACACTCTTGGCTCTCATTCGGCCAGCCACTTCACAGCCGCTGGAGTCGTCCTATGGATGTCCTTGCACCCAGTCTCCTTCATACCTCCGTATTGGGGACTCCTTTACTAGATGCTGGATAACTTGGCTTCTTGCTCCACAGTCACATTACGGAGAATCCCTTTTTCCCCATTTCCACATTTGTTAGTTACATTGTCCTTGACCTATACGAATTGTGACACATTTTTGGAGATACGTGATGTTAATCGTCTTACAAATCCAGACTGTAATCACACTGAAAAACACTATTTTCATCGGGAATCGAACCCGGGACCTCAGGTATCATACTATCTAAGCTACGAAGGATGACCCTTTCTCCGTTTTTCGATGTCACAATGAAAAAGATCTGACTTTCAAAGTTATCCAAATTCTTTTAAAAATTATCCATAGTAATTATTTAACACATTTAACCTTCCTTTCAAATAAAAGACCCCGGGTTCAATTTCCGATGGAGACACAGTTTTTCAGTGTGTATTCAGTCTGGACCCGTAAGACGGTAAATAAATTAAGTCTCCGTAATGTGGCATATTGTAATTTTAACTTGAAACTTTTAAAAATAATTTGTACATGTTGTTTAGATATCTGACTGCTGGTTCAAAGGTCCCGAGTTCCTGGTTTACACACAGTTTTTAATTGTGTTTTCAGTCTGGATCTGTGAGATGATAAATATCGTTAGTCTCCAGAATGTGGCAGCTTGTTATTGGGTGCGTGTTAAATTAATATTTGACATATAATGTATATGTGAGTGTGCCCGAGTAAAAATACAAAAATTAAATTAAATTAATATTTTGGGGTTAGTAAAAATTAGGTGTATTGTGTATGAGTTTCTAAAATATCTAATACAAGCTGATAGAATTTTTGCATGACTGCATTGTAATATGAATTAAATAGAATTACTTAAGGATTTAATTTCAATTGAAGTATTATTTAATCCTTTTGTATCACAATAATAATTGCCCCTCGTTATATCTACGGTAGTATTCGTTATACCTGGTGAAATAAAACTAACTGTTCCGTTAGACTAAACAATTATTATGAAACATAATACACTTAACATTCTTAATTAAATCATTTTTTATTTGTTACTTTTTGTGGCTTATATCCTTTGTTAGTAATCTTTGTCGCAAAGTTTTTCGTCTATTTGAATCAAGCAGTGGAAGTAATGCGAATTACTACGATATTTTATAAGTTTAATTGTTACTAAATCTATTCATTGCTTACTTATTATAGGTACTTAAGTAAGATAGGAACATCTTGTGCTATTTATAATGTTCACTCAACCTTTATTCATTCGTGTACAATGTTATAATATGATGTACCTGGATGTTATATAGGTACTTATTTGGTAACAATAGTAACATTGTCACAATTAATCGTATTAATAGGATTGCGCATTTTAAATATTATTACCCCTACTGTATGTATCGTTCTATTACCCACCCTATAAACAACACATTTAACATAATACAGGGTATGTACATATTTATGAAATCATTACCATAAGTGAAATCATACTAATATTGTAATATGTAAAATAATTATCAAAAACAGTTGAAAATGGCATCCAAATAATGCATATTAAGTAGTCGTTTTTCTAATGCTTGCTTCGTAATGCATTCGCGATAAACAAATGCAAGACCATGAGAAGGCCGAGGTGGTCACGAGGTGGTTTCGGTCTTGATTTTGCATTTACATGTGGTCTTGCACCTTATATAAATTTTTGTCGGCCTTCGTGGCTCAGTTGGTTGGGTATTTGACTGCTGATCCAAAGGTCCCGGGTTAATCGTAAGTCTCCAGAATGTGGCAAGTTGTTATTGGTTGCGTGTTAAATTAATATTTGACATAATACCTGTTAGTTGCTTGAGAAGTAATAAATAAATTTAAATTTTTATTTTTCTGTTGAAATTGAGTACTATGTAAATCACAATGAAATACGACAAAAAATACGAGTTTATTGTATTATGTCTATATAAAACTTGATTTTTCATTAAAAATAAACAAGTTTAAAATTTTTTGCGTGACCGCAAGTCTATTGCATGAATCTTGGTCTTGCAAGTCTCGCAAGACCAATAACAATACTTGCAAGAGTTTTGCTTATCACAATAATACATAAATACCATCAATTGTGTTCATTTTTTTATAAATACATATATAGGTAGTTTATATTATAAATTTTACTAATTTTATAAAAGAGAAATTAAAATCAGAGATCTACCAAGGAAAACTTGTCACGATCACATAAATGGAATATAACAGAAGAGCGTGTATGAGACGATGCATGGACGTGAATAAAGTGAGAAATGTATGTCAAGATAGAGCAGTCTGGTATTCGGTTCTCTCTGCCTACCTCAAATAGGGAAACGGCGTGATGGTATGGTAAATTTTACTTCATTGATATAATTATAATAATAATAATAATAAGGAAAATTTAGTGACAACCGTGGTCACCTCAAGGGCGCTTTCAGTTTGCAAAAAAATATTTTAAAATTAATTTAAAATTAGTCCTATAGCTAACACATTGAAAATGGTGAAACATAAAAACTTAAAAAAAATACAATAAGTTAAAATTAAGTTAAAATTAGTCCTATAGCTAACACATTGAAAATGGTGAAATATAAAACTTAAAAAAATACCTAGAAATCACAAATTAATCTTGTTACATAATCCAGATGAAATTAATTATAAAAAATAGTCGATTCAAAGTATGTGTAAGTATGTGTAAAAAATAGTCGATTCAAATTATGTGTAATCTTGTTTCACTAAATTGGAACCGTGTTTAATTTTCAAATATATTTGCAAGAAACCAATAGCTCATCGAAACCAATTTTTATTAGACGCTCAAAGTACGTTTCGAAATTCATAGTATTTATTTTCACACCGCAGTGATATACCATCAGTTAGTGATTCAGTTTCGAGGATATGATAATCGTGAAATACTTTGTAAAATTAATGTTGAGAGTGACAATGCGTCATGGAGGGTATTGGACATTGGGCAAATGTTCACAAATAAAATATCCCAACCTAAAATAATAATATGATAATGTTCAAATAACCGATGCCATTACGTTTGGCCCAAAAAGGTTCATTTGGGATGTTTGTGTGTGTGTGGCGTATTGCAGGATGTTCCTATTTATTTTCCTCGACCCACTCGCAGTTTTTAGAGAGAGATAGAAAGAAGACTACAGATGAGAGGACGGCACGAGTGAGACGGAGATAGAAGAGTGTAATACTCGTGTACAAAGTCAATTCCAATCTCCTCTGAATGTTGAATTGCCGGACAAGTGTGTCTGACAGAGGTATGCAACTGTATTAGGACCGTGGGTCGCACTTACATTACCTACCTACCTACCTATGTATATTATCTTTCATTGTCTAAATATGATGACACCATTCAACATTATATACAACGATGTTTGTCTGTTTGTTGTATGTATCTTTACAAAATAAAGCTTAACTACTTGTTCATCATCATATTATTGAATTATTTATAAGTTTCGTATTCGTGAAAGCTCACCTCAAACTCGTTTAAAAATAGCATAAAACAAAAACGAGTGTTAAAAATATTTCTTGAATAAATCGTGAATTTACAAATATTGATACATATTTATATGAAATAAACAGGGTGCACACAACTAATTTCGGTGATCGTGCATTTGCTGTGGCAGGACCAAATGCATGGAATAAGCTCCCACACACCCTCAGACAAACCGAAAATATATCTTCGTTCAGGAAAAAACTCAAAACGCACCTTTTTCGCAAATCTTACCAGAGCCAAAATGATACAACGTAATCATTTTTTCAGCGCCCTTGAGGTGAGATATTCCCAAAAAGGCGCTATATAAATTATCCAAATTTATTTATTATTATTATTATATATTTAAATTCAGTTCAGTGCCGGCAACCCGACGTTTTTTATACAAAAATAATCAAATTTTTCGTTCCCCGTTTCCCCGTTTTGAACGGGGCACTTATAATATTCCTTAAATACCTATATTATATATTTTCTAGTGCTAGCCAAGATAATTCTGGTCTTGAAAATTATTTAATAAAAAATACACAACAAATAACAAGATAAAATATGTATAAAACAAAGCTCATACAAATGGACAGAACACATGTAAAGAAACAAAATGTAACGATGCCCTCTGGTATTACCGCCGTAAAATAACGTAACTCAACCGATTTTTTATTTACAATTTTTGTTCCTTTATCGCTAGAACCATCGATATTCCCAAACACTATAATAATTAACAATCATTCTTTTCTGAACAGAAATCAAATTTCAGTCACAAAAACATCCATGAATTATTATTCACAAATTCAGCATTTAATTCAATTTTCATAAATTGGCTCATGAACACAACTTTGTATTTAATATATTTATTCCAGCTCTCTCATGAACTATTTCATTAATTTGATCTTATGTTAATACTTTTTACATTTTCTTATTTACTTTATTTTATCCTGTTTCCAAACAGTTAAATAATTTTCTCCCAACGCATTGTATGATATCAAGTTGATACATAGATTTGTGATTTCCATATTAAGCACTAGACCATTGATGATCATAAGTTTTCATATACATATAACGTGTAGCAGGCTTTTACAACAGCATTCATTGTCTTAATCGATGTCAAGTGTTGGATAAAATATAGATACTACAATTGTTACTAGAAACCTACCTATATAATGATTGACTGATTACTTTATGATTTTTATTGAACCAACAACTTAAAATAAAATATATCATCACGAAATGTGAGTATTACATAATATGAAATTAGAATTATACATGAGACAAAACATAATGTGTATTATTCGATTGAGTTTTTACATATTATTAGATTTGCAATAAATACGTAGTCTGCAAAACTTGAACAATGAGACAAAGAAAATATTACCTACTTGTTATACAAAGTGAATAGAAATGAAAAGAGAGGTGGTACTCAAACGAGTTTATTATCTGCAATATGACAATCTCTTTCAACTAAACAAATACACGTTGAAACAAATTGTTTTATTTATATAATTGGCATCTGTTGAAATTGGACCTTTAATAATCGAGGCTCCTCTATATTTTTGAAATGCACAAATGCACCGGACTATGAAATCGGAGAGGCTGAAAATAAGGAAACCCCTTAAAAATGCTTATTTTTTACAGATTTTCTAATATGAGAATTTGTCAATTGGAAATAATTCTTCACCTTGTTGTCTTATTTCAATGATACATTTTTTTAGAAAAGGGGGTACCTCGGGGTAATCCCATAAAAATTTGTTCATGATCTGATGATGGAATTCACGAGAAAATCGTTTAACTCTACAACTTCCAAAGAAATCTGCAATATGTAGGTATGAAATAATATTATGCTGTAGGTACAGATTGCAAATTGATGGGCGAATAGGCAATTTTTTATCATGTCTACCGATTTTTTCGAGTTGTTATTTTTTTATATTAGATTCTAAAAAATAAGTTTACCAATATAAGTCCCTAGCATGGCGTTTAGTTCTATGTCTGGGACACGACGTGATGATATCTAAGTATTTCATTTATTCTCTGTGTGGTTTGCGATTCATCGGTTGTTGTCATGCTCTTGGCAGTCATTTATTGGGCTGAGATGTCAGCCAATGTTGGGATTTGACGAGGGTAAATTCACTTACCAGCCAACACGTCCCGGGCCTTGCCTGCCTGCCTGCCCTAGTCTCTATACCTGCACTAATCTCACATCTTCAATCAAATAAATGTGCCTTTTCAAAATACACACACACACACATTGCATATACATACATTGCACATTACACCCACACATACACATAGTCACACACATTCACACTTGTACATATTTAACAACCCCACAACTATCCCTCCACACATTATGTATGTAGGTTGGTACATCGTGTCAAGTGAATTTGACCTTACCCAGAATAGTCAAGTCAGTATTCTTACATTTTATTATAGCACACACCATTATCTTCTTACATGATATCTAATATCTAGTTGGTTGGAAGAAATTGTCTAATGGCAATGATTCTGCCAGTGTACTAGGTACAAAAAGATGAATAAGTACCTAAATATAATTTAGTGTTTCAAACTTACGTAAAAGGTGTTTTACCGTAACTTTTTACCTACTTATTAAGTCAATTTTTAAAACAAATTACGAATAAGTTTTCTCATAACTGTAGAATTAAACATGTAGAAGTATTAGGAAATTTATATATTCCTCAACGAACACAAAGAATGTAGAATTTTGTATCATTTAATTTTTTTTTACTTTTTGTCAGACAATACTACATAACTTGTTTAATCTTAATAGAAAAAAGTTATGATATGTTTGTTTGATAAAAAAGGTGCTTAATTTGATAATTAAATAATTAAATTTCTATAAAATTTTACCTAAACAAATTTATTTACAATTCGGAATATAATTCTACAGGTAGGTACCTACAATTTTGTAATAACCCGCTTATTGAATGTCGGCAAAATCGCTTTAATAGGAGTGTATTATTAATGTTAGCGTGTTATAGGTATTGTGAATATACAAATAAAATCATAAGTGTTGAATGTCCTTGAAGCTCCTTGGGATGGATATTAGAGGTATGTAGGTATATGTAGAGTACAGTCCAAACAATACCTGACTGCTGTAGTTGGGTGGGTGTAGACAAAACTAAAGAGACTTGGTCGAGAGATATTATGTCGGTACCTAATATTATAGCAACAGACTGCTGTCTAGGGTCGAGGGATGCGGCACGAGGTATGGTCTGGTCTAACTAAACTGACTTCTTGGAATACTGTCCTAAAGCAAATTATACACATGTTACATCCATCGCTTACCTACGTTAATTTGCACAATGGCGCAGAATGAATTATTTATAACACATAAGTTATTCGAAAATATTTGCAATACATAAAATTTATCAAAATTCGATCCACTACGCCATACCTTAACAAGGACTTATGTATATCTCATGGCATTTCTAGTAAATTTATTTTATTAAAATATATACATAGATACCATCACGTCTTGTCACCAACAGGGTAAGCAGAGAGAACCGCGTGCCACACTCCTCTATTTTTGAACGCATTCCTGACTTCCTTAACATCCATGCATCGTCTCATACATGCTCGTCGATTGTTCAACCTGTAGCGAAATATTTATAATTTGAAACATGGAACGATTACTAAGAAAACAAAATGTTCTACCAAACGAGAGTCTATAAATACTGGAAAACTAACGAAAACAACCAGTGCCAATTTAGAACTCTCACACGTCAGTTGTCTCAATCTGGTCTAAATTTGAGTATATTATATATTGTAAATAAAAGCTGTAAATAATTGATTATTGATTTTCACTATTCGATCAACATTAACACCTGGTATTATATATATAGAATATTTCGTAAATCACCATAGGTACTTATTACAAACCTCCTTGTGTTTTCTTCTTTTAAAATATCATTCACATGATCATGCCATGCCTTTCTGAGGAGGAACCTGCTATTCACTCCATCTCTTACACCCATGTATGTTATTTTGGTCAACTGTTCATCGTTTATTCTTTCAATATGCCCAAACCAACTCAAAGCATTCATTTTACTTATAATATCCTTCTTTGTCTTGCATTCTCTCCTTATGTCATCACTTTTTATTCTATCATGTATCGTTCTATTACATACTCTTCTTAGTGATTTCATTTCTATAACATTTATTCTAGTTTCATGCCTCTTTTCCCACGTCCATGTTTCACTGACAAAGTTCAAAGTAGGTACTACAATTGCATCATGCACGGCAATTTTGGATCTATATACTCTGTTTATTCTGTTACCTGACATAAATCTTCTTTAAATACCTTTATCAGGTCTTCTAGTCAATGACTTGAATAGTTCAGTCAAATAGAGACAGGGATGAGGTGTATGGAAGATCTGTTCCGCACCGCACAGGACAGAAAGAGTTTCTCCCGAGTTATCGTCAACATCGAGAGGACCCGACAGGACATACGAAAATGAACGAATCGTTCAATATACCTAAGTATTTGATATTTGAAAATTTAAATTATTTGTGAAGATTTAAAATTCATACCTATGTTTATAAAATGAAACTAAGAAATGGGAATTGCACATGGGAATATGTAAATATGTATGTAGTAAAAGTTGTTATTCTCGAATAATATGGGCGGTTACTGACTTTCACTGACCACCACTGACCACCACTGCCAACCACTGACACGTGATACCTATAGAACAATCAGACTAGCATCATGCCCTTCACATATAGGTCAATTTGAAAAATTTAAATTTTAGAAAATATTTTAATTAAATTTTGGTAGAATAGGTACATATAAGTAGGTACTTTGCTGTAGAACTCCATTACGCTAGGTTTTTGCTCCTCACTAACCCAAGGGGATTTCGCAATTTTTGAGGCTATTTTTTTAATTGCAGATTATCAACTAGTATCATGCTGACATTGTATTCTGAAAGTTACATAACAATGCATATGTGTGTGTGCTGCGTGCTGTGTGCTATGTAGGGCGTGTTTATTTTACTTTATCGATTATAGACTAAGTAGGTACCTACTCATTCAATTCTTTTCAAATTTTGCTAATTTATACCTATATCTAATACTCGCATGGACCCCATTAGATTTTAAAGGATATTTGAATAACGCTTCTCAATTTTTTTAACTGTCAAATATTTCAAAGTGAACCCAAGCTCAGTAAACTTATATTTGAAATTTTTATTTTCACATTGGTAAAAAGGCACATCACTTCTTCAAACTCATTTCATGAACATGCTGAATATTTTCCATACACTTTGAATACTTTATAGAATGACTTGTTAGTGAAGAGTTTAGCGTTGGCCACAACCCACTCGTTTTAAATCAAACGAAATTGATTATTGTTCTATTTTTTTTCCTTTTATCGCGGCCATGGCACGGCCAGTAGTAAGTAGAGAATTAAATTTCATTTAATTTTCATTGGTAAATTTTTTTTATTGACTTCATAAGTAGGTACCTACCTACTGAGATGCAGGTCTTTGAAAAAGCGCTATATTTCTCAAATTGAATGAACAACTGCTGATAAAGATAATTTCTTTTACTTTTTGTCTTCTTTTTTGTAAAATATTCGTATTTTGGATTCTACATACTTCCATTTCTAAACATTGGATCTTACTTCAATTTCCAAACATTCAATATTCAATTTATCTCTAACTCTCTACAAAGGACATGGCGTGATGATGCATATGTAGGTTCCTATAATTTAAAATGTTACATAATCCAACATTCTTGTTTTAAATTTTACAAATTAACACAATAATTTGGTGTATTAATATCATTGAATTGGTTGTGTGTAATATATCCCCTATGTTATGCAGCCAGTGTCAGGTATAATGAAGAAGGACATGGCCATAGATAAAAGGTAGGTGAAGTTAAATATCTATGGTCTATCGGTATCACCATTTATTATATTTTTAATTTCAATAAATCATCTCCTTCCTTTTGTTGTACGTAACACATTTTTATATTCATGATCCTATCCTGCATTGCCCAATACATACATACATACATATTCTACCTATCGGGCTCCCACACTATACAATACTTCACCAACACACTGGTTCTACAACAAAATCATCAATTTACTACCTAATTATTTTATTTATATATTATTTGTGATTTTATGTGTAGTAAAAAACGTAGGTATATATGATTGTGTCAATTGTTATAGGTGTTTTTTTAAGAAAAGAATTATAATATGGAAAAATCAAAAAATGTTATGTGTATTAATTACCTACGTGTATTAATTACCTACTACAAAAATGTGTATTAATTACCTACTACAATTTTCAAATTGTCTTTCAAAAATCTAAAAATGCTCATTTTTTTTATTATCGACATGACCGTTTTTTTTAAATAATTTAGAAGCATGAATGATAAAAGATGCATGGACGTCAATGAAGCGAGAAATGAATGTCAAGATAAGGAGTCTGGCGTTAGGTTCTGTCTGCCTACCCAAGATAGGGAAATGGCGTGATGGTAGGCATAGTTTAGATTTTTAAATAAAGGGGGGCGCCTTTTAAATTAAAATTATATTCAGCCCTTATCTGACGTAGATTATATAATGTATTTTTATCTTAACAGCGATGGTGAATTCGTAAAATATTGTTCCCAAAAATATGTTAATTCGGTAATTTATTTTACAGGAAGAAAGATTTTTCAATACAAAATATTTATTTATTTATAAAAACTTAATATTTTCTAATGATTCAATCGATATGTGGTAACAAAAATTAAATATTATCTTAAAAGCACAGTTTAATGTAGTGTCTATAGACAAGTTTCTTGATAATTCGTATATTCAAAAGTACATATTTATTTATTTTATATACGGCGTTTGCCATTTACATAAAGTTTTCACAAAAGATACAAAATATAGTACCTACATAATAATGTGTGAAAATACATATAAAAAAATAATCATACCCAAATTTATTAACAATGAAATTAATTTAAAAGTCAAAACAATATAAAGAAAAACGAGTCTATAGCTTGTACAAATAAAAAAAAATACATATAAAAATACATTCAATGAAAATTTAAATTAAGATCTGCATACTAACAATACATAGGTACGTGTTCAAGTTAACAATACATATCTGTTAACATTTAGAAACAAATAAATAGAATATGGATATTTTCAGGAATTGATTTTTCGAGATTAAAAAATCCGTATGACCAATGGTGGAATCTTGAAGGAGCTCCAATTAATAGAAAAAATAATTTATTTTTGCATTATTTTTTAGTTATTTACTTTGCAGTGTTGAAGTTTGGGAACCGATGTGTTGTGCCGCCATAAGGACACACCGTTCGCGCTCTCCACCCCCGAAAGTCAATTATCCTAAATAATGCGATTTAGAACCGTAGAGAAGTTTATACACTTATTTTTTGTCGGGTTCCAAAAATACCTAAGGATATTTTTTATGTGGCACAAAGGATCTGCAAACGGTTGAAATACCTGCTGCACAAGATCCTTTTTACGTGACTTTTTTAATTGATGATTCCATTAATTTGGGAAATATACCCTACCTACCTGTGTCCTTGAATTGATGTACCTACCTAACCTAACCTAACTTCAACTTACCGCACCTAACATATCACCAGGTAGACACTGTTACTAAATAGTAGGTACATTGATGAGTTATTATATGTGTATTTTGCTAAGTTATCTGTATTTATAAAAATTAATATTTGTAATTAGGTAAGCAAGTACGGTTGTATGTATGCGCATCCAATTGTCATGAAACTTTGATAAGTTGTCAGGCGTATATCCAGCAAGATTTCTGTTTCTACATTTAAACTTTTATAGAGCCGAAATCCACTTACAATAAGAAATTTTAGATTACATATAGCTCGACCATTATTAATTTATACACAAATAGTACAACGTTTGCCGGGTTTCGCTAGTAACATTGATTGAATTTTTGTTGTATGCTGTTGACTTTAAAATATTAGTTGTTTTTTGCATGATAGTGTTTGGCATACCCTGTTATGGCCTTGGTCTTGCATACCCTGTTATGGCCTTTGTCTTGCATACCCAGTTATGGCCTTGGTCTTTCATACCTAGTTATGTCCTTGGTCTTGCATACCCTATTATGGCCTTGGTCTTGCATACCCTATTATGGCCTTGGTCTTGCATACCCTATTATGGCCTTGGTCTTGCATACCCTTTTATGGCTTTAGTCTTGCATACCCAGTTTTGGCCTTGGTCTTGCATACCCTGTTATGGCCTTAGTTTTTGCATACCCTGTTGTGGCCATGGTCTTGCATACCCTGTTATAGCCTTGGTCTTGCATACCCAGTTTTGGCCTTGGTCTTGCATACCCTGTTATGGCCTTAGTTTTTGCATACCCTGTTGTGGCCATGGTCTTGCATACCCTGTTATAGCCTTGGTCTTGCATACCCTGTTATGGCTTTAGTCTTGCATACCCAGTTTTGGCCTTGGTCTTGCATACCCTGTTATGGCCTTAGTTTTTGCATACCCTGTTGTGGCCATGGTCTTGCATACCCTGTTATAGCCTTGGTCTTGCATACCCAGTTTTGGCCTTGGTCTTGCATACCCGCCTGTTATGGCCTTAGTTTTTGCATACCCTGTTGTGTCCATGGTCTTGCATACCCTGTTATAGCCTTGGTCTTGCATACCCTATTATGGCCATGGTCTTGCATACCCTGTTATGGCCTTGGTATTGCATACCCAGTTATGTTATTATTATGCATGAACCGTCTAGCAGGCGCGTGCACACACCCCAATAATTATCCCCGATTCGTACAAAATTACTCATTTGAAAGGACGTCATAAACAAATATTTAATTTCACATTTCTCAGAAATGCGTTTAAAATGAACGCAGCCACATTTTTTAAATTAACAATATTTGTAGTCACTTATCGGTTAAATGATTTTACTGCACCGGGCGGCGACGCCGACGGTGTCATCATGTAACACCAATGATTGTGGGTTAAGCGAAGGTAAGTAGACGAATGATTTAATGAGGCACTCAATACCTAACTATACAAACATGTTAGAGGTATTAAATTAGATATGTATGTATACGAAATAAAATGTACCTAGGTAGATATGTAGGTACATATGTGATAATTTATTTGGACAAGAATGACATTTGCTCTGAGAAACTAACATAGTGAGTGTAGTACAGGTCGAGTTCTCCAATACAGTTGATACAATTGGTAGGTAGATTGGTGGACGAACCGAACATCAACCTAACATCTACCGAATATTATTATACAATGCTATGTATATTATTTACAAAACCTGCTAAGGTGATATTAGCCTCTGCAAATCTGATGTATTGTCTCCATTGATAGATATGTCATTGTGTCTGTTTGTATGTTCTCTTCATTTATTCTTCTTCTATCCAGTCCGTAACACATTCAGCGTTCTGCCCGCGCCTAGCAATGTCAATAGCACAACCACTTACAAGGTCGTGCATGGTGTAGTTGATGTGCAACTGTACAGATGTATACAGTGGTCTCCTGCTCTCCACAGTCACATGTTGGTGGTCACATATTCCCTGTTGCAAGAAACCATGTTGACAGGCTGTCCAAGATTCTCCCAACGCCCATCCTCAGTCAGTTTCGTGATTGCTTTGTGGTTAGGTGGAAGAATCTCCTCAGGGCGGATGAAATTAAATCCTACTATAGTACGTACATATTCTTCTAGAATGTTTCTATATGCATGTCTTTATAAAAAAAAAAAATTCATGTGTTCTCTAAATTAAGCATTAATGTTTGCGCTATAGGCGAAAGAAATCAGTCGAGGCAGCTCGAACTCTTCGTCACTAGATTATTAATCCAGTGCTATGCCCGCTCTGCCTCTTATGGGACATCCGAAAACGATTATAATAGAAAATAGTGGAATCACTATTCTCTGTCGGTGCTTCACAACAATATTTGAAATAAACATCGGGCACAGTTTCACAATTTACATTTTAAACTTGCGAGTAAATTAATTTAAATTTGTGAAATATATTTTTACAACACAAAATACAATATTATATGTTGTAGGTATATATTTATATTTCTTACTATTTTTTTTAATGAAATAGGATATTGATTGATGTGTGTAAAAGCCAGAAGAAAAATGACATGATCACGAAATTAATAGTTAGAATAACAAAATTAGAGTTTAAGATTTGATAATATGAGAAGATTTAGAGATTGGAAGAACTATTTTAAGCCGGTGCCGGTGCAAAAGTTTCCTACGAAAATTCCGTGGCAAGAACGGTAAATTTTGACAATGAGTATTTATGTATAAATCGTTATTTCAGTTATCTACCAATTCTTAAACATTCTTATGCTAATGACATTAACTGGTGTAATAAAATTAGAGTGAGTATTCTATGTAGGTAGGTACTGTGACCATAATATTATAAATAAAACTTGATTTTAAGCATTTTCTTCTTACCGTATCTTCTGCACAGATAGATTGACGATCATCATGAATCATGACTCTCTGGAGCCCTAAACAACGATGCAGTGCTTTTGCAATTTAAACTCTAGATACTGAAAATGAAAACATCCTCAAATTACTTCTTGGGGCAAGAGCAATCATTATTATCTCATCCTTGGAAATTTCAGCGATTAGTTCTAAAGTTTTAAATAATTCTGTAGTAGATAATCAATTTTAAAATTGACCAATAAAATGGAACACAGTATTTTTCCACAGATTCGATTTATTACTACCAAACGTTTTCACTGTAGTGTCTCGGAATTTAGACCTTAATAGTGATGTATGAAACATTCCATTTAGACCTTGATAGTGATGTACATATGAAACATTCCATTTAGACCTTGATAGTGATGTATGAAACATTCCATTTAGACCTTGATAGTGATGTATGAAACATTCCATTTAGACCTTGATAGTGATGTATGAAACATTCCATTTAGACCTTGATAGTGATGTATGAAACATTCCATTTAGACCTTGATAGTGATGTATGAAACATTCCATTTAGACCTTGATAGTGATGTATGAAACATTCCATTTAGACCTTGATAGTGATGTATGAAACATTCCATTTAGACCTTGATAGTGATGTATGAAACATTCCATTTAGACCTTGATAGTGATGTATGAAACATTCCATTTAGACCTTGATAGTGATGTATGAAACATTCCATTTAGACCTTGATAGTGATGTACGAAACATTCCATTTAGACCTTGATAGTGATGTATGAAACATTCCATTTAGACCTTGATAGTGATGTATGAAACATTCCATTTAGACCTTGATAGTGATGTATGAAACATTCCATTTAGACCTTGATAGTGATGTATGAAACATTCCATTTAGACCTTGAGAGTGATGTATGAAACATTCCATTTAGATCTTGATAATCTGTAGAAAAATACGTAATATGTGTCATTTTAATTTTTTAGGTAGGTTCCCTATAACATGGACAGTATTTTTATAAATTTCAACAAATGTATAGCTCCCAATCGATCCTTTAAATACAATCTTTTTGAAACTCAATATAAAATATTGCATGATCATTAAAAAAGATTTTAAATGCTTATAGGTAAATATGTTTTTGTAGAAGCGTGGTTTTTATCCAAATATTATTTTTTTCTTATCAAATAGACTTTCTTGCAATAATGCGTAGATATTTAATATTAATGATTATTAAATATAAAATGCATTCAATTCTGTTCCGTTAATCCTAAATGTTTGGTCACCCTATTTCTTATTATCGACTGTAGCTTATGACGATTTCTAATAACTAATTATTCATACGATTTTTATCCAACAAACGTAGACACCTTCAAAAAAGGTCCATTTCAAACAATGTACTTCATTTTGGAGGCCCAATAATGTACTTGTAACGTTTGTACTTTTTCATTTATTACTTTGCATAATACTTTTCGGATTTAAATAGATTATCTAAGTATCTTCCAGCGGTGGAATTCTCTTTCTTTAATTGATATACTTATAACGATTTTCGCTACGGGACAAATGATAAAAAAATATAGTTTGCTTTAAAACATTATGAAATCATGGTTTAAGTTATGTGGAGCCGAGGTAGGTGAACTCTTTTATCACTTTAAAATTGTAGTTTCCGACTGTGAATATCTGGGTAGGTATGTAATATATAGATCAAAATATCCGAAAAATGTCCTTCGAATACATTTTACGCGGAGTTTTTGCTATGAATGATAATTTTACAGGCTTTTCTCTTACAAATGTCGTGCACTTTATTTTTTA
The DNA here is from genome assembly GCA_963576475.1 of Molanna angustata. Taxonomy (NCBI): domain Eukaryota; kingdom Metazoa; phylum Arthropoda; class Insecta; order Trichoptera; family Molannidae; genus Molanna; species Molanna angustata. The sequence continues at coordinate 273,758 of OY754968.1, forward strand.
CTTTTACATAGTTAACAGTGAGGCTTTTGTAAACTTACCTAATAATGAATAACGTCAAAGCTATCTAGTATGGGCTTTTATTAAATCAAATCGATAATAGTAAAATACATAAATAATTCATTTACATAGAATTATAATGAAAAACTGTTTGGATGATTTTTCACATGCCTATGTACTTACATAAAATGATAACGAAAAAAAATTTACTTGATTTAATTGCTCTACTTAATTTAATTGCTCGATTGTTCTTTTTTATAAAATTTCATATTTGCCATTCATTATCTGTTTCTAATATACATACATCCGAGTATCATTTCGTTAATCAACACAGCGACATCGTTATAAAAGAAACAGAATTCCGTCGCTGATGAGAAAACCCATCTTGCACCATGATTTTATGGGTAACGACAAAAAAACTCGTCATGAATTTTTAAAAAAAGAATGTCATTTTTATGATTCGATAAAAAATCGTAATGTCGACATTTTATTTTATTTGCGCGCACAACTCTTTCCGCCATTTTGTTGTTAGTTCTTTATATTATCTAATCACATTCAAATATATTATATTTAAACATGTTTACATCAAATCCAGAAGATACATCTGTACACTGTATACATTTACAAAGATAAAAGAATAAATCCAACTTATAAAATTGATGATTACATAAAACACATAATAATAATAATCGAATAAGATAAGTGAAGCGTTCTGTTCTCTCTGCCTACTATCAAAGGGGATTCAACGTGAGAATATGTAAGAAAATGTAATAAAAATAACAATAACTTTCAAACCGTAATGACACGACGGTTTTTGGTAAAAATATCCACGCAATAATTCATTGAGTCTTGGTACAAAAAACCTTTAATATAATGGTCTCCATTTTGGAGTACCTATATACCTGCACTTTTTAGATCAATCGATATGATTTTAGTTCGTATGATGATGGTGAAATATTTTGCTGAATCATTCTTATTTATAAAGGGTACTTTAGACTAAAGATAATACGTAAAGTAAAAACACATACATTTTTGATAATTTAATAAAAAAATATACATATGAATCATGGATATGTATAATGGTGTAAACATGGGTCGAATTTATAAAAAGTAGATACCTACTTAGAATTTGCTCAATGACAAAATCTATACATTTTGATGTGCCAAGCATTGACTCGAGCACTTTGGATGTTTTATGATAACGGCTCTCAATTAAACCTATTTTCTATGAGTACCTATTATAAGATATCTTAGGCCTTCGTGGCTCAGTTTTTGACTCTTAAGTCAAAAGTCCCTAGTTCGTTTCCCGCTGGAGATACAGTTTGTGTTATGATATATCTGTGACAGCATAATTCATTTTAGTTTTAAAAAAGCAGGACAGATGTGTGTATTATTCGGATCAATTTTCCTACCTTAATAGGGAAATGACAAGATTATAATTTATAATATTATTATGTATATAAGTGTTTGTAATTAACAAGTATCTAATAATATATATGTTAATAAAAATAATGTTTTAATGGATTTGGAAGTAATAAAATAATCCATATTATTATTTTCCTTAAATAATGTTTTTTATCAAACTTGTTATAAAGCTCGCTCCACACGCTATGAAATTTCAATGAATCTACATTCTTGAGATTTGAATAGAGTTGGCTTGATAAAATAAACTATACGATATTATTTTGTTTTTTTTTTAATTGATAATTTTTTTTCTATTACAATAGGTAGTACCTAAGAACTTTAAATTGATTAACGATAATTTAACAATGACAAAAAATGAGATCGCTAACAGAATCTGCAATAGAACGATGTATGACAGGGTAAGAAATGAGAACATAAGGAAAGAATGTAAGATGAAGAAAGATATCATTAATAGAATGATAGTGAACACACTGAGATGGTTTGGCCACATGGGTAGAATGAATGAGGAACGCCTGACGAAGAAAATATACAATGCGGATAGGATTGGATTGAGAGGCCGGGGCCGCCCAAGAAAGGGATGGCACGACCATGTGAATGATATTTTGAAAGACGGAAATGTTAGAAGCGTGAACAACAGACGAACATGTATAAGACGATGTATGAATGTTGTCGAGGCGATGAATGTATGTCAAGATAGAAGTAAGTGGCGTTCGGTTCTCTCTGCCTACCCCGTAAGGGACATGGCGTGATGGTATGTATGTATGTGTACGAAGAAGAGGTTCATTTAAAACTGATTTTAAAACCTTTGTGAAAATAACTTTTTTTTACATAATGCCGATGTTAACTATATCTGAACGCAAATAAAGAAAAAAAATATTTAAACTGTTTTATTTTTTTTTAAATTTTTATTTAATTTATTATTATTATTACAAAAAAATAAATACAACATATACAAACTAACTAATAACGCCCCACTAGGCAAATGCCTGTTCTGGGACTGTTATTTTACACAGTCGAGTATCTTTATTGTTATTTTCATAATTTAAAGTTATAAAAGAGGAGTAGGTAATCAAGAGTAAAAAAAATGTATAAAAAAAAAATACACAAAAAAAATTAAAAAAAAAAAATAATTAATATTACCTTTAAAAAAAATAAAAATATTATCTTTTTTAAACTACCTAAGTTATGAAAAATGAAATTGCGACCAGTTTCGGAACTAATCGTTCTCTCCTCAAGCAGATTTTCATCTTGTGGACTTTGTCGATCGTAATTTAAATTTCAAAAACGTGGTTGATACAAAGTAATAAAATGTAGTTTATAAAAAAATTCGTTATAATGTGCCGCAAAGTTGATATTCAATACTGAGATAATAAATAGCATTTAAAAACATTTACACCTATTAAATAAATGTTTCTAGCGGTATTTAGTGTAGATACAAATCACCCATCTTCTTCCTTCATGTAACTGTTATGTTCCCTTCCTACCATCAACAACAGTACTTGCTTGCCGCTGACCTCGAACGCTTGTCATTTGGACTACGTTATGTCGCGCTGAGTGCCCAATATCGCTGTGAATATTGCTGAAACAATAGTGCTGTATTTGGGCATATATAATAATGCATCTTTAGTCCTACTGGGTGAGCGATTCGAGATGAGAACTGCATCTGCACTGGTAGGTGGTTTCCTCTCTTGATCCATTTTTTCTTCCCGTTATATACCTATCTTATCGCTGTGAATAATTTACGCGCCGTGACAAATAATGTGTAATTATTGATATCAACTAATTTTTCTTAGCCCGAGTTGCATTCGGTAATTTTGGCGCTATCAATATTGTCATCAATAGAATGAAAGCAAGCACATTGAGATGGTTGACCACATGAGGAACTCCTGATGAAGTAAATGTACAAATCAGACAAAAGTGGAACAACAGATCGGAGTCGTCCATATAAAAGATGGCACGACCATGTATTGTGAATTACATTCTGAAAGACGGAAATCTATAAAGTTTGGACAACAGATGAAAATATATGAAACGATGAATATTGATAACATTTATTTGGTCGATCGTTTCGATGGATCCCAACTGATCGTTGTGGAACATAAATTATTAAATTTGAATTTATAAGACACCAAGATGAAGTTATATAATATCATGTGTATAACAACCATTATGAATATGCGTATTTTTTGTTAATATTTAGATGTCCGTTACATCCTTTACGTTTGTTATATGAATAGATATGTGGGACGTATGTGTGTGGGTGATATTGCAATATTGTAATTATATTATTTTTAATTGACAAACATTAATTTTTTTAGTAAATTTGCGTACTGATTTTTATTGTTTTTGCCGTCAATTAATTATTACTATTAATTTTACCTGTACCTATTTACCGATGTCTGTAGGTACCTACCTATGTATCATCTCTTATTGAGAATTAATAAATAAGTAGGTATGTATGTAACAATGTTAGCACTTAATTACAGTGTGGCCACAAAAACTTGAATTTAATTATATTTTTTAATAAAACAGAAACATTGCATTTAAATTGGATAATAATAAATTACCGATTGAATAATAAATGGCCGATTAAATAATAAAAGTTTTTCCTGTGTTAAACATAAATACGTATGCTTCAATCTTCCTCCGAGCACAGATATTCATCCATGGTTGGAAAATTAACAGAAATAGACAGGGTGCACATAATTACATAATTTTGGGTATCGTGCATTTGCTGTAGCCAAATGCCCACACACCCTAGGAGAAACAGCAAATATGTATAGGCAACTTCCTTCAGAAAATATCTCAAAGCGCACCTTTTTCGCAAATCCTACCAGAGTTATGACACAAATCAGCGCCAACATCAGTTTTCAGCGCTTTGAGGTGAGATATTCACGAAAACGCTGCTATATAAATTGTCCAAAAGTATTATTATTGAAGCGATTAATTAAAAAAAAATAACTGAATTCTTCTTTGGAAATACTGTTTAATGGAGTGTATTGATAGTAAATTCACCACTTGAAAACTACAAAAAAATGTTAATTTTAAAGTATTTGATTTTTACGTTAAAAGATTCGATCGTGAAAGATTTCGCATGATTATATAAATGAGATTTTGAAAGATGGTAATATACCAAATCAGAATGATAGGAGAGCATGTATGACGCGATGTATGGATATAAATATGGCAAAACATGTATGTCGAGATTGAAAAGTCTGGCGTTCGATACTCTCCGCCTACCTCAAATAGGGGAACGGCGTGATGATATGTATTTATGTAATATTTATTTTATATTACTTCTTAGGCAACTAACAGGTACTATGTCAAATATTAATTTAACACGCACCCAATAACAAGTGTCGATAAAGTGACAAATGTGGAGATATATTGCGAGCTGGGTGACACAATAAAGAGACGAAAAATATCATATTTGGGTCACATTTTGCGAGATGCAAAAATACAGGCTGCTCCAAGTTATAATGAAAGGCTGGAATAGAGGGACGCCTCAGAACAGGAATACGTCAGATGTCATGGCTCCGCACCATTCGTGAGTGGACCGGCATCAGAGACGTCGGCGAATTGTACCGTAGGTACGGCGGCGGATAGAGATGCCTTCTCAGCAGTGATCTGAGGGACCTGATATGACACGAAGAAGAAGAAGAATAACAAGTTGCCACATTCTGGAGACTTACGATATTAATCATCTGACAGATCCATACTAAGAACACAATTAAAAACTGTGTCTCCACCGGGAATCGAGCCCGGTACCTTTAGATCAGCAGTCAGATACCTAACCAACTGAGACACGAAGGCCGACAATTCTTATATTTATTAATTTTTTATTTTATGGAAACATATTTAGTATAATTAGATTGTTAGTTAGATAGGTACTTACATACCTATCTCTCTATAAAACTATTTGAAGGATTGAATCATTGTTAGATCTCACTACCAAGAAATGATAAATCTATCATAAATACATACTATCCCATTTATACCTGATGCTGCTGATTAGTAGGTACCAACATTATATAAAGAGATACCTACCTTAAACTTCTTTTTACGATTTTGGGTTTAATTTTGAAGATCGTATAATGTTGTAGTGTAGGTAGGTACCAACTGGGACCATAGGACCATTAACTGGTGTACATTTATAGGCATCTTTTTATCTCTCTTAGACCTAAATATTTATAAATGCCGATTTAATTTTGAACCAGGTAATGTTTGTCTACCAATACACCTGTAACTCACTGCAGTGGCGTACCTAAATTGCTTTTTAACCTTTTTCTCGACTGTTATGGAAACTATGATGGTTTGAAAATACCGAATCGTATGAAAATATAGCAAAATGACCAATGCAAATATGAAACGGTGTCTCGCACAGATGTCACCCCTGAACTGCGCTAGAAATATTATTTTATTTTTGGCTTGTTTACCTACTTGTACCAATGTGTATGTAAATCGAATATTTTTTTAATTGCATATAAGCAAACATTGGATTTTTCCCTGTTACCTCATTTATTAGGACTGTTCTCAATAGATGGCGTTACAAAAAGGTTTCGTCGTGACTTTGTAATTGGTAATAGTAATAATGTCTTATTTTCAGGTGAATTGTTATACATTGTTCAAATATATAGAATTTTCAATATTTTTGTTGATAAGGTAACTCAATAAGAAGGCATAATTGGTGAACGTTGCGCAAGCGCATAAAGTGATCATTTAAACCAGCCGATGCCAGGTCATAAGCCCTGTAGGTGTCTTGAGTTCCTGGTTCTTCTATAATATCCCAACTTCGTCTCTATTGAGATGTTAAAAAGTTTGTCAGTAAAATATCATTTGACTCCCGACAGGGAAAAAATCCAATATCTGCGTATATGTAGGTAATTAAAAAATATCCGATTTGCCATATGGCAATAAACTCACCACTTGCGCAGGGTGCAAGGAATTACTAATATAATTACTATTAAAAAATAAAGTTTCCAAAATATGACGACTTGTTATTTGGTGTGTTTTTCCTGTTCAAAGACTTAAAATATAAAAAATAGTGTGTATTATGATAATATATGTTCTGAATATCAAAATCTATCACGTAATTTTGAACTCTGCAGAAAATTCCTGATGGTGAAAAACCTGTCTTGTAGCGTTTTATTAATATATGTTTTTATCCAATTCTTGTGAGCATGTATTGAAGCATTTTTTTAATTAATAACAAACTTACATACATACATAGGTACCTTCATGCCATGTCCCTCACGGGGTAGGCAGAGAGAACCGAACGCCACATTTTTCTATCTTGACACACATTCATCGCCTCATCAACATTCATACACCGTCTTATGCATGTTCGTCTGTTGTTGACGCTTCTTACATTTCCATCTTTCAGAATATCGTTTACATGGTCGTGCCATCCTTTTCTTGGGCGCCCCCGACCTCTTATTCCATTCCTGTCAGCTTTGTATATTTTCTTCGTCAGGCGTTCTTCATTCATTCTCCCCAAGTGGCCAAACCATCTCAATGTGTTAACTTTCATTCTGTTAATTACATCTTTATTCATCTTACATTCTTTCATTGTATCTTCATATCGAACTCTGTCATACATCGTTCTGTTACAAATTTTTTTATACTTTGACAAACTTTTTGATATAAAAACATATTTAATATTTAAAATATATTTATTGTACATACATACTTTATCCAATTACCTACTTCCCTGAAATAAAAGTGAAGTTACCATTTACCATAATATATCACGAAATATATAAATGTGATTGTGTCAGTGTGTTGGTAACAATACTGGGGTATATAGGTAGGTACCAACATAAGAAATCTATCCGCGTATTTTCAATAGTTTGTACCTGACATTTCCAAAGATTGCCTTTTTGATTATGCTCCATGAAAGATGGGGTATTATTTATCTAAATAATTCCTATATATGCGTCCAATGTCAATTTTTTCACAGTGAATACAGAACCTCGCTTGTCTCATTGTATACAATCAGCAAAACGCACTATAATAAAAAGAAAAATGCATCTTTTCAGTATCACGTAATGTTTCTTTAATATCAATTCTCCCTTTTTGTTCCATCGCCACGAAATCAATTTATCGAGTTTATTTCTCGAGGACGGGCAAATAACGCTACTTCAAAAGGGATGATTATTTTTATTCGCTCTTTTTTGAAGTGATACTTTTGCAAGAGTTTTTTCGTGATAGTGTTCTTATAGGGTGGTTCATAAGGAGCAATATTGTCTTTACAGGGTGGTTTTGAATTCAATAATGATGGATAGACGAAAAAAGGTAAACCTGTGATGCACTTATGATTGTTATCGTTTCAAACAAAGCAAAGCAAATGTATTATTTTTAGTCCTTTTTTTATGATATTTTTATACTCTTGCGCATCACTAGACGCACAAAAAAGAGTCAAACTTAAAACTACAGGTGCTAAACAATTTTTAATACAAATATCCACAGACCCGAGTAACCGCATTTCTTGGAAGAATAAAGTGAGATAGTACCAATAATTTAAACTTTAATATTTTTTTTATGTTTTAACTTTAATTTATCAGTTGTGATTTTATTAGATACAATTTAAATACAAATAGAGGACTTAAGTCTTATAAGGTTATCTCTGAATGTCTTATTCAACAAGCAAATTAAAGTGATCATAATTAAAGTAATCAGCTTTCTTAAATAATTGTCTAGGCAAATCAATTAGTTATATATTGTTTTTAATAACACAAGTAATATTCAATAAGCAGATTGCATACCCACCCCAACGTACGCTTACCGTGCTTAATCGAGTATGTGTCAGCTAGTGTCTTCTACTAACAATATACTAGATAGCAATATGGGCCAGCTAAGAGTGTCTCTAATAACAATACTAACAAAAAGTCTTATAAAAATATTAGCGTTACTTAAATTGTCTAATAATAATACAAACGCTACATAAATTGTCTAATAATAATACAAACGCTACATAAATTATCTAATAATAATACAAACGCTACATAAATTGTCTAATAATAATACTAACGCTACATAAATTGTCTAATAATAATACAAACGCTACATAAATGATCTAATAATAATACAAACGCTACATAAATTGTTTTCTTAATAATAATACTAACGCTACATAAATTGTCTAATAATAATACAGTATCTAGATGGGTGAACTATTCCCAATTGAAAGCTTGATGATGCGTTTGTTGCATTTTATTTTGCTCTTTTAAATAAATTACAATTTACGCATTGATCTCCTAATTCTTTTGAGGAAGTGTATAATGGTAATAATAATAATTGAGTGTTATTATTTGTAGTGCTTAATTGTTATTAATATCATTAGAAAATCGGCCAGCGCCGCAATATAATTAAAAAAAAATACAAACGCTACATAAATTGTCTAATAAGAAAACTAACGCTACGTAAATTGTCTAATAATAATACAAACGCTACATAAATTGTCTAATAATAAAACTAACGCTACGTAAATTGTCTAATAATAATACAAACGCTACATAAATTGTCTAATAATAAAACTAACGCTACGTAAATTGTCTAATAATAATACAAACGCTACAGAAATTGTCTAACAATACATAATACTAAAGCTACAAAGATTTCTAGCGCTGGATAAATCGTCTCTTAATATGTACCTACCTTATATTAATGCTGCAGAAGCTGTCTAATAATAATACAAACGCTACATAGATTACTAACGCTGCATAAATCGTCTAGTAATAGGCACCTACCTACATTAACGTTACAGAAATTGTCTAAAAATGAAAGCAGGTAGGTAGGTAGGTACCTATGTACCTACATTAATTCTCTGTGCGTGCAACTAATGCGTCAAAATCTCGTTATCCGAATGACTGGTGAAATATATTATTGTGATGTTTTTTGTTCTCCTGTCAATTTCACGGCAACAATGAGATGGTCCGACAGGTTGGAGACTGCAATCGAAAGTGAAACCATATTTGCAACATACCTATGTACCTACCTTTCATCCCATTGGATCCTTAATACATACAAACCATACACATACCTTACCTTAACTTTATACAGGAGGTTTACCCACACACTATTCTCGTCTAACCTAAAAAGGCAACATTGATAATGGATAGTGGATCTCATTGCTGAAATTAGCTTTATTTATTCAATAACTACTGAAGGATATTCCTTTTGCGACAAATATTTCATTTCCTCGTTTCGATAACCAACAGAGCCACAACAAGTTGATTAAGATTAGATTAGACTACTATATTGATTTATTCAAAAAATAACAACCAATTTCACACTTTGATCTTTAAACTTTCATCTTAACGAATTTTTATGATTTGAAGTAGATTATCTTCTTCTTCTTATGTTAGGCCTAAGGGCCTGTTATTTGCAGAGACGTTGTTCTCCTGCGAGGTTGAGTCCCAGCTGTCCTTCCACCTCTTTGGTGGTCTGCCTGGTGGTCGTCTTCCTTCAGGTCGGGTGTGTAGTGCTATGTAAGGGATCCTGGATGCCTCCATCCTATTTACATGGGCATACCAAAATCTCCTTCTTTGCCGACCCCATCTGACGACATCCTCAACCTCGCAGATCTCTCTGACTCTCGTGTTTCTTATTCTGTCTCTAAGCGTGAGACCGGCTATTGCTCGAAGAGTTCTCATTTCTGACACTCTTAGTGTACTCTTCGACATGGATGTGTCAGCCCTACATTCAATTCCATACGTCATTATGGTTCGTACACAGTCTTATAAATTCTAACTTTACTTTTAAGTAGATTATAATATTTAGATATGATCGAGTACTGATTTATACATTTTTAAAATTAAGACAAGATAAGAACGAATTAAGATCGTGTCATGAGTAATCCTACAGTTGGTACATGGTTGTACTATGTTTTACTTCTTAGGCATTGTGCCGTCAAACTTCTCGGGCAAAAGACACAAATTTTCGGTCTGCGCACCCACGTGACGGGGTCAATTTTTTTTTCAGATTACCATACCAAATTCATAATAATATGAGACTTCAGATTGTTTGAATTGAGAGTGGTTAGCGCACTGGATTGGTAATCCTGTGGTCACGAGTTCGAATCCTGCCTCGACCGATTTCGTTCATCTATAGCACAAGAATAATATTATGTACCTTTTTTTTTTTTTTTTTAACATGTCTACGTAGGGGACGCCAGCTATTAGGATTTGGGTCCATTTTACTCTTCCGAAGAAGCGCACTACGTAGCGTTGGGAGGGGTTTGCAATCTAGAAAAGAGTTTATTAATTCGGATTTTAAAAAGACCCGGGTTGTACGAAGATGGAAACACAGAATTCGGAAGATCGTTCCACAGTCGGGCTGCTGTGTTAATAAAGGAGTTCGAGAAGCGACTTGTTCGTATATGTTGAAGGTCCACTGTGAATGGATGCTGCGATTGAGTGAAGCGAGTGACTCTGTTGCGAGTGGGTGGAGGAGGGACCAAAGATGCAAGTTCTTCTGAGCAATTCCCGTGGTAGTATCTATAGAATAAACTTAAAATACCGACTCTGCGTCTGTGTTCTAATGATTGCAATACATCAGTCAGTGATGGATCATCAATCAGACGTATAGCACGCCTTTGGACAGCGTCAAGGGTATTCAGTAGGTATTGGGGGGCGCCACTCCAGAGGTGACTGCCATATTCAATAATTGGGCGTATTTGCGCTTTGTAGAGTATACAGATCTGGGTCTTAGTAAAATATCTGCGCGCTCTATATAGTACGCTCAATTTTTTGGAGGCGAGTTTCACCTTAGCTTCGATGGAGCCCTTGTAGTGTAATTGGTTCGTTATAGATACTCCAAGCAGGTCGATAGAGCTGCTGTTAGGTAGGGTGCTTCCGTTGAAAGACACTTGCAATTCATTGGGGTTTCTCTTCGCAGAAATTAGACAGGCTTGGGTTTTTGAGACGTTAAATGAAACAAGATTACTTTCACCCCAGGTATTGATTGAGTGGAGGTAGCTATTTATTTTTTGATGAAGGTCTTTCCGGGCTTCTGATATTTCACTCTGTTTAGGAGGTTTGTCAAAAGAGAAATTGTCATGGACTGTGCTGTCATCAGCGTAACAGTGGATGGGGGCGCGTAAGAGCAAGTCATTTATATGTAGGAGGAATAGGGTTGGAGATAGAATGGACCCTTGAGGGACTCCCGCATTAATGGAATGGGGAGAAGAAGAGCAACCGTCCACTACAGTTATGACTTCGCGATCTTTTAAAAAATTCGCAATCCAAGTACACAGAGACTGGGGTAGTCCATAAGAAGGGAGTTTCATTAAGAGACCTCGGTGCCAAACCCGGTCGAAAGCTTTAGAGATGTCAAGGGCGACAGTTTGAGCTTCTCCAAAGCGTTCCATAACTCGACCCCAAACGGATGTCACATACGCGAGTAGATCGCCACAAGATCGATTTCCACGAAATCCATATTGGCGGTCGCTCAAAATTTTGTTTGCTTCGAGGTATGTGATCAACTTGGTGTTTAGTACCCTTTCCATTATTTTGGAGAGTACAGAAGTAATAGCGATGGGTCGGTAGTTAGATGGGTTGGAGCGATCACCTTTTTTGGGAATTGGGTGGATGACCGCTTTTTTCCAGTCACATGGGACAATACCAGTTTTGAACGAGAGTTTGAAGAGTTTAGTGAGAACTGGGGCTAGTTCGGACTTGTTTACAAGGACATAGGTATTCATTATTTAAAAAAAACCTGCCTTTTTTTACTATAAAACAACTACTTATAAAAATAAATAATTTAACTATATATATTAATAATATCTTACAAATTCATTATTCAATCTTGAATTTTTATTTCATACTCAGTCATGACATTGTATATTATATTTGGTAGATAGCAACTACATATTATGTTTATAAGTAAATAATTTCCAAATGTAGTAATTCAATATATTTTTTTTTAATTTTTTTCCTTAGTGTTACAAAATTAGGAACTTGTACAAAAAAAACTCAATTTTCCTCGAGTGCTAAAATATTACATGGAGCAATAACATGATAATTGCTTTAATAATATTATAATATTCATCAAGTATTATTTATTATAATCGTTGTTAAATTTCATCTCATTACAATAATTTTGTCATTATCTGTAGTTTAAAGTACCAATTTCGGAGACTATAATTATATATTATATTAATTATATATTACTAGTTGCATGTAATACATGAGGTACAACTGTAAATATCGTAAGTATAATTATATTATCAGTTGACAATTACTAAAAATACTTAATAAATTAAAATTATAAAATATTTTGAGATATTATATTACAAATATAGTATTACAAATTTTCAATGTTGTAACTTTTATAGTTTTGGCGATATATACCTACCTAGATATTATGTGGAAATAAAAAAAAAGATTACCACTGTTTGGGATAAATTCTATTCAATTTTATTGTTCCTATAACGATTTCTCATAGTATCATGACATTATGTCATACAATCTACATATTTCTCATAGTATAATAACATTCTGGCATATAATCTACATATTTCTCATAGTATCATGACATTCTGCCATAAAATCTACATATTTCTCATAGTATCATGACATGATACTATGACGTGAATGAAGCGAGAAATGTATGTCAAGAGAGAGGAGTCTGGCGTTTGGTTCTCTCTGCCTACTCCAAATAAGGACATGGCGTGATGCTATGGTATGGTATACTTATTGCTTATATTTCAACAGTTCGATAGTATGATATTTTATTTAGACAGATAGGTATGTGTTGAATTTTCTAAAAGGTTTGTAAAATACTTAATACAACATATTGCTAAACAATATTGGTGAATTACCAAAATGTGGTTGCATTTTTTTACTGCATACTTTTGCAGCCTACCTATGTACATACAAAGATATTTTAAAAAAATGAAGCACAAAACTTCATGCGCAATAAGGCAGTGTCGTAGTTGATGATACCCTATAGTGCCCATATAGATGGGTCGATGGCAGAGCGGTTAGCGTACTGTGTTAGTAATCCAGTGGTCGCGAGTTCGAATCCTGCCTCGACCGATTTCGTTCACCTATAGCACAACCATTTATGTTTATTAGGGAATGTAGGATGGTGTATATGTACCTACTTGTTTAACAAGGACATATTCATTTTTTTTTAATTAAGTTATTTATTTATTAAATTAATTAACTTATGCACAATCAAGTGTACAAAGACAATTTTATTGACACCAGGCAGTCTCTTCCAACCAACCCAAGCAACGTGAAGTATAAAGTTAATTTTCTATTGTAAAATAAGTTAATTTTATAGAACGGCCAAAGAATATGTAGGTAATTATATTGACCGATCAAAGCGATGAGGAAAGGATAAAAGAAAAAATAATGACGCATTAAATAAAGAAATTTCGTTGAAAAAGGGCAGACCAGTAATTTTATATCTTTTTTTATTAACATTTTTTTAAAAATAATAAAAATATCATAAATAATTGTAACTTACTCAGCCCACCTTTGATTTCATGTTACATGTACTCACTGCTGGTAACAAAGCAATGATTTATTCCTGTCTAATTTGGCTCCTGAAAAGGGTCCTGGACATACAGAATTTGTCCACGGACATCATTTAATTATTATATGCGGTAAAGCATCGGTATAATGGGGAATTCTGAGCGGCGACATAGTGTTTTCTTTTGTCTAGAAAGAATGTTGAGATATACCTACTCCGTTTAAGATAATTTTTATTTTTTTAACATATTTTTTTTCGTATATTATCAACAATTGAATACTGATAAATTCTTCATAAGTGTGAGCCGGGTAATCGAAAATACACGAAGGAACATATTATATAACACCTTACATAGTTCAACAATGAAGTTCACCACCCATTCTGAATATTGACTTTTTAGGTAAAACAAGACTGGTTTGAGGTGATACACACCTGTGTCGTGCTTACTTTTATACCCACACACCTGTAGCTGGTAACTCCACATTGTGTTATATGCCGTGATGAATGAATGAACCCAAGAGTAATAAAGAGGAAGTGTATTTGAATCATTTGCTTAGTTTATGGGATATACGAGGATGTATAAAATATATTTGTTTCAATGACACATTCATTATTTTTTAATATATTTTTTGTCGAAACACCACTGTTTTTTTTTCAGTTTGTAAAGTCCACGGTATGCACCGCTTTGTATGTCCTTTTTGTCTACAAGACGTGTCGATGCAGTGCACTGTGCGCTAATGTAATTATTATTATATTGAATGGGAACAGAGCAGAGCAAAGCAAAAAAACTACCGGTCGCTTAGCACAGTGGGGCGTGTTTTGTCTATCCAGTGATATATTGCTATTTGTCATATTGTCCATTATTTCTTCTGTAAATTACACCACGCCATACCAGAATACATCTTACATTAGCTCATGAAATGGTCAGCTATATTTTTAGTATTAAACTACCGAAAAGCTAAAAAAAAACTAAGCTTTCTTTTGACATTTTGTAAATATGTGATACGTACCTACTTAACTGAAATTTGGTACTTAGGATTACCCACACCCATCTTAGACGTTTATCTTGTGTCTATGCTTTCGGAAGATGAAGAATGTACAGAAAAGATCAAGCGACGTATCGCAATGTCCTAGAATGTCATGTCTTGGCTGGATAGTCAACAATGAAAGATAGAAACATAAATTCGACTAGGGAGGGCATTGATCTCCCTATATTTCTGTATGGTGAAGAATCTTTAAAGCCCGCGAAAGGCAAAGCTTTGGAGACATTATGCTTCGAAATATCTGACTGCGAGACGAACGAACATCTCTATTCTCAGAGATTAAAATGTAGATGATAGGGTCTACTCCATCTGCATGAAAATGTCAGACTTAGATTCGCCAGACGACCCGACAGCAGTCTTGAAAAATTGATTTCTGTGGGTTAAGTCGAAGAAAAGGAAGATCCTCGATTAGATGGACGATCGAATCAAGGCTGCCACGGGAACACCGGTGGTTGGAGTGGTGCAGACGGAAACGTGCCGGGAGACCTTTCCGTGTTGATTAGGAGGCAAGTACTGCCTCGAATTAGGCACTAGTTTGTTGCGCTAATGCGCACTTAAAAACTCGTGTTGAATTCAAGGCACGTGTCCTCCAAATGCACACGGTTTAGCAACGCAAACTATTCCTGCTAATACGTGTTCTATCTATTGAGAAATTGTTTTTTGTAAACAATGAAAGCAACGGTCCTTATACATACATACATGAGGTGACAATGCTCTCTCACATATTTTTATCCGTCAATCAAATATGTAAGTATTTATTTTTGTCGACAAAAAATTGCATGGTATTTTAAAGACTTATATTTATTTATTTATTTCGGGAAAACAAACAAGATACAATGGTAAAAGAATATACAATAGTTATAATAAATATGGATGATACATTGCATCTCAATTAAATGTTTTCACATATAGCAGGTAATATATATTTAATCATATTTTTACAGAATAAAATAGTAAAAAAAATTAGGGTGAAAAAAATATATAATAATATGTTACAGAAAAAATAATAATAAATTAAATTAAAGGGTGAAAGTGTAAGTGTAAGCGAGACAAATTATGATGAAAGTAGGTACCTAATAAATTTAGGTATAGGTACTATTTACTGAATAATTGTAAAATGTATGATTTGAAGTCTGATTGTGATTTATGTATTACATATATCGAATTGTCTAAAGTATGTATTGTAATTGGAGCAACTCCGCCTAATATAATTGTTTTGTGAATAATTTGTGAATCGACGGTCGATATAGAACATAATATCATATTATGATGTGATATCTAGTTATTGTTAATAAGTTTATTTTTCCAAGTCAACATTTCTAAAGCCAAAAATACTTTTTGTCGAAAATATGAAACTAAATATTTTTTTTAATGACACGGATATCATAAAATGTCAGGGACATGTAGGATAAGTAATAGATAAATATTATATAACACCCCACAGGGTCATAGCCAGATGGTCAGTATGCAAGTAGGCACAACTGCATAATATATGTAGGTACCTACATGGATGGAAATGGTCTGTACTACCAACACATGATTCTTCTTTGCCGACCTTTCGTCTTGATGTGTGGTGAGGTCCCGTGTCTGTTGCCCATTTAGGATATTCATATTACATTTTCCAATGGCCAGATTATGTTAGTAAAGTATTGAAGTAGGTATACCTAATGTCAAAACCAAAGTTATTTCAGGAGTTAGTGATTTATTGTCACTGAGAGCGTTAACCAAAATTAGATATCCAAATCAGAGGTTCCTCAAAACTTCGTATTTTAAGCAGAATTTGTCTGAAAACAAAACTGTCAGGGGTTGCTCTGTTATAATATCTACAACATTGTTTGAAATTGTCATTCAATTTTTAAGAAAGTACTTTTCTTAAATAAATGAGTTTTTAACTGTTTTTTAAAACTTATTTCACTGTTCACTGCTCTTATGGTTGGTGGTAAATTGTTCCACTGAATCGGTGCCCTTACAGCAAAAGCACGTTCACCGTATTTAGTTTAGTGACACCGATATTTTTTTCAGTTAAACGTCCAACGGCAGTTGCTGCAGATCTAAGCCGCGTCCTCCGGTTCGTTAACTGCTGTGGTATAGGTACTTAACTCCGTTATGTATGATGGAGCTTTTCCATTGACCGCTTTATGCACCATCCAACACGTGACCAATGCAGATCTTTCAGTAGTGGAGTGATGTGATTATATTTTGATGAACACTTAATCAGCCTGGCAGCAGCATTGAAAACTGATTGAAGTCTATCTAGTTGATTCTGGGGTAGACCGGCGTATACAATATTGCAGTAGTCCAGTCTTGATACAACAAGTGCGTTTATTAGCATTCGTGCTGCATCTATTGGCAAATATTATAATTTAGGTAATGCACAACCGCACACCCCACTTTGCGGGATATAGCGTGGTGGTGTTTATGAATTATACATTGACATTAAAGCAAAAGGTGCCATATAAATCATCTAAATTGCACGATAACAATAATAATAACACTTCCTTGCACCCTGCGCAAGTGGTGAGTTTATTGCCGTATGGCAATTTCTTCCAACTAACCAGTGTTTTCAGCCCAGAGAAGCAATATACGGCTTACCAACTGTGCCACGGCGGTCGGCATGTATGTATTTACTTCCTCGTCCAGGTCAAGCATTGAATGTTTTTTAAGAAAGGAAAAAAAATGTAAATTGTAGGTACATGCCTAAATTGTTACTTAATAAGAATGCTTTATTGAAATAAACGTGTAAAGAAAAAATCGAAAAGGTTATTTTACAATTATAAACGAATTCGAGTGTCCCGTAAAGAACTGGATAATCGAGAATACACGAAGATATTGCATTGGTTCAGAAATTATCAGGGCTATCCACGAAGTTCATTACAGTAAGATTAAGACTCTAGGAATCTTTGGGGTTAAATTATTTGAATAATAATATTAATTTATGCTACAATTAATGAGAAATTAATACTAAAAGTTGATATTTACAAATTTTTACGATTAAATGTAGAGAAAGATTAAAATGATCGAGTATTGATTAATACATTTTTTAAGATTTAAACAAGATAAGAGTGTATTAAGAACGTATCATGAGTAGCCCCCCAGGTCTACCACCCATTCTGAATGTTGCTCCATATTGTGGGATAGCCATAGCCATAATGCTAATTAAATAATAAGTAATATAAAGTTCTATCAAGAATTGAAGATTTAGGTACAAAGTAAACTTAGGCTGGAGTGTATCAACAAAGATTAAAGTAAAAATAAGATTAGTGAATTAAATTAAAAATATTTAATAACTTGAAGGTTTTTTTGTTGACACAGTGGAAGTTCATAATTATAAATAGTAAAAAAAACACTTATAAATAGAAACACAGTTAGATTCCACAATGAGTATTTTTATTTGCCTAAGCGCTTTTTTGCAGCTTTTTTTTTATTTGCAGCTGTAACTGGCGAAAGCGCTTATAGGCAAATAAAAATACTCATTGTGGAATCTAACCGTGTTTCTATTTATAAGTGTTTTTTTTACAATTTATAAAAAATAATGACACAACGTTTTAATCCATAAACATGTAATAAATGTTATGGCCTAAGTGCTTTGGCTAGTCTCTGCTAGCATCATCGGAGGCACAATTTATTTTTAAATTTATTACTCTTTTGTGGATCAAAACTGTGTTTCATTTTATTTTTGTAAATAAATAGTTTTTAATTACATAATGGAATCAAATATTTCAACTATACAATAATGTTTGAGAAACTTCCTGTACCAACCTAATGTGAATTTCGGCATAAAGTCGTTAAATGTTGGAGTGTACTTCATGGATTCTGACTTTGGATTTTACGACTTCTAACAATATTTTAAGTATATCGGCCAACATGTATGTATATATAATTTGCATGCAACTCTCTTACTAACCATATGTAGGTAGGTAGGTGCTCTGTAACCTTGGCGGTGTGGTGTCGGTGCAATTCATTCCCGACCTTATGGCAGGACAACATGTGCATTGCAATGTTTCAATGTCAATAAGGGTATTTGAACCTACCGTGACTAAATTTTGCATTAGAATAAAGTTGCCGATACTTTTATGGGATGTTTCATTTCCGAAATGTATTTTTAGTAGGTACCCATGTGCTATACCTAGTGCTTTTATTAGGAACATTTTTACCCTACTTCGTTACTATGGAAAAGTGAACTAAGAGTTTGAATGTTTAACAATATTTAAGAATATTTTTACATAAATATCTCAACAGGCATCTTATTCTTCATCGCCATCCCTACTTCAGCATCCCCCTGAGACCTCCACACCTCCTTATCTTGGGCAGACCTTATCCATTCCCCTCCAGCCACTCGTCTAATATCGTCAGACCACAATGTTTGAGGCCTTCCAACACTTCTTTTACCAGTTCTAGGTCTAAATGCATACTTTCACATTGTTTCTATTTTTGTGTTTATGACGAATTATGTGAAATTGTCCCTACCTACACAAATTCGATCGACTTTTGTTTGAACAATGTATGCAATTAATTTCTAATTTTTTGACTGTTAATTCTTGATGGAATTCCATTATCAATTATATAAAATGATTTAAAATATGGAAAAACACATTTTTTATTTTTTTTCCCCTAATTTAAAAGTATTGACCACTGACGCGTTTCTCTCAAAGAGCATGATGACATGTACAGAATCCAGTTTCAAATTAGTAGAAAAAAGTTAAAATTTGTATAATTGTATACAATTGAAATGTACTTAAAATGCATTAAGGGATTATAAACCTTTCAAGAAAATAATTGCGCATTCGATATAATTTTGTATTGGGCACAACCCACTCATTTTATATTGAAATAGGCCCAAGACAGTGCCAATACGCAAAAAATAGTATCGCTACAGTTGTGAGTGAGAGTGTTTAAAGACTTGTGAAGAATGAATGAACAACGCCTGACGAAGGAAATATAGGTACAAAGTTGAAAGCAATGGAGCAAGAGCTCGAGGTCGTTTAGAAAATGCGTGGCACGAGCCGTGAACGATATTCTGTTAAGAAAGAATTTAATATTACAAAGGAATAAAATACAATTTAATTTATACCTAATTACAATTTTACAATATTTTTTTTTCCACACATTTGGAAATTTTACTGCCTCGCTAGACATACCTAGCCTGTTCTGGGGCAGTACCAACTAGTTTAAAATTTCTATGGCTACTCTGCGAACATGTAAAAAGAGTTTTTTATTATTATTATATTTTAATAACTATTCTTGCTATTTAAAAAAATACTCTAAATTATGCATTATTTTACGAAAAAATGTTATATATCACAATACTAGGTGATATACAATATTTTTTCGTGTTTCATACATTACATATTATGTAGAAGTCATACTTAAGTGTAAATTTAGTGTACATCCGTATACCCAGGGTATACAAGGGTCTTAAACCTACAATGTTAACTAATAAATAAATACAAATAAATAAATAAATTCTTAAAAGTCATAAAAATGATATTTGTCTGATGTTCTTGGTGTAATAATCCATTGAATTCGTAAAATGAGAATTTACACAACATAAGAGAACCCTAATAAACTTCAAAGGTAAGTTGGTTCAAGGTGTAGGTACCTAACATATAAATAAAATACCATCCCACCGTTTACCTGTGTGGGGTAGGCAAGCAAAACCGACCGCCACACTTTTTTTATCCTGTCATACGTTTTTCACATTCACATCCGTGTATTGCGTCACGGATGCTCTTTAATTAAAATGACCTTTCGTACGTTCAAATATGTAAAAATTAGTCTACATGATTTCCCCAAATATGAAACATGAATGTTGACGAGGCGATGAATGCCTAGCAAGATAGAAAAATGTGGCGCTCGGTTCTCTCTGCCTTCCCCGTGTGGGACATGGCGTGATGGTATGTATAAATGTATGATTTCCCAAAATCTTCTCTTATACATATGTTTGGTGTATTATTATTATTACAATTATTTATTTAAATATAAGGAATGTAAAGGATGTACAAGGACATTCATTAAAAATAATCGTGCCATCATTTCAGTCATGTGTACTTGCTCTGTCAGACGTTCATCGTTAATTCTTAACTATAAATTCACTTGAAAAAAACTAAAATTCAATACATTATTCGTATAAATATTATTCAGATGACATTCGCATAATTTCTCTATTAGGGAAAAGCTAAATGAAGGAACAGAAAAGAAATGTGCAGCATTCGATTCTCTCCTACCTACATATCGCACATAGCGTGATTGCTTTATCTACTTAAAAAATACCATTCAACTTCAATGTACGCCCCTATTTTGGTGCAATTTTTACAAATGTAGGTATTAGTATATCACTGTAAGGGTGTATTTGTGTGAGAGAATCACGAACATAAATATAATGAAACGATATAATTATTCATTTTCACGATACAGGACCAAGTAGATGTGTCAAATATTGTCATATCTTGTAATTAGAAACAAATTAATAAAACTCAAAAATGTCGCCTTCATCGTCAAATTTGTAAAAATCACTTGGTTCTTTATTAAATTTAATAAATCATTATTTTTTTTCTTTACGCGTACCTTTACAAAAACAAAAAAATAAAATTACGGTTTTACATCAATTATTCTATTTCAAATTTCATTTCATTCCATTTTTATGTATTTGCATTTTTTGGTTCATAATTTTTTTAGTGACAAGTTTATATATATTTAAAGTTTTTTCCATCCAATTATTATAGTTTATATATTTTACTCTTCTCATGATTAAACAATAAAGCATATTTTTACATAATTTTCTCGGTGGGCTAGAGAATGCACACTTAAATAAATATGAAATTCAACATATCGTAAAAATATATTTGATTACCCAAGTAAACTAAAGAAGAAGAAGAATACAAGAGTAGACTTTCTTCAAATTTATTCTTAGCTAGATAGTTTGGTGGCAGAGCGGACATTGCACTGAATGGAATCCAATCCTGACTATGTCAAATATTAATTTAACACGCACCTAATCGCAAGCTGCCACATTCTGGAGACTTTTAATTCTTATTTATCGTCTCACATAAAACTGTTTCTCCACCGAGAAACGAACCCGGGACCTTTGGCTCGGCAGTTAGATATCCAACTAACTGAGCCATAAAGGCCGAAAATTGTTTTATTCTTCGTATATATACTTCTTTTTTGCGGTTTTGGACCTTAGACCTTGCCACTCCAGTTGGCGGAAACGGATATCGCCTTTTCGTTAACTGTTTTTAGGTCACTTCTGCTGCATGTCGTCTTCATTCGTGGGCATATTAGTAGATGGGCGTCATCCTGCTCCTCTCCGCAATCGCACCATGTATCTTCTCCCTCCAGAAATCCCCACCTTGGCTGGTTCTTTTTACAACTTGTCACCCCCACTCTCAGTCTGTTGAGGATCCTCCAGATTTTAAAGTCCAGACTAAACGTGGTTTTCACATCCTCAGATGACACCATTTAGAGTTTTCTGCCAGCTTGTTGCCTCTATAGATTCTCTCTGTACTGTTTTGTGGAGGCTCCCAATTCGGTAGTAGATATAAGAAAGTTCTTTCTCGACCGCAGTTTTGGTTCAGCCAACTGGTGGTTGTGATTGGAGTGTCTAGGCTCATGGATATGTTTGTGTCTTTCCACATTTGCCGACGCCTTTTTTGTGATGTCAGGTGGTGCGATTCCAATAATTGAGTAAAGTTTATGCACTGTACTGGTTTAAGGCATCCGGACACCAGGCGGGCCATGTTGTTTACTGCAATGTCCACTTGTTTGGCATGCGATGACATTTGCCAAACGGGGCATGCATACTCAGCTGCGGAGATACACAGACCAAGAGCAGTTCCGGTGAGCTTTCTCAGGATGTTGTTACTGGCGGAGACTTTTTGCTTGGTCTTAACGCAGTGTTGTTTCATATTGTAATATCGTCTTTAGTCCATTTTTGTCTCAATCTCCTTTATGATTGAACTTGGATTTTTTCCTTAGTCTTTAACGTTATAACATGGTGCATTCTCCATGTGTTTAACCTCCATGGAGTGTCATAATATTGGCTATACACACCATAATATATGTATAATAGTATAGGTATGTGTTAGAGTTATGGAGTCAAAGGAATATAATATTGGATGGAGAAATAGGTTAGTGGGACGTAGATGCTTTAGTACCTACGTATGTTTGTTGGTACCAAGTGAATGAGGAAAAAACATAAACAAAACTAAATATATATGTACATACTGCACCAACTTTGCGATGGAGGTTTCCTTTTCATCTTCAAGGGCTGAAACAATAAAATACTAAATATTAAGTAAATAAATAAATTTGTGTTTTATTAAATTAACAAATCGCTGATGAAATAAATTAGGAGATAGGAATCGGCTGAGAAAAAGCTCTTGCTACTAAAAAATATCATTTACTGAATATTAAAACAATATATTTTTATAAATAATAATAAACACTTTCTTACATCTTACGCAATTGGCGAGACTATTGCCAATTTTCAATTACTTCCATGTAACCAGTTAAATATCATGTTTCCTAGTTGTTTACATTTATATCTATGGTTGCATACAAGGAAGCTTAATTTACACATTGAATATTTTTATAGTTGCATATTCGCAAACATTGTCGGGAGTCAATGGTATTTCATGACATTTTCAAGGCATAATTTGTGAACGTTGCGCAAGCACATAAAGTGATCACGTAAACCAGCCTATGGCAGGTCGTAAGCTTTGTAGGTGCTTTGAGTTCCTTCCTGGTTCTCCTATAATATTCCAACTTCATTTCAATTAAGATGTTTAAGAAAAGAATTTGCATAAATCTCTATGAACGTATAAAGCGAAGCTTTATTTACATAGATCTCTAAGAACGTATACAACGAAGCTTAATTTGCATAGATCTCTATGAACGTATAAAACGAAGCTTTATTTACATACATAGATCTCTATGAACGTATAAAACGATGCTTTATTTACATAGATCTCTATGAACGTATAAAGCGAAGCTTTATTTACATAAATCTCTATGAACGTATAAAACGAAGCTTTATTTACATAGATCTCTATGAACGTATAAAGCGAAGCTTTATTTACATTGATCTCTAAGAACGTATACAACGAAGCTTAATTTGCATAGATCTCTATGAACGTATAAAACGAAGCTTTATTTACATAGATCTCTATGAACGTATAAAACGAAGCTTTATTTACATAGATCTCTATGAACGTATAAAGCGAAGCTTTATTTACATAAATCTCTATGAACGTATAAATCGAAGCTTTATTTACATAGATCTCTATGAACGTATAAAGCGAAGCTTTATTTACATTGATCTCTAAGAACGTATACAACGAAGCTTAATTTGCATAGATCTCTATGAAAGTATAAAACGAAGCTTTATTTACATAGATCTCTATGAACGTATAAAACGAAGCTTTATTTACATAGATCTCTATGAACGTATTAAATCTCTATGAACGTATAAAACGAAGCTTTATTTACATAGATCTCTATGAACGTATAAAGCGAAGCTTTATTTACATTGATCTCTAAGAACGTATACAACGAAGCTTAATTTGCATAGATCTCTATGAACGTATAAAACGAAGCTTTATTTACATAGATCTCTATGAACGTATAAAACGAAGTTTTATTTACATAGATCTCTATGAACGTATAAAGCGAAGCTTTATTTACATAAATCTCTATGAACGTATAAAACGAAGCTTTATTTACATAGATCTCTATGAACGTATAAAGCGAAGCTTTATTTACATTGATCTCTATGAACGTATACAACGAAGCTTAATTTGCATAGATCTCTATGAAAGTATATAACACAGCTTAATTTGCTTAGATCTCTATGATCTTATAAAGAGAAGCATAATTAACTATGACCGTACCTATACAACGAAGCTTAATTTGCATAGATCTCTATGGATGTATAAAGCGATGCTTCTCTCAAATTTTAATTTAGACTTGGTATCCTAAATGAGTTGGGGTCTCACAATAATACTGGGTTTAAATAATGTTTATTGTCGACATACACTTACATACTTTATTTGTTTTTTTTTTGTACCTTTGCTGAGTCTTTATTAGACATTAATATTGTGTACCTACAATTCCTATATAGGTACCCTTTACCATCCTAATGGTGGCGGTAGACCCATATGTACCATAAACACTATCAGAAGGTACCAACATAAAAATATAAGGTGCCTCATATTGTATTTTTTATTATTGAAATGTATTTACGATCGTGTATTTGAGAAGTGTATTTGGGTGGGACAGGGATGTGGAAGTGCGGGGAAGATGTATGTACATAGGTAAGGTACACTCACACAGTGTGGAGTGCAGAGGAACAAAGGTGACCGAAGTAGGTAGGAGGTGGTGGTGAGCGTAGCAATAATAAACTTTTATGGCCCGTGAGGTAATTAAACCCCGACGGGCCCTGACTGACCTTGGACTTGAAAAAGTGACAGGGTGACCATCGTTTGTGGCTGCAACTGAAATGGTCTTATCAAAATACACCTATATTGATTAACAGCCAGTTTCATAAAAAGCAGCAAAAGGACCCTTTGGTAAAAGGTTCTTTAAAAAAATACAGTCGCCTTTAAGTGGTTGCGTTTCATAAGTAATAATGCCGCGTATTTTAGCAAAAGGCAGAAATGTCACTAAAATACATGAAAGTTGGCAATATTGCTATCAAAATCTATGGAATCACAGTACGCATTTTCTAATCAGCTCATTTTGAAAACATCATTTTGTTATATAATTTATAAAAAAATGTTTAAATAATAATAAAATTATTAAATATTAGTAAGTAATAATATGTACATGATCGTCATCATTCAATTGACAATATTGACATCAACAAGAACTGACAACTGACTTGAACATTATGTCATATTGCAACACACTCTGGTGATAAAAAAATTAATTGCTCTTAAAGAAGACTTTGTTGACTAAAGTACGAAGACACTGGACTTTAGATTAAAGTGAACTTTAAGTCGATGTTAAGTCTCCTTTAATATTTTATGAAACTGGCTGTAAGACTATTGAGAAAAATTTTATAAAATAAAACAATACTTTAAAATAATTTGAATAGAAAAAAATACTGATTTAAAAATGTGCCATTTTTTTTTGTTTAAGGCAATTCACCCTGTAAAACCCTGTGAATATGTTTGGAATACTCTCGTTCTACCTCACTTTGTGTACCAATCTCCTTCCTTAAAGTCGTAACTTATGTTAGGAATATATAGGAATATATAGTCGTAACTTATGTTAGGAATATTATTGAAATCGGACAACGTGATTAAGAACTATCTGCTGAATTTCAAATTAAAGACTTATTGCTGAACAAACCTGCGTAGGTACATGAATATATGACGCACTAGTCTAGAGCATGTTAATAGAGTCAAATTCATAAATTTGGGGCCCATACTAATCAAATTATATACTAGTTGCATGTAACACATGAGATCCAACTGTCGATAGCGATAGTATGTATAGTTGAAGAATAAGTACCAAACTATAAACCCATAAATACAAATTATTTAATATTTTAAGATATTTGATTTTCTATACAACACTTGTACCTATGTATGTATGTTAAGATAGGATAGTATGGAGGTCAGTCCTTTGATCCTACCCAGAATATGAAAACAGCATGATGGTTAGTATGTATGTTTGGAGATTAGTATAAAACAATTAAGTCTTCTTAGATATTGTGAGTAGGCTACTTCCATACAAATTTTATGAAGCAATGTCGTCACTAAATTCAATTTTTATAAAAATTGTTAAAAAAAAATTGAGATGTGCTAGTACAATGTTAATTTTTTTTATAGAAAATTAAATTATCTAGTTGGGGTGTTTCGGCTTTTTTCGATATTTTTAAAATGTTTGGAAAAATAGGCAGTTAATCTCATAAATTTATCGTAAAAAAATATTTTTCTTAAAAAAAAATGTTTGAGAAACCCTGGAATTTTTAAAAAAAAATTTTTTAAATTTTGTATTTGTCTATGTTCATACCAATTTTCAGCTTTCTAGCTTTTATGGTTTCTGAGATATATGGAAAAATAAACCAAAATTTCAAAAGTTGATAACCCCTGACTGTAACAAAAAATCACAATTCTGAGTATAAAAGTATTGTAAGCCTATAACTGTTTATATATTCTGAAATTTTGGGCTCTGTAAATTGAGCGAATCAAAAGTTATAAGGACACACACACACACACACACACACACACACACACACACACACACACACACACACACACACACACACACACACACACACACACACACACACACACACACACACACACACACACACACACACACACACACACACACACACACACACACACACACACACACACACACACACAAACTCACATAAAATGTTCTACTCCGAATTCTGAGTAAATCGATGTATGGGAACATATATGCTGCGAGGCCTCTAGTTCGTGTTATTAGCATGCAAAAAGTCCACTACACCATACAAAATTTTCCTTCGTACACGCATCTTGGCTTAATAATGTCGATTCATTAAGAGAATTGAATTCTCATGAACGAATCGACAGTTGGATTAAAACGAGAACGGGTTCACAAAAAGTTGCTAAATTTTTTATATCTGCACATATTATATGGAACATATTCTTAGTTATAGCCATCAATATTATTTGTAATTAGAATAACTACCATCTATTGGAAACGCACAGATATATTAAATTTAGTATTCAACAATAACTACTTAAATAATTCAAAATTAAAATTATTAACATTTGTAACTATGCCGTATTGTGTTTGCGATGCTCTTTGAGTAACACATAAAAATATTTGAGTTGACTGGAGAACCATGTGATTCATATTAATTACAAATTACACCAACATAGTTAACTAGTCTCTTTCTATGTCTGTGAAATAAAAATCGCGTCAGAGATTGGATTTATGACAGGTAGGTACTATAGCGGACATTGGGACCTGGTTGATCTGTTTTGTGTGAGCCCATATGTTTGTAGAGGCAATGATTGTGAGTGCAGAAAGTTGAGATTGTGTACATATTTAGTGTGGAACGGGAACAATCACCTGGTTCATAATTGCATATAATTGTCAATAAAAATTGTAAACTGCTAGCCCTAGAACAGGATTTCCTTGTTGGGCAGCAGTAATCTACTTATTGTTGTCATTATAATTATAAATATGGTATGATAAAAGGTAAATAAATAAATAAAATTGCATTTTTTATATATTTTTATCGCCTTAGTAATAAACGGACAATACCGACATAATTTCTTAATAAAAACTTTTTTGTACCAGCATCTCATAGTCTAGCAAGGAGGCATCGTCCTTTATATGATACTCACAGTCGCACAAATCTTAACTTGAACTCACCAGTAGGACGAACTTCAGCGGATTTAAATATGATAAATTTATAACAATACTGAAATCGATTTATTTAGTGCTTCAATTTATTTAAATGGTTTATTTATAACGCTCTAGAGTTTCTGTTATGTTATTAAAAATGTAAAAATAAATAAAAGTAAATGAAAGAATAAAACTAATTGAACTTAACCTTTTATTTAAGTCGGTTATAATGACGTGTTAGCTGGTCACCGCATGTGTTGTGTCATGATGTAGCGGGAGTGTATGTTGGTGCCTACTTCTCCAGCAATGTCCTGTGGAAGGTATATGGAGGGGCGGGGGAGAGATGGGAGGTACGAGAGGCGAGGAAAGGGTGCCCTTGATGGAATCAGCCCTATATACATACCTTGGTCACCTTAACCTTCAAATAATAATAATAATAACATGAATGCAACCACACACATAACCAATATACACATCACCTACACGCACTAGTGTTCTAGCTCATATTTGTTATAGTTTTAAACTTTACACCATAAATGGTATGAATAGTCTTTCTCGTATGGAAGTAATGAATGAATTTAAGGTAAGAAAGTGTCGCGTTTAGTTATTTTGACATACTCCAGCCCATACACTCACAAGTCCTCGAACAAGTCAATAAAGCAACTGTCGTATCTGGATGTCTGAAAAATATGGTCTGGAAAAATAAACACATGCGTATTACGACAGGAAGGTAAGAATATATGACATGCGTGCGACCGATCACGACGTATGCTGTGAAAACGCGAGCAGACACTGTAAGAACCAAGGGGCTCCCGAGGACAACGGAAATGAAGATTCTAAGGTCAATCACTGGAAAAACTCTCCGAGATCGTGTTCGCAATGTTGAAATATGGAAAACATGTGGAATAGAGGACATCGTTCGATGGAGTATATCCAGAACAAGACATTGGAGGGACCACGTAGCCAGAATAGACAGTGATAGATTTGGGTATATACATAGAAGCAAATGAAATCCCCTCTGGTGGTCTACTCGGAAGACCACCCAAAAGATGGAAAGATAGTTGGACCTTGTCGTCTCAGGAGACATATTTTTTAAATAACAGATCAACAGGTCTACTAAAAGTAAAATATCACTTACATACTCCGGAAAGAATATGATTGCATAGTGTATAGTATGTTTATTAGCTGTACATAATTGCATAATATCACACTGATAAGTCAAATGGATGAAGTATCATGTCGAATATATTTTATTTTATAATTCACTCATTATCACTGTTAGCCTTCGTGGCTCAGTTGGTTAGGAATCTGACTGCTGATCCAAAGGTCCCGGGTTCAATTCCCGGTGGAAGCACAGTTTTTAATTACGTTTTCAGTCTGGATCTGTTAGACGATTAGTACATATATAGTCTCCAGAATGTGGCAAATCGTAATTGTGTGCGTTTTAATTTAATATTCCACATAGTGCCTACCTTTTAGTTTACCGGGAAGAAATACAAAAAAAGAGTGTGGATTTCGATTCTCTCTGCCTATTCCCAGATAGTTTAACGGCGTGATTGTTTTCTTTGTGAAGATTTGAACATCATACCAATATGCGATATAAAAATATAATCCTACTATATCAACTCGAAAATCCTTTTCTCAGAAAATATTTGGCACCTACTGCCAGTAATTATTGTAAAAGTATACGGCGATTTTTTTTTTAATAAAAAGAAATAGTCACAAAAAGTGTTGGTTGAAGGAAATAAAGTAAGAAAACAAAATTAGGGCGAAGAAAGAGGCAATAAAGAAAAGTAATGTCTGAAGACGGATGCTCTAATGTTCACAAAGAAATATGCAGTATGAAACATTTGGTTTTTTGTTTAAGAAAATACTTACATTAAGTATATAGGTATAAAAACATCCCGGCAGGAGAAGTCTATGGGTAACTAAAGAGAAACGTAGTTCATATACTTAAACAACCATACCATCACGCCATTTCCCTATTTGGGGTAGGCAGAGAGAACCGAACGCCAGACTCCTCTCTCTTGACACACATTCCTCGCTTCATTCACGTCCATACATCGTCTCATACACGCTCTTCTATTATTCTTACTTCTAACATCACCATCTTTCAAAATCTCATTTATGTGATCGTGCCAACTTTTTCTTGGCCGACCTCTACTTTTCGTTCCTCTTTTATCAGCCTTGTACACTTTTTTTGTCAGACGGTCATCACTCATTCATTCTATGTGGCCGAACCACCTTAGGGCATTTATTTTCATCTTACTTACGATATTTCTTTCAATCATACATTCTCGTCTAATATCCTCATTTCTTATTCTATCATACATCGTTTTACAACACATTCGTTAAGCACACAAACAATTAAGGATTATATGTAGTATCTATGATAGTCCTTATCTTGATAGGCAGAGAAAGCCGGTGTCCATACAGTCCTATATCCTATCTTGACAAACGAAGATCAACACATTTTAGAAAAAATATATTTTTGTTTTGACACTCTTGCGATTTACTCAGTAAATCACAAATTATGGTAACCATTCAGATTTGTATGTGGTGAAGCGGTAAATACATTGAACTAGTAATCTAGTGAACCGGAGTTCGAGGCTTGTCTCGGCAGATTTCGTTTATACATTGCATATGAATCTTTTTAACAATCTGCCAACTTCAAGAAAAGTATTCTTCATCCAGGCTATGTCACAATTCACTGCAGACTTTTTAAGTCAGCTTTCCTCGTTCTTAGGTAATGTATAAATAAATAATAAACTAGTTTTAATTGTGCGCCGTTTTTGTGATAACCTCGCCTCAAGGGCGCTTTGTATAATAAATAATAATAAAACTAGCTTATTTTTTATGGCGACGATTTTTGAAACCACATCAAAAAATTAAAAACAAAATATTTCTTAAATAAATTAATAAAATATGAGAATATCTGTGTACTTGCTATATCTTTTTGGGATAGAATTTATAGTTTCTATGGGAAAATTTGTTATAATCCAGATCCAAAGTTTTTGTATAAAAATAAAAAATAAATTTGTAATGTTAATACACTAGTGAATGCATGTTTCTTTATAATATTTGGTGTAGTGTAGTGTAATGTAGTACCTATAGTATAGTATGGTACTAGTGACATGTGTTATGGTGTGTATGAGTGTATGCGAATATGAATGATATTATGTACATATGTATATTGTATATAGATCTGCAGTAGGTACCTACCTAAAATAAACACGTGGTGTAAACATGTCCATATTGTTCGAGAGAAATATGTCGAGATATATTGTTACAAAGATCATTTTGCGTTATTTAAATACTTACCTACCATCAGACCGTCTCTCTAACTTGGTGAGCACAGAAAAACGTTTGCCACATATTCTTGTGTAGCATTCCTTTCAAAATATTTTAAAGAATCTTGTTCATATACTGACAATCATAAAATTAATGAAATTATGTAATGTCCAACCGCTATGATTAACATTGTATATATTTTGAAATTGAAACTGCATAAACCAAGATAATGGAATGTATTATGGTTTTCGGCAAATAACTTGAGATATCTACGTGGACTACGTATACCGCAACTTTGTGTTTTTCGCTTGTTGTAGGGCCGCTCCCCTCCGCGAAGAAAATTCTCAAGGAATATTTTGGAAACTAGGTATACCAGATTAGAAAATGACGTTAATGATGGTCGAGATCACGATGATGATGACAATATAGTCAATAACACAAGTAAATCGAAAAAAAAAAATTAAGGACATCCTTTTCAAAAGTTTCTTCACGTAAAAAAATCATAAACACACTCTTGGTTTAATGTAATAAGAATATCTATATTGTTTTACTTTGTATGAAATACAAAATTGTTCAATTTTATCAAAATATCAAATGAAAAAAAGCAGGAAACATTTCTAACATGCATTGTCATCGGTAATACATAAATTCTGAAAGTTTCAGAGCTCTAACTGGTCGGAAAGTAAGATAAAAATCGATGAAACACTTACAGACAGACAGACAAGTGAAGATAAAGAAAAGGGTATAATAAAGAACAAATGCTTCCAACTCAAAGATTTTTATAACAAATCATTTTTACGTTATGTTAGAACACTGGTTAGTTGGAAGCAATTGATATAATCGAGGATGGATTTGAACCAAAGTTCGCAGGATTACATTATATAATTCAACCTATGTACATCAACAACACTGTTCTATCAGTATCATTTTAATTTTTGAATTAATAAAGCTATGTATGTACGAAAGTAAGAATGTTTAAGTTAAGAGATTTATTTATAAGTAAAGGTAAATGCATTTGCGTGATGTTACAAATATAAATGCAGCTTAACCAAAATTAGGTTGATGTAAAAAATGGCACCTGACACTAACATACATACATACGAACATATACCTTTTTCTAACACACTCGTTCTCAAAATGTACACAACCTTTATGTTCATATACATAAGTCGGACGAAGATCTGACTCAAATATTGATATGTAATTTTTAATGACACTACTGTTCATAGTGTATGTCATGTTTATATTTAAGTTTGAGTGTTCAATGAATACAATTATGATAGAGTTGTAGCCAAGTATCTTGAACTTTTAGCCGTGAGGCCGATTTGCACGAAAACCAACGAAGCAAAAAGACACCAACTCGTTCAAGATGTTTGGCGAAAATTATACAAATCATACAATATTGTGTGAATTGCTTAACTAATAAAAATTATACAAATCATACAATATTGTGTGAATTGCTTAACTAATAAAAATTATACAAATCATACAATATTGTGTGAATTGCTTAACTAATAAAAATTATACAAATCATACAATATTGTGTGAATTGCTTAACTAATAAAAATTATACAAATCATACAATATTGTGTGAATTGCTTAACTAATAAAAATTATACAAATCATACAATATTGTGTGAATTGCTTAACTAATAAAAATTATACAAATCATACAATATTGTGTGAATTGCTTAACTAATAAAAAAAAACTTTTTAACATCTCAATAGAAACGAAGTTGGGATATTAAAGAAGAACTAAGAACTCCAGGAACAGTGCTTACGACCTGTCATCGGATGGTTTATGTGATCACTTTATGCGCTTGCGCAACGTTCACCAATAATGCCTTCTTATTGACTTCCCTTATCAATGTAATTTTTGAAAGTTCTATGTATTTGAATAATGAGTAATAATTCGCCTGAAAATAAAACATTATTACTATCGCCATCTATGAAGTAACCAAGAAACATTTTTGTAACGCCATCTATTGAGAAATCGGTTTATTTTTAAATAATGAAAGCAACAGTCCTTATAAATGAGGTGACGGTGTCTCGCACAGATGTCACCCAATATCACCCCTGAACTGCGTCGGAAATATTATTTCATTTTTTGGCTTGTTTACCTACTTGTTCCAATGTGAATGTAAATCGAATATTTTTTTAATTGCATATAGGAACGCAAACATTGGATTTTTTCCCCTGTCGGGATTGATATGTATGTAATATGTAATTATGTATATTAATAATTAATAATATTAATATGTAATTATGTATATTAATAATTAATAATATTAATATGTAATTATGTATATTAATAATTAATAATATTAATATGTAATTATGAATATTAATAATTAATAATATTAATATGTTATTATGTATATTAATAATTAATAATATTAATACATATATAATTTTGTATGGATTGTATAAATAACGCCGTTTTTGTGAACCGTTATCACCTCAAGAATATTTACCCATCTAAATTATATACCTATGTATAATCTATACAAAAAACCTGATATTATATTAGTTGATAAAACCTCATTAGCCGAAACGATCGTCTTATCAGAGAAAATAAATATTTGTTTATATTACACTAGTAAAAAAATGCTATTTATACCTATGTATGTAAGTAAATCTATTTATACCTATGTATGTAAGTAAATCTATTTATACCTATGTATGTAAGTAAATCTATTTATACCTATGTATGTAAGTAAATCTATTTATACCTATGTATGTAAGTAAATCTATTTATACCTATGTATGTAAGTAAATCTATTTATACCTATGTATGTAAGTAAATCTATTTATACCTATGTATGTAAGTAAATCTATTTATACCTATGTATGTAAGTAAATCAATCTTTCAGACCTCTAATCCAATTTTAAGATAGTATTTTTTATAGTGTAAGTTAGAGAAAGCGTTATCGAATTATTATTACGCAGTTTATAATATCAATTGACTACAATTTAGCATTCTCTTCTTTTATTTGGCACAGGCCTTTCTTTAGGGTAGGTTGTCTAAAATAATAAATAATAATAATGATGTAACCAATAAAGTTTTAGCACCGCTGTTTGATAGATGTATGGCGCGAGTTAGTGTGCACCTTGCAACACGAAGGAACATTATTTTGGTCTAGATCAACAATCCTCAACCTATGGTGTGCGGTAAAAAATGCCTAAACAAATAATAAGTAAATGTTTTTTTTATCTTAATATCAGGACTACATTTTTTTAAGATTTTTCTTAGGAAAATTTTGCTGTTCGCAGATTTTGGTGTCATAACCGGAAGAACTGAAGAGTTAAATAAAATTATATACAACTAATAATAATAATAAAAAAAAAATTATTCCAGTCTGTGAGCAGGGGGTGTAATGCTACACAAACCATATTTTTACATACAAAATATACATTAAACGTTACAAAAGAAGAAAATATTTTTCAGTATATAGATTATATACAACAAAAGAAATAAAATGAGAAGAAAAAAAATAACAAATGAGTTTATATGAAATACAAGAAAAGAAAAATACTTTAGAAATTATATATGTAATTATCATCTTTCACTTCTAACATCTAACACTTCTGTCCATCTTTGAAATAGCCTCGGACATTGGTGCCCCTGTACAGCCTTTATGATCGAGTTAGGGTTTTATCCATACCCTCTCACGGTATGCGGCGATTCGATGTCTGAGGACACCAAGAAATCCTTGACATCGCCCCTCTGCACCTAAACTTCAATATAAATCTATATCATATATCAATACTTCCTTTAACAATTTTTATGTATCACTGGAGTCAAAATAGATTCAAATCTAAGCTTTTCAAACCAAATTAACACAGTTACTTCTTCTGCTTTCTTTCAACTAAGACGTTTAAAGTCAATCCGAAGGAGTATCCCAATTGAAGCCATGAAATCTTTGGTAAGCGCCTTTGTTGTCTCCCGTTTGGATTATTGTAACGGTATATATGCGAATTTACCAAAGAAAGAAATTAATAAAATAAACCAGCCGATGACAGGTCGTAGGCCCTGTAGGTGCCTTGATTTCCCGGTTCTCCTACAATAAATATTCCAACTTCGTCTCTATTGAGATAATTAAAAATCTGTTAAAAAATATCTTTGACTCCCGACAGGGAAAAAAATCCAATGTTTGCGCATATGCAATAATAAAAATATTCGATTAATAAAATTAAGTCAGTTTTCAATGCTGCAGCCAGACTCATCACTGGAGCCTCCAAATTTTCTCACATCTCTCACCATCTTCGCAATCTACATTGGCTTAAAGTCCCCGAAAGAATTGAATATAAGCTCTGTCTCATAATCTTTAAAGCACTTCGTGGTATGGCTCCTACTTACCTCTCCGAACTGTGCATTCCGCTTTCAATAAATGACAGACAATCATCACTTCGTTCTGCCTCTTCATCCATGGTTGGGAAATTAGTTGTAATAAACAGGGTGCACACAACTAATTTCGGTGATCGTGCATTTGCTGTGGCAGGACCAAATGCATGGAATAAGCTCCCACACACCCTCAGACAAACCGAAAATATATCTTCGTTCAGGAAAAAACTCAAAACGCACCTTTTTCGCAAATTTTACCAGAGCCGTAATGATACAACGTAATCATTTTTTCAGCGCCCTTGAGGTGAGATATTCACAAAGACGGCGCTATATAAATTATCCAAATTTATTATTTAATATTTATTTATAGGATAGATCAATTTTTACTATTATTATGTATGAAAACATCTCGTCTTAATTTGTAAAACTCGTTTCGTGTGCTGATGTTTGGCATTCACTGTTTTCAGTAGATAACAATGATTACTAAGTTATTGATAATTATTATTGTCAAACGCTCCATCATCGACATCACACTACGTCCATCTGTCCATTTGATTTTGGGATTGTTTTTCTCAAAACTTTGAGAACAACATTATTAGTCTAGACGGTTGTGGGTCAATTGGAGGTTTGCGAATTCGTTATTTTTTAATGCAATTTATTGTGTTCATTTATAATGATGAGACTGGTGCACCTATTCTAGTATAGGACCTTCCTACCTATCTATATTAATACTGGACTAATAACATTCAATTGATAAGTATAATGTACATAATGTATACATCTGCACTGAGAAAAAAGATTTGGATTTTAAAACCAGAATTGTTTTTCAGAATACTTAATTCTTGATGTTTTAACCGGAATAATAGAATACAACAATAAACAGACATAAAACTTCATTACATGGGGTATTCATCATCATTACATGGGGTATTTATCATCATTACATGGGGTATTTATCATCATTACATGGAGTACCTATTCAATATCATTACATGGGGTATAAAATATTATGCATGCATCATACTATAAAATATTTTTCTTTCATACTATCACGGCTTATCCCACAATGTGGGGTAACCAGCGACAGATATTCTGATGTGTTTTATTATAAAAAGGAAGCACAACACGTGTAACTATTCTGCCACCTCGGAACAGGCCTGACCTAGTGAGGTGGAACAAACCAACCTATTTTTAATTATAGTATTTTTTTAGGTATTTGTAAAAAAAAGTCTGCATTCCAATACATCAAGTCTCGTCTCACGTACAAAAGCTTATAATTCAGAATAAGTGGTGAACCTCATTGTTGAGTATATGCGAAATGTTTTTTTTTTGTCTGTTGCTTATTACAGAACACCTGACAACGATTTAAATTGATTAAGACCTTTGTCTGGAGTGCAATATGCTGCTATATGGACTATGAGACAGAAAATCTGGTCGTCTGCTGGTTGCCTCCGAAATATAGTTTCACAGACGCATGTCTAGGATCCGTTGGTCAGACCACATTCCAAACGACGTGGTACTGAGCAGTTTCAGAGAAACGAGACAACTCCTAAAGAGAGTTATCCTAAACGATCCTAATGGATAGGCCATAACATCATATAGGCCATAGCCATAACATCGGATAGGCATCCAGGTCTGCTTGTTACTATCGCCGAGGGAATAACGGACGGCAGAAACTATAGAGGTCGCTCTACACCAAACAGTTATTTAATATTGCTTCTCCGGCAACTAACAGGTACTATGTGAAATATTGATTTAACACGCACCCAATAACAAGTTGCCACATTCTGGAAACTTACGATATTTATCATCTCGAAGATCCATACCGGGAATCGAACCCGGGACCTTTGAATCATCAGCCAGAGTTGATTAGTGATGTGCAACTATAGAGAGATGAATAGGCTGGCAGACAACAGAGATATATGGAGTGCTTGATGCAAACCAATCCTAGGATTGTGACCATGAATATGAATACAATGTATAAATTAATAAAAGTGTGCGAAGGTCTACACTACGATGGATGTACGGAGTCGAGAGAGACCTATGGATAGCCGTTTTGCAGAATTGGAGAGAATGGCCACGGACAGGGTGCAATGGAGACGATTCCTAGAGGAGATTAAGGTCCATCCTGGGTTATGGAGTCTCTGATAATGATAAATTAATATCCTCTTCTTGTTGTGACGTTCCATAAGGAGATTGGCAACAATCACACCAAACTCGACAACCTAATAAGTGACACCGCATCAGGAATCGCGTACTTACCACTGCCTGTGAGAATTTAGCCACGATATTCTTCTACTTCCCATACTCATGAGTCTTTGAAGGGCAAACCTGTCACCACGAAATAAATATACTCATGGTAATTACACTGTAAACTGTTGGTTCTGTACCTACATCTTTAAAAAAATATAATATGCAAAATGTATAGGTAGGTATATTAAAAATTCTGTAACCTTCCCAAATCCCTTTTTAGATTTTTTATAAATGTTTGAGATTGACGGAGAGCGATATAAATTCAAATTAAAGTGCATTCTATTATTTGCATTTACATAAAGATTTGGGTGAGTATTGTAATTTGATGTAGTTTGAATCCTGTTTTCTAGGAAAATCATCACCCACATGTGATCATCTGATTGCCATAGCGTGATGTTCTAATCGTTAAGTTTAAATGCACTATCTATTATCGATTTTTTTATATGTAAGCAGCGATTGTCTGTGGATATCTACAGTAACAATGAACGAAAATCTAATCGGTCGATTGGGGCAACATGAGTACAATTTTTGAAGAAATACCGCCTTAGAAGAATGTTTTCAATCGTTTTCTGATGTCCCGTAAGAGCTGGGTTATCGAAAATACAACGGGCAACAATAACATCATTAATGAGGTTCACTACTCAATCTGAATGTACGTACAAATGTGTGAGATACACAAATTAATGTGTTATGCTTCATTTTATA
Source organism: Molanna angustata (assembly GCA_963576475.1). Taxonomy (NCBI): domain Eukaryota; kingdom Metazoa; phylum Arthropoda; class Insecta; order Trichoptera; family Molannidae; genus Molanna; species Molanna angustata. The sequence goes on from OY754968.1 coordinate 312,650, forward strand.
AGTTAATTTAAACCCACATCCCTGTCGCTGGTTACCCCACATTGTGGAAAATGATGTGATGTTATGAAGTACGAATACAATTTATTTTATTAGTAAAATATTTAAAAAAGTATATTTCGCAAATCATTCAACTTAACCAAATAATTTCAATATTCAATGAGCCAATATAATTTTTCATTATTACATTATTTTATTATTGTTTTTTCTTGTCATATAATAAATTGTAAAGATTTATTGTAAAGATTTACAAAAAAAAATAGTCATGTTATACTAAAACTCAAAGTAACCCCGATTAACTTTTAATGATTATATTTAACCATTGTATGTAATATAGACACTGCTGAGTGTTATTTATGAAATAATATGCATATCTTTTATTCTCTTCGCTTTTATTTTGAATATGATTTTCGACATTGAGAGGGGTATGAAGTTTATTTAAAAAATATTAAACAAAAGGTACCACGAAATATCTATTCACGAAAATAAATTAGTTTTAATAAAATAAATAAATAATAAAAAAAATATCATTTAATGATTCGGCGGATATTTAGTGGTAGTTAATATAAACCATTTTTGAATTATAAATTTGCTATAAACCACTTATTTTTTGATTCACTTCGCGACATGTTTCGGAAGCGCTGTCCTTCCATCGACCGGCGTGTCGAGACACGCCGGTCGATGGAAGGACAGCGCTTCCGAAACATGTCGCGAAATGACTCAAAAAACAAGTGGTTTATAGCAAATTTATAATTCAAAAATGGTTACTAAAAAAAATAATTATACAATATTTAATATAACTACCTACATGTATGTATATTTATATTCTGGAAATGTCGGATTTTTTTGAGTTCATAAATATTTCTACATTAAATAGTTACTTATCATAATGTAAAACGGTAAAAACTACTATTCTTGACAAGAATAGTAGTGGACAGAGATTTTAAATAAGACAGAGCGAGACAGGAATACTTCAATTCTTTCCATATAATACCTTTATTTAAAAAGATATATCGCATTATTTTTCAATAATTACTAATTGATGGGTACCTACCTACCCGATAAAATTATTTTTTCATCCTGTACATACCTAATGTTTCATCATTTGCCAAGTGATGAGAAAACAGATTATTATGGTATGACTAATAATGTCATCAAAACACGAAGCAATTTAATGTATTTTTGTTTTGAAAAAAGTTGTTATACCTACCTACTTCTGGGAATATTTCTCAAATTGCAAATAGTTCAACATATTTTGCAACATAAATTCAACAAAAAAATTGAAAAATATTTTATCTTGTCCAATTGTCGATTTGTTCAAGAGAATTTCATTCTCTTAACATATCGACAAAATATCAAGCTAAGATACGCGAGATTTGTATGCAGGGTCTATATTTTTCATGGTTTTTCCAACTTTGAAGTCAACAGAATAAATGCAGTTGAAATGAGATATCTTAGAAGAATTTGTAACAAAACTATGTATGACAGAGTTCGAAATGAAGATACAAGGAAAGAATGTAAAATGAAGAAAGATGTAATTAACAGAATGAAAGTTAACACATTTAGATGGTTTGGCCACTTGGAGAGAATGAATGAAGAATGCCTGACGAAGAAAATATACAAAGCTGACAGGAATGGAATAAGAGGTCGGGGGCGCCCAAGAAAAGGATGGCACGACCATGTAAACGATACTCTGAAAGATGTAAATGTAAGAAGCGTGAACAACAGACGAACGTGTATAAGACGATGTATGAATGTTGATGAGGCGATGAATGTGTGTCAAGATAGAAAAATGTGACGTTCGGTTCTCTCTGCCTACCCCGTGAGGGACATGGCGTGATGGTGTGTATGTATGAAGTCAAAAAACACCAACTTAGAGGCTTCGCAGCATATATATTCCATATATGGATTCACTCAGAATTCGGAGTATAATATTTAATGTGTCTGTGTGTCCCCCCCCCCCCTTATAACTTTTAATCCACTCTATTCGCAAATCTCAAAATTTCAGAATATATAGATATTTACAGGCCTTAAAAACTTTTATACTCAGAATTTTGAATTTTTGTTTCAGTCAGGGGTTATCAACTTTTGAATTATTACTTTATTTTTCCACATATCTCAGAAACCATAAAAGATAGATCGCTGAAAATTGGTATAAATATAGACAAATACAGAATCTCTATTTTTTTTTTATAAAATTCCAGAGTTTCTCAAACATTTCTTATTAAGAAAAACATTTTTTCTCGTGATAAATTTATGTGTTTAACTGCCTATATTTCCTAAATTTTTAAACATATTGTAAAAATCCATAACACCCCAACTAGATTATTTGATTTTCAATAAAAAATATAAATATTAAGTAGTATATCTCAATTTTTTTTTGATAATTTTTATAAAAATTTAATTTAGTGACTACATCGCTTCATATAATATGGCAGTGGCCTATACACAATATCTAAGAACACTTAATAGTTCTAATAATAAATATCCAAACATACATACATACCATCATGCTGTCTTCATATTCTGGGTAGGAAAAACAGACTGTCCTCCATACTATCCTAACCTAACATACATACCTACATGTTTTATACAGAAATCAAAATATCTTAAAATGTAATAAATTTGTGTTTATAGTTTCGTATGTATTCTTCAATCGCCATCGATAGTTGGATCTCATGTGTCACATGCAACTAGTAATAATATAATCCAGGTATTGCAATAGGTATATTATTTTTATTGATGAAATATCAAATGATGTTTCTTCCTAAAGAAGTCATAAAATAAAACTTGTATATTAATTGCGTTTTGTCATTATTTTACGAAATTTCTCTTCAAGATGACACACTAAATAATAAAAACGTGTTTGTTTCTACTTCTCTATACGAGAGTTTTATGTCTCATAGATGTAAAGCAATAAACATAAATGTATGTATTTAAGAAGAGCATAATACGAAAGAAAGACATTTTTTCTTGCCGTGGGTGACTCTTTGATCTGTTAGAAATGTATATTTACGACAGTGAGTGAAACAATATTATTATTAATTTTTTCGGTGAAAGTCGAACTTGCATTAGTGACAATTTGGATTTATTTAAGTACCTAACTATGATGTTATACATAGTTAGTATTGATGATATTTCGGAATATTAGGTACTGAGTATGTTCGTCAACGCCAACTTATATACCTACCTACTTAAAAGACATGGTGTATGAAATATCTTATTTAGCTTTTCAAAGGACGATTCTTGATGAAATGTTACAAATATTAACACCTGTATTCAGACAAATATGAAGATTGATGAGGTCTCTGGCATCAATAATTCTATTTATATAAAATAATATATTGATGTTGTTTAATTGAGGGGCGGAGTCTCCTCATTTTTCATTTTTATCTATGAATACGAATGTAAAACAAAGTTTCTTAATGTTTGTTTTTTTATATATTAAGAAACTTTGTAACAGATTTTTAATTATCTCAATAGAGACGAAGTTGGAATATTTATTGTAGGAGAACCGGGAAATCAAAGCACCTACATGGCTTACGACCTGTCATCGGCTGGTTTACGTGATCACTTTATGCGCTTGCGGTTCTCCTACAATAAATATTCCAACTTCGTCTCTATTGAGATAATTAAAAATCTGTTAAAAAATATCTTTGACTCCCGACAGGGAAAAAAATCCAATGTTTGCGCATATGCAATAATGAAAATATTCGAAGAAACTTTGTTTTACATTATAGCTAGTATCGGTCAATGAATGGTCATCTTTAGAGTGAAACTTAAAAATTGTCAAATTTATATTAATTTGGAAAATTATAATGAAAATAATGAATATGAAAAGACTAGTAAAGCAATTCAAATATTTTTTAAAAGGTGCATAGACGCAAACATTAGATTATTTATCCCTGTCGGGATTCAATTATATCTCAATAGAGACAAAGTTGGAATACATAAATATCTAAGAATAAAATATATAGAACCTTCAACAATTGGATTGATAGGGAGCTCAATAAAAAGGCATGATTGGTGAACTTTGCGCAAGGGCTTAAAGTAATCACGTAAAACAACAGATGACAGGTCACAATCCCTGTAGGTGCCTTGATTCCCCGCTCTGCCTTAATATTCCAACTCAAGTTATTGTTTTTTTTTAATTAATCACTGAAACGTTCTCTTTAAAGAATTTGAATACAATATATAATATTTAAATCATGTAACCCTGTTTCCTTTCAAAACTTACATATTATAATATAGAGTATCTTTTCGATGTAAACAGTATCCACGAAATCATAAACGCTACAATGTCTCAAAAACAATTTACATTTTGTGCAAATCTACAAGATCACATGCGCTAAAAAAATTGTTGAATTCCAAATTTGTAGAATAGTTATGTAGGTACCTACCTATATTTATGTTAACTGTTTCTAGTAGCAACCAATGTCCGAACAATTTATGATATTCCAAGCAGTTTGTTTGTTAAACATCCAACCGAGACTGTTTGAGGTGAAAAATTAATAAATTTCAATACGATTTAACTTTGTGATCAGATCACATTTGTATCAGTAAAGTTGGTCGGTGATTATATTCCGGTCAGTCAAAGTTTGGTGGAGACAAGTGATCAATCAAATTATACACACACACACACACACACACACAGTCATGTCGCTTTTACCAAACTTAACAATAATAGGTACCTAATGTTAGATCGGAATCGGTAGACATGGTGAGTACTTTATGGTGCATCATTCTCAATTGAAAGCTTGACCGGTGTGTTTGTTGCATTTTATTTTTATCTCTTAATTTTTTTACAATTTACAATTTTTTTGAGGAAGAATAAGTAGGTACGTATTTTATTTTTATTTTATTGAGGGGTATACACAGATGGACAGGTTACATTCATTAAAATATATAAATATATACTAAGTGGTACAATGTATAGTTAGGCCTGCCATCATACATACATTTGCGAAGTCGGACATTTGCGAATTGACACCAGCATTTGTGGATTGGCTCGGAACCCTGGACGTGAATGTGTGATTGATATATCGTGTTGTTTTGTGTTTGCTTGCTGTCAGTGCTGTGTTTTGTTCATTTTGACTAACATTTGATTCACTAGTATCATACGATAAATAAATTTTCTTCGTCAGGCGCTCCTCATTCATTCTCGCCATGTGACCAAACCATCTCAATGTGTTCACTTTCATTCTAGTAATGACATCTTTCTTCATCTTACATTCTTTCCTTATGTCCTCATTTCTTACCCGGTCATACATCGTTCTATTACAAATCCTTCTTAACGATCTCATTTAAACTGCATTTATTCTACTTTCATGCGTCTTCTGCCAAGTCCAGGTTTCACTTGCATACGTCAAGGTTGGCACTACGATGGCGTTATGAATGGCAACTTTGGCATCCTTTGATATGTTGCGATCATTCATAATTGGTCTTAGTGCTCCATTCACTCTGTTTCCTGCCATAACTCTTCTTTCGATCTCTTTATCGAGTCGTCCGTTCCGTTGAAATATGCTTCCCAAGTATATGTACATATTCATCGACTTGCTCGAGCCATTCGTTCTGTACTCTTATTTTACACGCTGTTCTGCTTTCACTCTTTTCAAAGACCATTGTCTTTGATTTGCTGGCATTCATCCTAAGTCCGTTCTCTATACATCCTTCATATACCATACTTACAAGATACTGTAACTCTTCCATACTTTCTGCTAATAGAACTTTATCGTCTGCATACATCAAATCTCGCACCATTACGGTACTCAATTTCAGACCCTTGCTTTCATCCTTAAGGGCTCTTATGCAGAAATCAATGTACAAGTTAAAGAGCCATGGAGATAGCACGCACCCTTGTCTAACGCCATTATTTATTGAGAACCACGTTGTCACTGTGTCGTTGACACGAACACATGCTTCGCTGTTCTCATATAATGACGCGATTGCGCGTATTAGTTTGCTCTTCACTCCATACACTGCTAGTATATCCCATAATTTTTCTCTAACAACTTTATCATACGCCTTTTCTAGGTCTATGAAGGCACAGAAAATTTTCTGATTTTTATCCAGAACCTTTTCTGTGACCGTGCGCAGAGAAAAAATTTGGTCTATACATCCTCTGCCGCCCACAAACGCACCTTGGACATCCCATAACTTGCTTTCTGTAATCTTTCGCACTCTTTGATCCAGGATCCTTGCATACATCTTACCAACTGAGCTTAATAAACTTATGGCTCTATAGTTTTTGCAGTCGAGCTTCGATCCTTTACCTTTATACAAAGGTACCACGACTGCATTTCTCCAGTCTGAGGGAGTGTGTCCTTCTTCCCAACATTTGTTGAAAAGAGAGAGACACCACTCCAACGTCTGTTCGCCGCCATATTTTATAAGTTCAGCTGATACACTGTCATATCCACTGTTATAGATATTCAATCTAACAGAAGAGAAAGAATGCAAAATAAGAGAGGGAGAGAGAGAGAGAGAGAGAGAGAGAGCAAATTAAGTTTTACTGTGCTCATACGATAAAAGAAAACAAAACATATATCCAATGTCATCTCGGATCATGTTGGTTAATTCTTTCATATACCTACTATACGGAGTATAAAATAAATGTAAACTAATGAAATTTTTGTTAAATGTTTCGCAGATACGAGGAATGGTAGAATGTTTTCGGTGATTTGTTTTATATTTTGAAATATAGAAAAGATCAGTTTGTCGGGTTATCCTAGAGCAGCGGTCGGGGAACTTTTTTAACCATTACCCCAAAATATTTTTGCGTAAGTCGATATTACCCATTTCCCCCATTTTGAAAAGATGACAATCAATATATATTCAAATAAACATTATTTATTGAATAAATTTACACGGGAAAAAATAGTTACATGAAAATAGTAAGTATGTAATAGACAAACAAAATAAAATTCTCAAATTGGATCAAACAAAAATTCAGATTTTCAGGTTTCCCTTTCAGTTTTTGGAAAAATGATGTTGCTACATGTTTGATGCAATTACTTAAAAATTGGAACTTTTTGATGTAAGAGCAATTTGAATACAGTCTTCGGCGTTTGATCGATTTCTGTTGTTCGTTTTTATGTTCGTTAGAATGGAAAAGCCTTGTTCACAAAGATAAGTTGTTGAAAAATAGCAGCAACATTTTTACCGCCTCCTCATGTGCAATTTCGAGAGCCTTCGTAGCTTTTGACATCCAAAAAGACGACAGATTGGCTTTGCTCTCAAATTGAATACGTGCTTCAGTATTAGATTGATGTTCAAGTATTGTTCCTGCCAAACCCGGAGGTTCTTCTGGTTCCTCTAGTGGCCGATGCAAGAAACAACGATACGCAAGCACTGCACGATACGTCCAAGAAAAGGATGGCTCGATCATGTGAACGATATTCTGAAAGAGGGAAATGTAAGAAGTTTGAACAAGAGACGAACATGTATGAGACGATGTGTGAATGTTTATGAGGCAATGGTTGCGTGTCAGGATAGAAAAATGTGACGTTCGATTCTCTCTGTCTACCCCGTTTGGAACATGGCGTGATGGTGTGTACGTATAGGTAATAAAAAAAAAAACGACTTCCGTTTCCTCGTCAAATATTTTTTTTACCTACTATAAATATTTCTGCCACTGGCGTAAAATACTCCAGCCGCAATTCATAAATTTTAGATTTATCTAGGGGTGAGCAAAGTCTTGCATTCCTAGAATTGCGAGTCTTGCAAGACCAAGACCGCATGTGTAGCTGCAAGACCAAATGCAAGAGTTTTGGGGTATTTTCAATTAAAAAATAAACAATTTGTCATATACCTACTATTGATTATTCACCAATATTAAGCCCCGTAAAGTGTCGTACTTCGGCCATATTCTTAGAGGTGAAAAGCATCCTTCAGCTTGTTATAAAGGGGAAGATTAAGGATCTATATCTGGCTTCGAAACATCCGGGAATAAACCGGTAAGTATAAGAACCGTGGAGGAGCTGTTTCGCTCTACCCATGACAGTGACGTTTTCTCTATGGTGGTAGTCCACGTCTGGGGGACTTGACATGACAGAAGAAGAAGATGATTTACTATCGATATAATACTATAAATTGTTGATTTTTTACATTGTAATTTGGGGTTTCTTCCCAAAGAAAAGACAAGTGTAAATATTAAGAGGAGGCCTACATCCAGTAGTGTAGAGATGGCTGAAAGAAGAAGAAGAACATTGTGATAATTTAATTTTAAAAGAAAAATTCAACATATTATGTATTTTTTATAAAAGTTGCAAGACCTGCAAGATCAAGACACGATCGAGTATACAAGATGCAGACCACATCTTTAAATGTATTTGCTCATCACTAAATTTATCGAAAAAAAATAATAACGCAATAATCGATCGAGTTTATAAATAGTTATGGATCCTCCTCAAAGTCGAATCTTCTTGATATGTCAAGTATCTGAATGTCATTCTCAATCCCAATATGTCAAGTATCTGAATTGGTGAATCATTCTCAATCCCAATATGTCAAGTATTTGAATTCGTGAATCATTCTCAATCCCAATATGTCAAGTATCTGAATGGGTGAATCATTCACAATCCCAATATGTCAAGTATCTGAATGGGTGAATCATTCACAATCCCAATATGTAAAGTATCTGAATGGGTGAATCATTCTCAATCCCAATATATCAATTATCTGAATGGGTGAATCATTCTCAATCCCAATATGTCAATTATCTGAATGGGTGAATCATTCACAATCCCAATATGTCAAGTATCTGAATGGGTGAATCATTCACAATCCCAATATGTCAAGTATCTGAATGGGTGAATCATTCACAATCCCAATATGTAAAGTATCTGAATGGGTGAATCATTCTCAATCCCAATATATCAATTATCTGAATGGGTGAATCATTCTCAATCCCAATATGTCAAGTATCTTTTGATATGTCAAGTATCTGAATATCATTCTCAATCCCAATATTGAAAATTTGATCGATGAATTTGTAATGATAATATAATAGATGATTTATATAATTGACCCATTTTCGTGAATATCTTGATTAATACATGCATCATTTTAACATAAATAAAGAACAAAAAGAAAGATGGTAAGATTAAGAAAGATTAAAATTAATAGAATGAAAGTGAGATGGTTTGGTCATTTGGAGAGAATGAATGAGGTACGCCTGACGAAGAAAATATACAGTGCGGACAGGAATGGAATGAGAGGTCGTGGACGCCCAAGAAAGAGATGACACGACCATGTGAACGATATTCTGAAAGACGGAAATGTTAGAAGTGTGAGCAACAAACCAACATGTATGAGACGATGCATGAATGTGGACGAAGCGAGGGATGCGTGCCAGGATAGATTTAAGATATTTTTAAATAAAGTAATATTTTCGGTCTGTCTGAGTTTAATTATTTTACATTATCTACTGTCTCTATCTCTCCCATCGATAAAAAAGAGAGAACGAAACTAATCAGAAGTAACCACTTAATTAAATAATTAAATTCTTCTTTTTCTTCCTAATTACCTAATATAACTCAACACGATAAAACAATTATTTCTCAAAATATTCTGTATTTTTGAGGCTAGTGTCAGATTCAGGTATATAAACTTCATATATAATAAGAAATAAATATGCTGCGAAAAAACAGATATTTGCAAAAAAGTATTTAAAATGGTTTGTCTGTTTAATAAGTAGGTATTGCTTTCTATCATTATAATATTGTGCTTTTTATTTCTGCATTGTTGTGGGTCTTTAGTTGAAGCAGAACCTCAACAAAATGTTGTTATATTTGTTACAGGAGTCTTCACCAACTCTGACTGTTGTGTCCTCAAAGGTAAGATTAACATTTACCTTCTAAACATCTTATTATGCTTCATAGAACTATGTTAGACCCCGTTCCCACTTGTCGTGTGTTATAGGTACGACAAAATGTCGCGTGATCTAGTGGCAATACATTTCAAATGGAGCTGTTCACACTTACACGATAACGACAAGTGTGAACAGCTCCAATGATCTAGTGGCAATACATCATTGAAATATATATATCTAGTGGCAATACATCATTGAAGTATATACATTTCAAGGATGTATTGCCACTAGATCACACGAATGTTGTCGTACCTATAACACACGACATGTGGGAACGGGGTTTTACTATCAATGAGCTGGTTTTACAGTCTGCCCTTAAAAATAACCTAAGATAAGAATAATGCGTATTTTCGTTTACCCTTGATCTTACATTAACGATGTTATTAAACCGTAATACACAATTCAATAATCCTCTCCTCATTCTATATAGAATGATTCCTCTTTCTTATCCTGAAAAACTTGTTTATGTGTATATATTTTTTTTTCTTAATTTTGTTTTGATATTCAACTATTTGTGTTATCTATTATTGTATAATCATTAATTAATTTAAATTGAAAAAAAAAACAACAATTCATACAAATAATGAAATGTAAAATACATAACTTAAACTAAGTTTAGTTTGTCGATCGACAATTCTTGATAGAACTCCATTGTACGTTGATATGTTATAAAAATATAAAAATACTTGGTTAAAGTTCTATTATATTTATTGGATTATTGACGCGTTTCGTGCAAAGCACATCGTCAGAAGAATTATTCTGACGATGTGCTTTGCACGAAACGCGTCAATAATCCAATAAATATAATAGAACTTTAACCAAGTATTTTTATATTTTTATAACATATCAACATAACTTAAAGATGTACCTTTCTGAGATTAAATAAATAAATTAAGTACCTACGTCACTTTGGATAGAGAGAGAATAAAAAACAGTTTTTAATTGCGTATTTTTACATACATACATATGTACATATCATTCCATATCCCTTACGGGGTAAGCAGAGCTTTTTAAGTCTTGCGTACCCGTAAGATGCGTATTTATAAGTCTTCTTAAATTGAAATACAAAATCTCCTCTTATATTTGAGCTTATATTTCGTAACTGAATGAGTAAAGGTGTCACCATAACACCGGGACAAGTGCATTACTGAAATATTCTATTATTTTTGTTACTGCAGTTAGAAATTTTAACGCAGACAATAAACATGCATTGTAAAAACAATGTTTTTACTTGCAAGTCATTCAATGAGATGTTTGATAACAGTACTTGACTTATCTAAGGTATTTTTGGTACCTACACAAACAATTATGCGCTGAACAAAAGAATTAAGAGTTTTTGTTTAAAACCTTATTTTATTGGTTTGCCATAAAAAAGCTTTTTTCTTTCATTAAACTTAGTAAGAATGTGACAATTTAAGTAGGTAAGTACTTATCTATGTAAACGGTAAAATATCACTTACAAGAATTCATAAAAGTACGCTTTAGAAAATAAGCATTAAAAGTAATAGCATTTCTTAAAGATGGTCATTCGAGATTTGTTTCAATTATATGTATTTGAAGGCAAATTCATAGCACATCTGGAAAAGAGAGGTATACTGGATACAAAGGTTTGACATATCGAGAATTATATCATTTATGGCATTATATGGTACTCTTTTTAATTTATGCTCAGTTTTAACAACCAAAAGCATTATTCAAAACAACTAACCAATGTTATGCGAAAGCCTAAATAGCAACCATTAGGTACTTATTTTGTATCTTAAAAAAACATTTATTACTTTTTCATTCAATAATGAAACTTTAAAGATGATTATTTATATTTAAAGATGATTATTTACATTTAAAGATTATTATTTACATTTAACCATACCATACCATACCATCACGCCATTTCCCTATTTGGGGTAGGCAGAGAGAACAGAACGCCAGACTCCTCTCTCTTGACACACATTCCTCGCTTCATTCACGTCCATACATCGTCTCATACACGCTCTTCTATTATTCTTACTTCTAACATCACCATCTTTCAAAATCTCATTTATGTGATCGTGCCAACTTTTTCTTGGCCGACCTCTACTTTTCGTTCCTCTTTTATCAGCCTTGTACACTTTTTTTGTCAGACGGTCATCACTCATTCTTTCTATGTGGCCGAACCACCTTAGGGCATTTATTTTCATCTTACTTACGATATTTCTTTCAATCATACATTCTCGTCTAATATCCTCATTTCTTATTCTATCATACATCGTTTTACCACACATTCGTCTTAGTGAACTCATTTCAACCGCGTTAATTCTACTTTCATGCGTCTTCTGCCATGTCCATGTCTCACTAGCATACATTAGAGTCGGTGCGACGATACCATTGTGTACCGCGAGCTTTCTCTCCTTTCAATACCTTTTTCCAATCTTCCATCACGCTGAAACATGCTTCCTAAGTATTTACAGTATTTACACTTAAATATGATTATTTAAATTAGGTATATAGTAATATAACTACTTATGATGTTGGGTAGAAAAAAATATATTTACTCATGGCATTAATATTTATTTTTATTTATTTATTTATTTAATATTGCTTCTCGGGCAACTAACAGGTAGGTACTATGTCAAATATTAATTTAACACGCACCCAATAACAAGTTTCCACATTCTGGAGACTTAAGATATTAATCATCTCACAGATCCAGACTGAAAACACAATAAAAAACTGTGTCCCCACCGGGAATCGAACCCGGGACCCTTGGCTCAGCAGTCAGATATCAACCAAATGGGACACTATTCTGCAATCTCGAACTACCGATGTCGTATACGACATATTATTGTTTTGGCAAGATTTATAGAATATGCTATTCTTGAGTCTCGCATGCGACATAGTTGAATGAAAATCATTCGAGATTTTGACTAGTGGTATAGTACCATACGACATTCAATGTTCCATGATTTTATCTGTCAAAAATGGCATAAGTGCGCAATGTTCACCAATTATGCCTTCTTATTGAGTTCCCTTATCAATGTAATTTTGACTAGTGGTATAGTACCACACGACATTCAATGTTCCATGATTTTATCTGTCAAAAATGGCATAAGTGCGCAATGTTCACCAATTATGCCTTCTTATTGAGTTCCCTTATCAATGTAATTTTGACTAGTGGTATAGTACCTACCACACGACATTCAATGTTGTGCGCATGATTTTATCTGTCAAAAATGGCATAAGTGCGCAATGTTCACCAATTATGCCTTCTTATTGAGTTCCCTTATCAATGTAATTTTGACTAGTGGTATAGTACCACACGACATTCAATGTTGTGCGCATGATTTTATCTGTCAAAAATGGCATAAGTGCGCAATGTTCACCAATTATGCCTTCTTATTGAGTTCCCTTATCAATGTAATTTTGACTAGTGGTATAGTACCTACCACACGACATTCAATGTTGTGCGCATGATTTTATCTGTCAAAAATGGCATAAGTGCGCAATGTTCACCAATTATGCCTTCTTATTGAGTTCCCTTATCAATGTAATTTTGACTAGTGGTATAGTACCACACGTCATTCAATGTTGTGCGCATGATTTTATCTGTCAAAAATGGCATAAGTGCGCAATGTTCACCAATTATGCCTTCTTATTGAGTTCCCTTATCAATGTAATTTTGACTAGTGGTATAGTACCACACGACATTCAATGTTCCATGATTTTATCTGTCAAAAATGGCATAAGTGCGCAATGTTCACCAATTATGCCTTCTTATTGAGTTCCCTTATCAATGTAATTTTGACTAGTGGTATAGTACCACACGACATTCAATGTTCCATGATTTTATCTGTCAAAAATGGCATAAGTGCGCAATGTTCACCAATTATGCCTTCTTATTGAGTTCCCTTATCAATGTAATTTTGACTAGTGGTATAGTACCACACGACATTCAATGTTGTGCGCATGATTTTATCTGTCAAAAATGGCATAAGTGCGCAATGTTCACCAATTATGCCTTCTTATTGAGTTCCCTTATCAATGTGATTTTGACTAGTGGTATAGTACCTACCACACGACATTCAATGTTGTGCGCATGGTTTTATCTGTCAAAAATGGCATAAGTGCGCAATGTTCACCAATTATGCCTTCTTATTGAGTTCCCTTATCAATGTAATTTTGACTAGTGGTATAGTACCACACGACATTCAATGTTGTGCGCATGATTTTATCTGTCAAAAATGGCATAAGTGCGCAATGTTCACCAATTATGCCTTCTTATTGAGTTCCCTTATCAATGTAATTTTGACTAGTGGTATAGTACCACACGACATTCAATGTTGTGCGCATGATTTTATCTGTCAAAAATGGCATAAGTGCGCAATGTTCACCAATTATGCCTTCTTATTGAGTTCCCTTATCAATGTAATTTTGACTAGTGGTATAGTACCTACCACACGACTTTCAATGTTGTGCGCATGATTTTATCTGTCAAAAATGGCATAAGTGCGCAATGTTCACCAATTATGCCTTCTTATTGAGTTCCCTTATCAATGTAATTTTGACTAGTGGTATAGTACCACACGACATTCAATGTTGTGCGCATGATTTTATCTGTCAAAAATGGCATAAGTGCGCAATGTTCACCAATTATGCCTTCTTATTGAGTTCCCTTATCAATGTAATTTTGACTAGTGGTATAGTACCACACGTCATTCAATGTTGTGCGCATGATTTTATCTGTCAAAAATGGCATAAGTGCGCAATGTTCACCAATTATGCCTTCTTATTGAGTTCCCTTATCAATGTAATTTTGACTAGTGGTATAGTACCACACGACATTCAATGTTCCATGATTTTATCTGTCAAAAATGGCATAAGTGCGCAATGTTCACCAATTATGCCTTCTTATTGAGTTCCCTTATCAATGTAATTTTGACTAGTGGTATAGTACCACACGACATTCAATGTTCCATGATTTTATCTGTCAAAAATGGCATAAGTGCGCAATGTTCACCAATTATGCCTTCTTATTGAGTTCCCTTATCAATGTAATTTTGACTAGTGGTATAGTACCTACCACACGACATTCAATGTTGTGCGCATGATTTTATCTGTCAAAAATGGCATAAGTGCGCAATGTTCACCAATTATGCCTTCTTATTGAGTTCCCTTATCAATGTAATTTTTGATCGACAAACTAGTTTAGTTCTATTTTTGCATTATTAATTAGCTATAAACCACTTGTTTTTTAACCCAACCAACCCTCAACCGCCACCCCCCTCGCTTCACAGACAGATACACACAAATTCAACATGTTAGTCTCGACACGCCGGTCGATGGAAGGACAGCGCTTCCGAAACATGTCGCGAAGTGACTCAAAAAACAAGTGGTTTATAGCTAATTAATAATTCAAAAATGGTTTATATTAACTACCACAAAATATCCGCCGAATCATTAAATGATATTAGTTTAGTTCTTGTTAAAACCCCATCGTATGACTACAACCAGTGACCCAACTATATTCATTTTATTTGTATATATTCATTTGCATTTATTATATAACTTATTTTACAAACCGTTCAAAACCAATAGTTTTATATTCCTGACGTAAATTTTGTATAAAGCAGTAGGTATTATTCTAATGAAGTGCCTTGCACGAAATGCGTCCATAATCAATTACTTACTCAAATCTAATGGAACGAAAACCAAGTATTTATTATTTTACATATAATAACTATATCTAGGTACATATCGAATATAATATAAAAACAATATTGTACCCTCTCAGCATCGAATCACCATCCAAGTGTTGATGACCTAAGCGTAATCAATTATTAGACTATCGTTTTTATTACATACACCGATGGGCAGGGCCTACGTCTTACTTTCCTGCCTAATTGAGATATAATTTATTCTAGTTGATAATGGATGTCACTAGTCTTAAATCATGGATGGCTGTAAAAATATGTTATTTACATTCGAGGTCCATTAGCACTATCCCGACATAATTTTATTACAATTATAAAAAATTTAATAGTTAACTACAGGCATAAGCTTACCTACCCACATAATAAGATACTTATAATACCCATGTGAGATCAATATATTAATTATTATTTTTAGATTTGAGATTTATTTGGAATATCGGGATACATACATAAGTATGGCTGGGAAAAGTAAGTTTCTTAAATAGGTATTTAGTAGGTATACACTTTACATGTTTCACAATATAAAAGTGGTGCCTTGCGTGTGGTCTTGAAAAATGCAAGTTTTGACGCTTTAACAAAAATCTGAAGAAAGTCAGAAAGTAATTACAATAAATTTTCGATATTAATATATCTATTTATTTGCTTACTTTTTCATCAAAAAAATATGTGTTGGAAAATATTTGCAATTCTATTTCTACAATTAAAAGATCGTAACTTTTATAACTTAAAATAAAGCGTTGGTATTTAACTGTAATCGTAAGTAAGATGAAAATAAATGCCCTAAGGTGGTTCGGCCACATAGAAAGAATGAGTGATGACCGTCTGACAAAAAAAGTATACAAGGCTGATAAAAGAGGAATGAAAAGTAGAGGTCGGCCAAGAAAGAGTTGGCACGATCACATAAATGGGATTTTGAAAGATGGAGATGTTAGAAGTAAGAATAATAGAAGAGCGTGTATGAGACGATGTATGGACGTGAATGAAGCGAGGAATGTATGTCAAGAGAGAGGAGTCTGGCGTTCGGTTCTCTCTGCCTACCCCAAATAGGGAAATGGCGTGATGGTATGGTATTTAACTGAGTCACGTAGGGTGATGTTTTTATGTTTTTACCTAAATTCGTTCAAAATCTCTCTTCCACAACAGATCAAGGATAGACACCGCTTCAACAATATATAATTAATTAAAAACAATTGAAACAGTTATAAAAAAAATCATTTCCAATGAATTTGTGATATTATAATTGAACAATTGCGGTTAGCTTGTTCATTACCTTCAGTAAAAACAAGGTTGAACTGGTACCTTATTAATCATTATTTTTAAATGGTCCACCCCAAATTCTCAAAATATTTATTTTTGACAATACCTATCTTTTTACATTTAATGGCGCACCCTCGCGAAAAAACAATAGGTATAGTGTAGGAAGTGAAGATAGAGGTACCTAAATATGTTTTACTTTGAAATCCATTTTTTTTATTTCAAGAAATGAAGAAGGAAAATTACCATTGAATATTGTGTAGATACAGTTTTTACGTCGTATTTTTGAGTAATTATTATTACATCTTCCTGTCGAGAACATTTCTTTGAATTGCGTCGGACACGTCCATTCATAAATCATTATAAATATATTTTTTTTGCTTCATTAAAATTATGGGTTATGTCTGATAAGTTTGAAATAATCAATACCTATTATTTTATTCAATGTTTTCGAAAATAACAAGAATATTTTCACAAACCGAACACTGAATATTTGCTATACATGCAGGTTTGTCTATATTCGAACCTGCATGTATTTCCCTTTGAATGTCGTTCACATTTGTTTATATCACGACATGTAAGGTGGTTCGGCCACATAGAAAGAATGAGTGATGACCGTCTGACAAAAAAGTATACAAGGTTGATAAAAGAAGAACGAACAGTAGAGGTCGGCCAAGAAAAAGTTGGCACGATCACATAAATGGGATTTTGAAAGATGGTGATGTTATATGTAAGAATAATAGAAGAGCGTGTATGAGACGATGTATGGACGTGAATGAAGCGAGGAATGTGTGTCAGGAGAGAGGAGTCTGGCGTTCGGTTCTCTCTGCCTACCCCAAATAGGGAAATGGCGTAATGGTATGGTGATGTAAGGTAGACATTAATGATAAAGCTCCATATATGTAATACAGATTATTGCAAGGGCGCCGCGCCGATAGCTGAGTTCATTGTTTCTCTAAGAAACTAAAATTAATTTTAGAAGTTTTTATAGAATTTTTTTTCGATTTGAGAACTGCGTTCATCTGGAGATAATCTGCATTCAATAAAACCTTTTGATATAAAAAATCGATCATATAACAAACATTCAGTCATACAAACAAAAATTACAACAAATTCAATGTCGACAATAATATATCATGAACCAATTTTGTTTGTGGGTATTTAAAAAATAATACCAATCCTAGTAGTTAGGTTCCTACCCAAAATAATTCAGAAGAAGAAAAATGACAAAATGAGGGAAAGAAAAGTTGTGGCAGTCGTAGTCAAACTGAACTAATGATGAGCGAAAGCCTTGCAGTCTTGGTCTTGCGATACTTGCAAGAACAAGACCAACACCTCATATGTCGCTGCAAGACCAAGAGCAGGGGTTGCAAGAGTCTTGCAAAACCTAATGCAGGAGTCTTGCGGTCATGTAATTTTTTTAAAAACTTATTCATTTTCTATTAAAAAGTAAGAAATGATCGACAGATTTTTTTTAAATTGATGTTTTTGTCATCTATCATTGTAATTACTGAATTTTACTAGAGTAATATGATTTTTTTTTTGAAAAATATGCGAGAGCTGCTAGGCTTACAAGACCAAGACCAAAACTAGGAATGCAGTACCAAGACCAAAACTAGGAATGCAGTACCAAGACCACATTTGTTAATACAAGACCAAGACCAGGGGTGCAAGACCAATATTTGCTCATTTGCTCATCACCAAACCGAACAAATCTGATACCAATTACCATAGACATCACTAATATGGCATTTATATATTTTATTTTAGAATATCTAAGAACATCAAAATTCTTTAAAAAACATTATAAATGTTGCGTTGAAAAAAAATTGGATATTATCAGTTCTGCAGAGAGACAGCGTGAATGTTACTTTGTTGAAATTACCCCTTATTCAGTAACTATTGTAACTAAAATAGGAACGTTCTAAAATTGTAGATTTTAGATTTACGGTCTTATTCCATTTAGTCCAAGTTGATATTTTATAACGCTGAAATAAGATCGTAAATCTAAAATCTACAATTTTAGAACGTTGGTTCCTATTTTAGTAACAATAGTTACTGAAAAGGGAGTATTGTCAACCTCTTTAAGGATTGGGTACTCTGTGATAGTATGTATTTGTCTTCAGGTGAATTATTTTCTTTGTTCTACATTAAACGCTGTCAAGCAAATAATATTAAAGTTCTTAAAAAATATAGGTAATTCATTGATTTCCAGTAGTCAATTACTAGTTATTACTTATCAGTTTTGTTTTCATTTAGTAACACTGTCACCATCAACAGTCATACAAACAATTCCATTTATTTATATTTATATTAACATCCTTTTTATAACTACAACACAGAATCCATATTTTTTTTTATTATCATAAAGCAGTTAGAAATGGCCCATCCGCTCAAATCCACGCTCGAAATGTGCGCGTCAAAAAAATCAAATCGTTCTATACAGACTATAAAATTTGAAATACGTTGAGTCATTCATTTTTTATACGACAGTCAAATTTGACTGGTTAATTTTTCGTAGCTAGGAAATAATATCGATGTCGGAGTTTGAGATATGTTAAGAATGTCGCTCTTTGTACGTATCCGACAAAATATATTTATGTGGTGTACTTAATATTTGATAGTTCGGGCTAATTAATGTTGGATACTCGCACCATACCATACACATGCCCAAACCTACCCACATCGTGTGTTTAATAGTTCTTCATACTTAAAATCGTATAATTACCTACTATCGATTATTGTTACAAAAATATGTACCCGGTTTTGTCGGTACCGCCATACTTAAGTAATTAAATACATAGGTAGGTACATCATTATACTATTTATTACGTTTATCTATAAAAAGTAATAGAAATATTTTCGTGGTTGTCATCGTAAAAAGTTTAATGTTTTATCTAATTGTATTTTATAAGCGAATCAAATTAATCATGAACATTGAACACACCATCGAACCATGTTCCCATTGTGATAGGCAGAGATATCTAATCAAACAATATACATTCCTGACTATTTATTTCACGTAGGATGTATTCCACATTTTCCATCAAAAAGAGATAACTATTAAAATCTAAAATACTAACTTAGGGGTAAAGATTATGATACGAAAATAATGGTTTTCCTTCATTTAGATACTCCGTAATCTCAACATCATCTCCAAAAACTCCATAGTGATCGGGGACTTTAGTTGAATCCACAAGTCTCCTCCGTGTTTATCTTTAGTTGAATCCACAAGTCTCCTCCGTGTTTATCTTTAGTTGAATCCACAAGTCTCCTCCGTGTTTATCTTTAGTTGAATCCACAAGTCTCC
Source organism: Molanna angustata (assembly GCA_963576475.1). Taxonomy (NCBI): domain Eukaryota; kingdom Metazoa; phylum Arthropoda; class Insecta; order Trichoptera; family Molannidae; genus Molanna; species Molanna angustata. The sequence goes on from OY754968.1 coordinate 332,769, forward strand.
TCCGTGTTTATCTTTAGTTGAATCCACAAGTCTCCTCCGTGTTTATCTTTAGTTGAATCCACAAGTCTCCTCCGTGTTTATCTTTAGTTGAATCCACAAGTCTCCTCCGTGTTTATCTTTAGTTGAATCCACAAGTCTCCTCCGTGTTTATCTTTAGTTGAATCCACAAGTCTCCTCCGTGTTTATCTTTAGTTGAATCCACAAGTCTCCTCCGTGTTTATCTTTAGTTGAATCCACAAGTCTCCTCCGTGTTTATCTTTAGTTGAATCCACAAGTCTCCTCCGTGTTTATCTTTAGTTGAATCCACAAGTCTCCTCCGTGTTTATCTTTAGTTGAATCCACAAGTCTCCTCCGTGTTTATCTTTAGTTGAATCCACAAGTCTCCTCCGTGTTTATCTTTAGTTGAATCCACAAGTCTCCTCCGTGTTTATCTTTAGTTGAATCCACAAGTCTCCTCCGTGTTTATCTTTAGTTGAATCCACAAGTCTCCTCCGTGTTTATCTTTAGTTGAATCCACAAGTCTCCTCCGTGTTTATCTTTAGTTGAATCCACAAGTCTCCTCCGTGTTTATCTTCCAGTAAGTTAGAATTATCAAAAAAATATGCATATTTTATTAAGGTTTAATGTTGTTTCGTTCACAGAGTGCAGGAAGTTCATAATGAAATAATTATTACAAATCTAATGACACCGTTTTAAACCACGTTATAATGAGTTATAATGAGGATGATGGTGTAATGTGTAATCATCGAAAGCGCTCAGACTCATTTTATAGTGTATTAAAACTGTGTCCTTATTATACTTGTAATAATTTTATATTGTTTTTTTCATAATTCTAGTTGATTATGGAATTGTATCATAAAGTGACAGTTACAAAAATTGAAAAAAATTCCAATTAGTTATTTATAATGGTGACGTATCAGCGCTGACAGAGTCCATCCATAGCAATTAGGAACTTTCTGTGGGGGGCAAGTCTGGTTCAATCGGCGAAATCAAAACCCTCGTGATTACCGGTATCATGGATATAATTATAATATGGAGTTCTACAATATCTTTAGATGTCATAGAACTCCATATGATTATTATATCCGTGATATGGGTAATCACTAGGGTTTTGATTTCGCCGGTCGAACCAGACTTGCCCCCAAGGTCTTCTTCGTCTTTGTGGTATAGTATGGAAGAATCACGCCATATCCCTCATGTATGTGACCGTAACAGTTTTCATGGACATATTACATGCAATTGATTACTTTTCATGGTTACAAACACATATTACTATTTTTAAGTAAGTAGATAGAATCCTTTTTAAGAAAAAGAAATTTAAATGGGTTTCTAAATCATGTTATAATTAATCTTTTCATTCATTCTACTTTCAAATATATTGAAGTTAGTATCCAATCTCAAATCTGAAGGTACCTAATTGATTAAACCACACTACCGCATTATTGAAGATTTTCTCATTTATTTCGGAAACGACTGTCTATAAACTCTAGAGAACAACATATATTTAGGTAATTAAGTGAATAAAAATAAAACAAGTAATGTACAGAAAATAATATCTAATACCTATTTTAAAAAAAAATAATAAATTTCATTTTATAATTATTTAAAAAGGATTCTATCTACTTAAAAAATATTTTTGAATTCGCGACCAAGTGGCTCGCACCCAAGTGTCCGTCGCGACCAAATGGACTTGCAACCAAGTGGGCTCGCACCCAAGTGTCCGTCGCACCCAAGTGTCCCGCAGCCAAGTGTCCGCCGCATCCAAGTGTCTCGCAGCCAAGTGTCCTAGACCGAGGCATTTTATCCCTGTTAATATTGAGAACGCTCTGGAGGAACTTATTAGATAAATATAAACAAATTTTCGACTATTTTTGAGATTATTATCATAGACGTGATAACATGATAACAAGTATGTGCTACTAGGTTCTCTTATAACTCTACTCCAAATGATACTAGGTTCTCTTATAACTCTACTCCAAATGATACTAGGTTCTCTTATAACTCTACTCCAAATGATACTAGGTTCTCTTATAACTCTATATCCCAAGTATGTGATACTAGGTTCTCTTATAACTATACCCCAAGTGATACTAGGTTCTCTTATAACTCTATATCCCAAGTATGTGATACTAGGTTCTCTTATAACTATACCCCAAGTGATACTAGGTTCTCTTATAACTCTACTCCAAATGATACTAGGTTCTCTTATAACTCTATATCCCAAGTATGTGATACTAGGTTCTCTTATAACTATACCCCAAGTGATACTAGGTTCTCTTATAACTCTACTCCAAATGATACTAGGTTCTCTTATAACTCTATATCCCAAGTATGTGATACTAGGTTCTCTTATAACTATACCCCAAGTGATACTAGGTTCTCTTATAACTCTATATCCCAAGTATGTGATACTAGGTTCTCTTATAACTATACCCCAAGTAATACTAGGTTCTCTTATAACTCTACTTCAAATGATACTAGGTTCTCTTATAACTCTATATCCCAAGTATGTGATACTAGGTTCTCTTATAACTATACCCCAAGTGATACTAGGTTCTCTTATAACTCTACTCCAAATGATACTAGGTTCTCTTATAACTCTATATCCCAAGTATGTGATACTAGGTTCTCTTATAACTATACCCCAAGTGATACTAGGTTCTCTTATAACTCTATATCCCAAGTATGTGATACTAGGTTCTCTTATAACTATACCCCAAGTGATACTAGGTTCTCTTATAACTCTATATCCCAAGTATGTGATACTAGGTTCTCTTATAACTCTACTCCAAATGATACTAGGTTCTCTTATAACTCTATATCCCAAGTATGTGATACTAGGTTCTCTTATAACTATACCCCAAGTGATACTAGGTTCTCTTATAACTCTACTCCAAATGATACTAGGTTCTCTTATAACTCTACTCCAAATGATACTAGGTTCTCTTATAACTCTATATCCCAAGTATGTGATACTAGGTTCTCTTATAACTATACCCCAAGTGATACTAGGTTCTCTTATAACTCTATATCCCAAGTATGTGATACTAGGTTCTCTTATAACTATACCCCAAGTGATACTAGGTTCTCTTATAACTCTACTCCAAATGATACTAGGTTCTCTTATAACTCTATATCCCAAGTATGTGATACTAGGTTCTCTTATAACTATACCCCAAGTGATACTAGGTTCTCTTATAACTCTACTCCAAATGATACTAGGTTCTCTTATAACTCTATATCCCAAGTATGTGATACTAGGTTCTCTTATAACTATACCCCAAGTGATACTAGGTTCTCTTATAACTCTATATCCCAAGTATGTGATACTAGGTTCTCTTATAACTATACCCCAAGTGATACTAGGTTCTCTTATAACTCTATATCCCAAGTATGTGATACTAGGTTTTCTTATAACTCTACTCCAAATGATACTAGGTTCTCTTATAACTCTATATCCCAAGTATGTGATACTAGGTTCTCTTATAACTATACCCCAAGTGATACTAGGTTCTCTTATAACTCTACTTCAAATGATACTAGGTTCTCTTATAACTCTATATCCCAAGTATGTGATACTAGGTTCTCTTATAACTATACCCCAAGTGATACTAGGTTCTCTTATAACTCTACTCCAAATGATACTAGGTTCTCTTATAACTCTATATCCCAAGTATGTGATACTAGGTTCTCTTATAACTATACCCCAAGTGATACTAGGTTCTCTTATAACTCTATATCCCAAGTATGTGATACTAGGTTCTCTTATAACTATACCCCAAGTGATACTAGGTTCTCTTATAACTCTACTCCAAATGATACTAGGTTCTCTTATAACTCTATATCCCAAGTATGTGATACTAGGTTCTCTTATAACTATACCCCAAGTGATACTAGGTTCTCTTATAACTCTACTCCAAATGATACTAGGTTCTCTTATAACTCTATATCCCAAGTATGTGATACTAGGTTCTCTTATAACTATACCCCAAGTGATACTAGGTTCTCTTATAACTCTATATCCCAAGTATGTGATACTAGGTTCTCTTATAACTATACCCCAAGTAATACTAGGTTCTCTTATAACTCTACTTCAAATGATACTAGGTTCTCTTATAACTCTATATCCCAAGTATGTGATACTAGGTTCTCTTATAACTATACCCCAAGTGATACTAGGTTCTCTTATAACTCTACTCCAAATGATACTAGGTTCTCTTATAACTCTATATCCCAAGTATGTGATACTAGGTTCTCTTATAACTATACCCCAAGTGATACTAGGTTCTCTTATAACTCTATATCCCAAGTATGTGATACTAGGTTCTCTTATAACTATACCCCAAGTGATACTAGGTTCTCTTATAACTCTATATCCCAAGTATGTGATACTAGGTTCTCTTATAACTCTACTCCAAATGATACTAGGTTCTCTTATAACTCTATATCCCAAGTATGTGATACTAGGTTCTCTTATAACTATACCCCAAGTGATACTAGGTTCTCTTATAACTCTACTCCAAATGATACTAGGTTCTCTTATAACTCTACTCCAAATGATACTAGGTTCTCTTATAACTCTATATCCCAAGTATGTGATACTAGGTTCTCTTATAACTATACCCCAAGTGATACTAGGTTCTCTTATAACTCTATATCCCAAGTATGTGATACTAGGTTCTCTTATAACTATACCCCAAGTGATACTAGGTTCTCTTATAACTCTACTCCAAATGATACTAGGTTCTCTTATAACTCTATATCCCAAGTATGTGATACTAGGTTCTCTTATAACTATACCCCAAGTGATACTAGGTTCTCTTATAACTCTACTCCAAATGATACTAGGTTCTCTTATAACTCTATATCCCAAGTATGTGATACTAGGTTCTCTTATAACTATACCCCAAGTGATACTAGGTTCTCTTATAACTCTATATCCCAAGTATGTGATACTAGGTTCTCTTATAACTATACCCCAAGTGATACTAGGTTCTCTTATAACTCTATATCCCAAGTATGTGATACTAGGTTTTCTTATAACTCTACTCCAAATGATACTAGGTTCTCTTATAACTCTATATCCCAAGTATGTGATACTAGGTTCTCTTATAACTATACCCCAAGTGATACTAGGTTCTCTTATAACTCTACTCCAAATGATACTAGGTTCTCTTATAACTCTACTCCAAATGATACTAGGTTCTCTTATAACTCTATATCCCAAGTATGTGATACTAGGTTCTCTTATAACTATACCCCAAGTGATACTAGGTTCTCTTATAACTCTACTCCAAATGATACTAGGTTCTCTTATAACTCTATATCCCAAGTATGTGATACTAGGTTCTCTTATAACTATACCCCAAGTGATACTAGGTTCTCTTATAACTCTATATCCCAAGTATGTGATACTAGGTTCTCTTATAACTATACCCCAAGTGATACTAGGTTCTCTTATAACTCTACTCCAAATGATACTAGGTTCTCTTATAACTCTATATCCCAAGTATGTGATACTAGGTTCTCTTATAACTATACCCCAAGTGATACTAGGTTCTCTTATAACTCTATATCCCAAGTATGTGATACTAGGTTCTCTTATAACTATACCCCAAGTGATACTAGGTTCTCTTATAACTCTATATCCCAAGTATGTGATACTAGGTTCTCTTATAACTCTACTCCAAATGATACTAGGTTCTCTTATAACTCTATATCCCAAGTATGTGATACTAGGTTCTCTTATAACTCTATATCCCAAGTATGTGATACTAGGTTCTCTTATAACTATACCCCAAGTGATACTAGGTTCTCTTATAACTCTACTCCAAATGATACTAGGTTCTCTTATAACTCTATATCCCAAGTATGTGATACTAGGTTCTCTTATAACTATACCCCAAGTGATACTAGGTTCTCTTATAACTCTACTCCAAATGATACTAGGTTCTCTTATAACTCTACTCCAAATGATACTAGGTTCTCTTATAACTCTATATCCCAAGTATGTGATACTAGGTTCTCTTATAACTATACCCCAAGTGATACTAGGTTCTCTTATAACTCTATATCCCAAGTATGTGATACTAGGTTCTCTTATAACTATACCCCAAGTGATACTAGGTTCTCTTATAACTATACCCCAAGTGATACTAGGTTCTCTTATAACTCTACTCCAAATGATACTAGGTTCTCTTATAACTCTATCCCAAGTATGTGCTACTAGGTTCTCTTATAACTATACCCCAAGTGATACTAGGTTCTATTATAACTCAACACCGTGTGTGCTACTAGGTTCTCTTATAACTCTATCCCAAGTATGTGATACTAGATTCTCTTATAACTATACCCCAAGTGATAATAGGTTCTATTATAACTCAACACCGTGTGTGCTACTAGGTTCTCTTATAACTCTACCCCAAGTGATCCTAGGTTCTTTTATAACTCTAGCCTAAGTGAGACTTGGTCACGTGGTATAATGGTATGTATTATGTATGATTCATGCAATTAAGAAATTCCAGCTCTGGCCTTTATAATAGTCTGGCCTTAAGTATTGAACTTGAAAATTTAGCCGATCGTTGCCTTATGTACAACACCTATTGCTACTTTACCATCATGGACTAACAAAACTTATTTCAATCACCTTCACTTTTGGCCTAAACTGTTCGCTATTAATTTCATCCATTGTTCCTTCAACTTGAAATATGTACAATCGTGAACTGGACAAGTTTATCGATGTGTAATATCAAACCGTTCGTTCAAAGAATCTAATCATTTCAAAGATCAATTATTTACCTCGTATTTTTGAACACTTTCCTTTTGACACATTTATTGACAACCTCAATTGATCTGTGATTATTTAATGTATCTTTTATTACTGTGTAGCGGTCAAAATGCTTATGATTGAATCGATGACGTCAGAATATGAAATAAATGAAGTAAATACTTGAACGATCATCAAGATGTTACCAATAATATACATAATTAATATAATCATATTTTGAAAAACATAATGAATCGTAGAAACCAATAATCTTTCATATAAAAAACCGACATCAAAATGAACGTGTGTCAATAGGTATAGAAAAAACATAACTTCCGTTTTTCTCTCCCTAATCCATGAGGAACAAGTCGCGATGGTATGTATTTGTGTAGTAAAATAATCTTTCATACAATTCGCTTATACAATAATACGCAAATCCTTAGCAAATTGATGAGTTTCATGATTCCCATCATCAAACCTCTTGGCTTAGTTCAGATGGAACCACCCCAGAAGTCATATCATTCTAATGAAAAATATAATTCTAATGAAAAATTAATCAACCACCTCAGAAGTAATATCATCCTAATGAAAAATTAATCATCGATATCCGACAATGTGGTGAAAAGTTATCGCTGAACATAGGTACATAAAAAATCACGGTGAGTTGATAACCTCTTCCGTTATAAGAATTCGGTTAATAATTAGCAATTTTTATTAAAAATAATATATATTTGAGCTTGATGATCCGATCTGATTCTATCTGAATACCATTATTTATGAATAAATTTTATTTTAAGATACTTGAATTGTCAATTGGAGAGTAAAATCGTTGTTTAATAAATTAAGATTCAATTGATTTTTTCAGTAGGTACCTTCCAATATTTTTTTTATTATTATTTTTTAAATTTCTTCTTACTGATTGAAAATTTTGGTATAAATACTTCTTCCTCTTGTTTTAGGCCGAGGGCCTGTTTTTTTCAGTCTCTTGTGAATACATTTGAACAAAAATTGATTGAATTAACTTTAACTGTGTTGATGAAAATTCATTCAATCTAACCAATATGTGTTTAACTTAACTTGAAATAATCTTCAGTAAATATGTATTTGTTTAAAAACTTATGTAAAAATATTTTTAGAATATGTAATTTTAATGAAAAGAATTATTATAATTTATTTGGTTCAGTAGCTTTTATACATTATTATTATTTATTTTATTGATAAATTTACTTAGCATCATCCCACTGTATATTTTTCTAACTTATCTAACGATATCATATGATTTACAAAAGTAAACGGCTCTAGTAATAATGTATGGATATTGGTAACTACCTACCTAATATATAATCATCTATAATTCAATTGTTTATGATTATTCGAGCGCTTGTTTGGAGATATGTAATTTTCTATCATTAAATAATGTGATAGGTAGTTATATTGGATTTGTTAACAATAACGTTTAAATAAATGTATCAATCGATTGTTTAAATCGTTTACTTAATTTTTTTATACATATAAACTGATATTATTTTATATATAAATATTATAATTATTTATGGTTGATTCACTTGCCGCAAACTTCAAACGCTACTCATTTTAAAGTATTTAAAAGAAAATGGTTTCCTATTTATTAGTTGCATGTAACACATGAGATCCAACTGTCGATGGCGATAGTATGCATAATCAAAGAATACGTACCAAACTATAAACAACACAAATTAATAAATATTTGAGGATATTTTAATTTCTATATAAAACATGTAGGTATGTTTGTCAGGATAGGATACTATGTAGGTCAGTCTCTTTTTCCTACACAGAATATGAAAACAGTATGATGGTATGTATGTATGTTTGGAGATTTAAGTATCAAACTATTAAGTCTTCTTACATATTGTGTATAGTGTATAGGCGACTACCATACAAATTGTATGAAGTGATGTCGTCACTAAATTCAATTTTTATAAAAATTGTTAATAAAAAATTGAGATGTGCTAATACAATGTGTATATTTTTTATATAAAATTAAATTATCTAGTTGGGTTGTTTCAGCTTTTTTCGATATTTAAAAAAAAATGGAAATATAGGCAGTTAAACTCATAAATTTATCATAAAAAATATATTTTTCTTAATAAAAAATGTTTGAGAAACCCTGGAATTTAAAAAAAACTAATTTGAGATTTTGTATTTATCTATGTTTATACAAATTTTCAGCGTTCTATCTTTTACGGTTTCTGAGATATATGGAAAAATAAATCAAAATTTCAAAAGTTGATAACCCCTGACTGAAACAAAAATTCACAATTCTGAGTATAAAAGTTTTGTAGGCCTGTCTATATATTCTGAAAATTTGGGCTCTGTAAATTGAGCGGATCAAAAGTTATAAAGGGGACACACACACACACACAGACACACACACAAAACTCACATAAAATGTTCTACTCCGAATTCTGAGTAAATCCATGTACTGGAACATATATGCTGCGAGGCCTCTAGTTGGTGTTATTAGCATGCAAAAAGTCCACTACGCCATACAAAATTTTCCTTCGTACACGCATCTTGGCTTAATAATATCGATGCATTCAGAGAATTGAATTCTCATGAACGAATCGACAGTTGGAAAAGCATGTATAAGTATATATTTTTAAAATCAAAATGAATTTTTAAGGACCGAAAATGTTATAAATTAGACGTTTTATTTAAAAATTCAGATTTCCGTATAAAATTTATGTAGATATATGAGTAATCAATTAGGTGCCTAATTTAATGTGCTATTTTTCATCATTTTAATTTACTTCACATGTCTGTCTGTAGGTACCTACTGGAATTTTGCAATCGATTTTTAACTAACTTCTCAAACAGTTTGAGCTCAAACTTTCAGAATTTTTGTATTCCCGATTACAATGCACGTTTTCAGTTTAATTCATTTCATATTTTAAAGAAATTTAACAATTTTATTTTTCATACAAATTAATATAATTTTCTATGTGCCATTAACATCTTTTCGCAATAGATTATTTCATAAAACCAGGAGTTTTTTCATTTATTTTATTACAAGTTTATTACGTTAAGAAAATTTTAATTGTTTAATTCTTATGTCCTTAATTGTTTTTTAATTATTTATTTGATATTTCTTATTTAATAGTTACTTTTATTTGTTTGAATTTGTTTATTATTTTGATTATTATTAAGAATTATTTTGACGTTACATAATGTGAGCAAATATAATTTATTCATTTTAATTCTCTTCATAATATCCTCTATTATTTTTTTGCATTTGTTTCATATTATATTAATTCTCATTCCGATAAAACACATACTTTATCTCGTTTCCATCGCATTTGAATGTAAATATTATTTTTAATTCCACGACGTGAAGTTCCTTCAAAACGCAATAAAATCGCCTACTTCACTAATTTACAGTCTAAAATTAATTACACATGGACAGTGCTAGGAAAACATTTTATTGTATTCACATACCTAATATTACACTCAGTATGCCCATGCCAAGAAATACTTGACCGACAATTCTCACCCACGAGTGAAAAATGATTTACTAACCGTTCCTTCTAACTGCAGGCGCAGTATCAGCTCTGGGACGTTTATACTGTAGGGTATAGTTTTCAACTAAAATAAAATAATGTCAACATGGGCCCTTCAGATGTTGTTGATGGAATAATTCGGGAAATGGGCGGGAAGCCGCCATTAACAAAAACAATTTTCTCTGAAGAATTTTCTTTGGTTAACGACGGAGACTGGAAAACATCAAATAATGTTTCATTGATTCGTGTTTATACAACTGTCGATTCTTTCGAGAGAATTTATTTCTCTTAATGAATCGGCAGTATTAAGCCAAGATTCGCGAGATTTCTATGGTAGTATACACTACACAATAACTACGGGGACTGTAAATACCATCATGCTGTTATCATATTCTGGGTAGGAAAAATGGACTGACCTCCATACGATCCTATCGTTACTAACACATGTTACGTTCCTCTCATCATTGTGTATTTTCTTCGACAGGCGTTCTTCATTATTTCTTCCCATGTGCCTGAACCATCTCAAACTGTATTTACTTTCATTCTATCCCATACCATCACGCCATTTCCCTATTTGGGGTAGGCAGAGAGAACCGAACGCCAGACTCCTCTCTCTTGACATACATTCCTCGCTTCATTCACGTCCATACATCGTCTCATACACGCTCTTCTATCACCATCTTTCAAAATCCCATTTATGTGATCGTGCCAACTTTTTCAACTTTCATTCTATCAATTACATATTTCATCTTCTTAAATTCTTACCTGGTTATTCATCTTTCTATTACATTTTTTTCTTAGCTATCTTATTTCTACGTCATTTATTCTGCCATGTCCAGGTTTGACTATCATACGTCGAGGTTGGCACTAAGATTGCGTTGTGAATGACAACCTTGGCATCCTTTAATATGTTGCGAGCATTCATAACTGTTTCCTGCGATAACTCGTCTTTCGATTGTCCATTCCGTTAAAATAAAGTAAAGGTAAACAAACAAAAAAATCAAAACTAGGTATATTGGTAGATTGAAAATCTAAATATATCCACCAAAGTGAATTAATGAATAACGAATTGATGAACTGAAATAGCGCATTGAATAAAATGTAATGTTTATTCAAGAGTGATGTTCAAAGCGCATTTTCTCAATAAAAACAATATTAATTCCTTTTTCTTTCCCAAAATAACTCTAGACTGTCTCGGAGTGTCTCGTTGATTACTCACACTAAAATAAAGTAAGTACCTAACTTCATACAACAGTAGAGTCTCGTCTGATGAACAATTTAATGTAATGTAAGCAATACAGTACAGTACCCACACATTTAAACAAAATAAAAAATTTAGAATACCTTCTTCAAAGATTCTTAATCAATATAAATTATAATTCATTCTCTTTAGATAATTATGTATATTGGAGTAAGTATGTTATCTTTTAAATGACATTTTTTACAAATGTATTGATAGATTGAAGAAAAAATAAACTTTAGAGGTATACGAATTCAATATTTATCTATTTTTATGGACATAACCATTTTTAGTTATTAATTAGGTAAATGAAACTCTTTAAATATCCTCAATAGTTGTTATTAAGAGCCAAGAATCAAAATAACTTACAAGACTAAATTACAATCATAAGATTAACACACAATCGCTAAAAGTCATTCTTAAAAAACCTAGAAATTTTCCTACAAAGCAATTATTTGATATATTCCAAGTACCTGATTTAGACAACTTATATAAAAATATTGCCTTAAAACAAAAAATACATAAAGATACCTTTGGAAAACGGGCTGAAAATCTAGTGAGTACACAGAGACGGCATCTCATAGGAAATATGATGATACCGAAATGTAACAAGACGCACGCCCAACATTGCACTATAAATACCTGAGTATACAATATTTTAATATTACACCTGCCATTATTAAAACGACACAAAAAATTTATAACTTCAAAAAGAAAATCATTTTTTTTTCATTATGATTATTATTTTTTTAGATAAAAGTTAATTAATGTTCTATATCATAAACAATAAAATGAACTTTAATAATCTGTATTAACTGTTAGATACAATTTATTAAATAATTATCGGTATGAACGTATATAATATGTGTAAGTGAAATCTGTGTAATTTACTCCTGTCCCTAACACAAATTTTTAAACTTTATTGGGACAGTACTTATTTGAAAAAAAAAGCACTTATTTGAAGATCTGGCACAGGACAGGCCAGACTCGCCTGTCTTGTGCCAGATCAGGATTCAGCTCCCTCTCTCGACGGTGGTCTGCCTGGTCTTCTCGCTGGAGTCTCGATGTCCAAGGCTTTATTTATCATATTGTCCGTCGGTCGTCTCAAAATGTGGCCATACCATCTCAGCCTGTTCTCGACTATTTTTTCGTCTATTGGGGCCACTTTGAAACTACCGCGGACGTGGACATTCCTCACTTTGTCAAACTTTGTCAGACCCCCAGCCCACCTTAGCATCTTCATTTCCGCCGCGTGCATCTCTTTTTGGTGTTTCTGCTTTAGTGCCCAGCATTCCGAGCCATACTTCATTGCGGGTCTAACCACCGTCTTGTACACTTGTCCCTTGACTCTCACTGGCATTCTCTTGTCACTCAGCACACCCGATAGGGACCTCCACCTCATCCAGCCGCTTTTGATGCGATGTGCGACATCTGTTTCGGGGTCGCTCAATGGTGATATTTTGCTTCCCAAGTATTTAAAAGACGATGTTTGAGGGACGGGTACTTATATCTTGTAAGTAGAGTGTGTTGCCTGCTGTAGCTGGTTGCTGACCTGAGAAGCAACATGGCATATGTTCAGTTTTTGAGTGGCTTATCTTCAGTCCATTGTCCTCTAATACCTTTCGCCACTCGTGCAGCATGATCTGTGTACCTTTCACGTCATCACCCAGCAGCACTATGTCATCTGCATACAGAATATTCCACGGTGTTGGTCTTTGAATATCTTTTGTGAGGTCGTTCATTACTAAGTTAAACAGAAGGGGGCTCAGTACAGATCCATGATGGACCCCTACTCCGATTCTAAATGACTCACTTACTCCAGCTGACGTTTTCACCCTGGTTTCTATTTCACCGTACATGTCTTTTATAAGGTCTATGTAGTGTTCAGGTACGTGCTGTCTTCTGAGAGCCCGCCATATAAGCGCTCTTGGGACTCGGTCGAAGGCCTTTTCTAAATCGATGAAGACCATGTGGAGATCCTTTTTGCTTTCTTTATATTTCTCCATCACAATTCTGACCGTTTGTATTGCGTCCATTGTAAATTTATCTGCGACAAACCCGCACTGATTTTCTGTTATATTATTTAGGTCTCGTAGCCGTTGGTGTAGGTATTATGCGTTCCAATATTTTAAGCGTATGTGGTATAAGTTTTATGGCCCTGTAGTTCTCGCATAATCCAGAACATTCAAATAAATAAATGAATGAATTAATTAATAACAAATAAATAAATAAACAGATAAATTAATAAATAAATTCGTATATTAATAAAAAATAACTAATATATTATTAATAAATAAATTAATACTTAGCGATGCCATAATATAATAAATGATTATGATAGAAAATAGGTAGGTAGAAAATGATTAGACTTTGTGTGAGAATACTGCAATTTTTCACGGTATTCTTCTGCAGTATTGGAAATAATTAATTATCTTTAAAATATGTAATAACATTATAATAACCCTCGCAGGAGATTTTATATATATTTTTAAATGAAAGACTTATCTAACAGAACTAAAATAATAATCACTATAGTATTGCAAAGGAGATTATACAAAGGAGACGCGATACAATAACTGAAAGAGAATCCCATCGCTAGACACAAATAGAAGTAACATAATGAATGACTCAAACATCTTACTTAATTATACGAATATTGTAAGACAGACTATACACGAGACTATACATTTTATTTTTACTTTTTTATTTTTACATTGTACAAGACTGTACAATGACAAAACCAAGTGTTTTTATTTCGTTCCAATGCGGTGATCTGCAATACAATAAATGGTACACAATTTTTAAAAAAATTTAGAGATTTCCAAATATTAAATTTAAAAAATAGAAGATTTTTCAAATAGAAAAAAGGATGTACCTACCCATAAAATAAGCAATGACTAAAATGTAGATATGGTTGAGAAAATGTAACGTTCGGTTCTCATTGCCTACATAGAAAATAACACAGCGATATGGTTTGTTTGTATATACATACATACATACATACCATCACGCCATGTCCCTCACGAGATAGGCAGAGAGAACCGAAAGCCAATTATTTATATCTTGACATACATACATACATCGCCTCGTCTACATTCATACATCGTCTTATACATGTTCGTCTGTTGTTCACACTTCTTACATTTCCGTCTTTCAAATAACCGTTCACATGGACGTGTCATCCCTTCCCATGTTTGTATATAATGGTGTATTTCATAGTTTAAATATATAATTATATTATATAGTTAAAATATATAATTATATTATATACATAGTTTGTATTGTATTGTAAAACTCGGGGTTATTTATAATATTTTTATTTAGGTTAGATAAATAAATGACTTATATTCTATGTACTTATTATTAGGTTAGTAAGTACTTACATATGTTGAGTTATGCTGCAAAGACAAACAGACACCTGTCTAAAAATATTAAATTCTCTGAAATTATACATATATAACGTGCACGTTATTACAGCATTTCTATTATGAATTTTATTTGTTACGTTGCTGAAATGTGACTTTAATATGTTATTTGCTAGAATTAAATCTCATAATATTCTATACAAAACAAAACACAAAGACTTTGATTTATGTGTGTAATTTCGTAATAGAAAAACACTTATCTATCTTAGAATAACTCACATTGGAACTATGAGGAATTATTATTATGTTTAAAAGCATGTCTTGCGACACACTAAAACAGTTATTTTCAATGATGATTTTATAAATATTTACTCCCAGTAGGTATTTATATAATAGCTGAATTTTTATTATTTAAATGATTGAATAAAATTTTGATTGAATGTTTATATTAAAATGTAATCGAAATCGCAACGTTATATTAGTTTAGTCTCAATTGCAAGAAAGTGTCATCAATATTTTTATAATTCTTTAAATATACAGACTAACATATCTCGATGGAATTTTATATTTTATTGAAACTGTTCCTTTCACTAAATGCATCGGGCGAGTTCTTTGTCAGATGGCAACATTTTCCAACTTACCAGTGCACCAGTTTTTTCCAGCCTAGAGAAGCAACTTTGGTTAAGAAATATGTATTAAGATTTATATAGCCATTGAATGATGTTAATGAACAAAGTATGAACGCAGCTACGAGATTGATATATTGTGGAACTGACAAAATATGTCAAATAACACATCTTTTTAATAAACTACACTGGATGTACACAGAACGAGTAAACTATAATGTATGCCTGATGGTTTTAAGGCTTTGAACGACTTGGTCCCACACTACATTAAAGAACTGTGTCAAAAGAATGTTCCATCAGGGAGACAGCATATATTGAGATCATCTGGATCACAGAGTACTAACTCTTTAAAAAGTCGCCTTTAAAGTGAAATGAATCGCCTCGTGGCATACGTGGAGCTCAGAGCATTTACACCTTCGGTAGAGCATTTACACCTTCATACTTAAGAATGGTATGTTTCTCTGAGCCAACAAATAAGCTACAGCGCCCTTGGAGTGATTTTCTATCACCAAACAGCGCTTTATAATTATTATTTTTGAAATATGAGCAAGTTATACTGGGCAACTTGATATTAAGGCCCTTTTATACCCTGAGTATATGGATGTATGCAAAAATGCACACTAAATTACCTTATAATGTATGAAACACCAAAAATATTGTATATCACCTGATAAAAGACCTTGGAGTTATATTTGATGCGAAATTAACTTTTGCTCAACATATAACATCAGTAACTACCAAATGCGTTCAACTTCTGGGCTTTACAATGCGCCTTGGAAGATACTTTTCTAACCATGAAACATTGAAAAACATTTTCAACTGTATGGTGCGTACCAAATTGGAGTACGGAAGCGCAGTTTGGGCGCCCTACCAAAGAAAATATTCCGATATGTTGGAGCAAATTCAGAAGAAGTTCATGAGGTACCTGTATATGCGAATGCACGGAGTATATCCGACATTCATGCACCACCCTGAACTTCTGACGTCCTGTTCTTATATGAGTCTTGAAAGCAGGCGTGATAACGCACTACTTTTGACCGGCTTCAAGATTTTCAACAATCTTATTGATTGTCCAGAACTGCTAGAAAGGCTAGGGCTTTTTGTGCCACCCAACTACATAAGGGGTAGAGGTCATAATCTTCTGAACGTCCCCCATTCCAGAACGGATGTAGTGGCCCGCAGCACTCTGGTGCGCATTATGGAAAAAATAAACTCACTCTCGGACGAGGTAGATATTTTCCATTGGAATATAAGGCGCTTTAAATCGTACCTTAAACAGAGGTAGCCGTCATCGAACCGCACATCACACCATAATTGGCAGCAGCTATCGTGTGATTACGAAAAAAAAAAATAAATAAATAAAAAAATATGTGATATACAACATTTTATCATGCAAAATTTTTTAATAGCAAGAATAGTTATTAAAATATTATCATAATAAAAAACTCAGCCGGTAGATTTTCATATTTTCATTCAATTGAAGTAAAAGTCTACTTTATAGGCCTTGTAGTTTTTTAGTTACTTACAATAAAAAAATAAAAAAGGGTTTAAATAAAACTAATTTTACAATAAAAGTATTAAACTAATTCAAAATTTAAAAAATACATACAATAGAATTAAGATGTACATACAAACTGTTCCATATTTCAAAGACATTTCTTTTGAGGGTATTAGTGAAATTATTTTCAAAATATACTATACTATATAACCTACTATAGCCTCTTAATATATAACTCTATATACTTACATAATTACGTACATTATATATACTTTGTACATTTCTACATTTCTATTAATGTGCTAATAAAGAAATATATTTTATTTTTGCAATTATATCTAGTATAAGTATCATAATATTGAATGTATGAATTGAATTGAATAAATGTGTGTCTAGTATATGTAGTACCTATATTATTAATAGTACCTATATAATATACCTACATATAATGTAAGTACATGAGTAGGTATGTACCTACATTATATTATATTTTGTTGTAACGGACACATAAATAGCTCATCGAGTCTCCCTCGTATTACATACAACTGCGTCCGACACTATGCGATTATACTACTGACAGGTGTCGACAACTGATGGAAATGGACACCATGAATTTATTTTTCAATATTTTTACTGGTGAAAATTTATGGTTGAAAAAAAAACTACAAAGAGTGATGCTACTTTACATAATATTTAATGATTAAGCATCGCTATAATTTTTTTGTTCTTTAAAAAATATTTGATATAAAATTATTTGAGTTAGGTACTATAAATATGCTTCAAATGGTTAACAAAATAGTCAATAACGGGTTTCATCAAAACATATGTCGATTTCTTTACTAGATATTAAAAATAAATAGAATAAGTCTCGGCATTGACCTATAAGCACATAAATTTATTCAATTTTGAAATAAACAAAGATGCATGTATTATGCTCAAATAAGGAAAACATGTGGAATAGAGGACATCGTTCGGTGGAGTAGATCCAGAAGAAGGCATTGAAGGGACCACGTAGCTAGGATGGACAGTGATAGACTTGCATATATAGCGGCGAATGAAATCCCTTCTGGCCGCCGCCTACCCGGAAGAAAACCCAAGGGATGGAAGGATAGCTGGACTTCGTCACCCCAGGAGGCATAGTTTCTGAAGAACAGACCAACTTGTTCTATAAAACGAAGAAGAAGAAGCATGTATTTGGATGGGTGGATGGCAGAGCGGTTAGCGCGCTGGGTTAGTAATCCAGTGGTCGCGAGTTCGAATCCTGCCTCGACCGATCTCGTTCACCTATAGGACAAGCATTTATGCTTAGTTTAGGGAACGTAGGAAGATGTATATGTACTTGTTTAACAAGGACATATTCATTTTTAAAAAAAAAAAAAAAAATGTATTAACTGACCGAACCTAACTTAAATATTTCTGTGTATGTGCATGTGTATGTGTGTTGTGTGTGTGCATGTGTATGTGTGTTGTGTGTGTGTACCTACATGAGTTGTTTACAGTAATTTCTAGTTATTGATGGAAAGCTTGTTATTGGCTCCCAATTATATGTTAAAATTGTAGTATAAAAAATGTAAATGAGCTGTTGGCTTCCCAAATAAATAAATAAAATTCATTAATAAAAAACACTTGACAATAATGAAGAATGAAGCAAGTAATTTTGGCACAATCATATTATTATGATAGTAAAAAATAAAAGTAATCGTTGGCCACAAATCATTCGTTATTTTTATTTAAACTAGTTGTGAATGACTGGTGTAGAATAAACTGCTAGACCTTTGTGAACTTATGTAGGTAATGCCGCGTGAACGATGGAGTGCTTAGGGCTTTACTACTCAAATTATTAACCAGGCTGAATCAATATTACATATTTCAAAAATTAAATTTAAAAATAAATGATAAACAGTTTTAATCGAGAAGCGATAAAAATTAAATGGCTTTATTCGCTTGTTACAATATTAATATAGGTACAATATAAATATATTGAATTATAATTTAAAAATATTGAAAAAAAGTGTAGAGTGTGTTATCCACTAGATTTACAAATAAATCGATTTATACCTGTATAAACCAAGAAGCTTGAACTATCGGCGAGATATTATGAGACGATGCATGAATGTAAGTGAAAGCCACGAATTTATGAAAGGATTGATATGCATGGCGCTCAGTTTTCTCAGTTTACCTTGTTAGAGACATAATATAAATAATAATCGGGATTTTCATAGCGCCTTGAGCCGTCAAATGATTCAGAATCATTCCATGGGCGCTGATAGTTCAGTTTTGTGCTTCCCTATATCAAAGCGGGTTTCAGTTCAGACATGTATAATGTTTGTATTTAACATCAGACTCCATTCTCCCTCGTTAGTTCGGCTCGGAAAATGAAGTGCTTATTTTTGGGCGCCGCGACGCCGACGCCCGCGTGGGGTCTGACGCTCTCCACCGCAATTCTTATTCGAGTCGAGTCGTCCGTCGGTGGTGTTTGTTGAAAGAATTTTTGTTTGCAGCAATACTTTGCAACCATATTCCATATTACAAAATAATACTTATATACATACCTCTACGTATCTCCCTACAAGATGATAATAATAAAAGAAAACATCTCCCAATGACCTAGATATGGGTTATTCCCAACTAAGTATTGTATCCTTCCGTTTGTTTGGGGTGTTTTGATGGCGACCATTGTACTTATGTATGTACCTATATCTCTTTTGATTTTATGACATTCTTCAACGATGTATTTTGTTTTTTGACATATTTCAACGAAATATTTATTTATTTATTTACTTCATGTAGGTACATTATAATGTGGGTTCATTTATATATTGTTTATTTCATTCTTGTTTTTAAATATGTAGCTACTTATTTGTTAGCAGATGTACAATGTTTTGGCAAATGTAACAATACAAAATAGATACTCCCTTCTTTTAACACGAGATTTTATCTCAATTAAAGAGGGTTATTGTGAATCATATAATGGAAAATGTAAACATTTTTAAATTGTGATTTATAGGTAAACTTTGTATTGATTTGTAATAAAAAAAATATCGTCTATGAGGTAATAACTTTCCAAATAGGTACAAAATTGTACATAGTTTATATAGGAATATTTTAAGTTTTGTTAACATATTTGTATTTTTATTATAATTTGTAAAAATAATGGTAACAAATCATTTCATTTCATTCCATTAAATTTAACATAATTTCATTTCGTTTTATTTCATTTTTGCGAATCGGGAAATCAGGCACTTAGAAGGCTAACCGATCTATCATTGACTGATTTACTTGATGACTTTAAGCGCTTGCGCAACGTTAAACTATTATACATTTTTATTGACTTCCCTTTCTTACTCCTATAATAGCCATTTTAGATGAATTGCTGGACAAAGGCCTCTTCTTTACTGTTCTATGTATTTAACCCTATCTTGGGCAGTTATGTATCTGCTTACGCATACCTACTGGACATCTGTCCATCTTTTTATTGGACTTCCATTATGAATACTCATAATTATAAGAAATCATTATAATAATTCTTAAATTACCTTTTTTCTAAGTTTCATTTAAAACTTGACAATGCCGAGACAACTCGACGATAAAGTTCGTTCATATTAAATGGAATCTGTGGAAAAATAGGATGTCTGCATAGTTTGGTTTCTATGCAGACGTCCTGGGTTCGATTTCCTGCAATAGAGATTTTTTTACGCAAATTTAGCTTATCTGGGTGTCTAGTCAACGTGCCAACTAAGCGATGTTTAAGATAGGAAAATGCAACTCGGAAGTGACAGTTGTCACGTGGCAGGCTACTGTCACTTTTATACATAGAGTTAATTATTATCTTCTTTTCTTTTCTTTTCTTTTCTTTTCTTTTCTCCTCTTTTCTTTTCTTTTCTTTTCTTTTCTTTCCTTTTCTTTTCTTTTCTTTTGTTTTTTCTCCATAGACATCTTGGATTGAAAAAAATAGACAGTTGTAAGAAGTAGAATTTGTCAATGAATTTACCACCTTCACAGGGTTGTGATAATTACATATGTTACTACCATAATGCGAATAAAATATTGCAAATAATAAAATAGTTTCGGTGGCACGAAGTATTATATTATATCCCATATTATGTGTTATTTTACAAACAATTTACTAAATAAATTTTATATTGTTCGTATTTTAAATCAACATCAAAAATAAAAGCCGTTAAACTCAATTTCTTTGTGTACCTACCCAGTTAAGTGATTTGTTTAAAGGGTTTAGTCAAAATTTATACAACGCAGTTAAGCCGGCAGGAAATAACATTGAATTAGGAACAAGTTATTTTAAACCGATGGTTTATTGATGTTTAATTCTTAGTTTAACACAATTATTTAACAAACATTATTCGTTAAAAATGTAAATATAATGCTATTAAAATAATTTATTTTTATTTGTTGTTTTGCTATTTGTAATATTAAAAAATCAGAATATCTAGAAAAGTGATGATATATAGAAAAATGAGTTAAAATTTTTGACCTAGAGCTTCTCATTATACGATCTTATTACGTTTTTATCTTATCATAAACATAAAAATGTATAAATCAGCAGGACTACTAATGTAGTTGATTAAGTTTAGATTCAGAATCAAGAGATCCTTTAGATTAACGAATTGTATTCATTTATACAAAACTGAATGACACTTTCATACTAACTTTGATCTTCACGCATTTTTATAATTGAATGTAGATTAAGATTATAAAATACAATAAAATTAAACTAATATAATTAAACTTCTCCTGAAAGGAAAGTCCTCAGAAAGATATTTGGTCCTGTCAACGAAAATGGAGTGTGGAGGAGACGATTCAATCACGAATTAGAGTCACTGTATGGCGAACCTAACATTGTACAGTTCATTAAAATAAGAAGACTGCAATGGTTGGGCCATGTCCACAGGATGAATGATGATCGTACTCCCAACAAGGTTTTAAACACCACGCCAGACGGAAGAAGAAGCAGAGGCAGACCAAAAATGAGATGGCTGGATGATGTGGAGGCTGATGTACGAGCGCTGGGCCTTACCAACTGGAAAAGAGCCGCAGAGTGTAAGGAGGAATGGCGACGAATTCTGAAGGAGGCCAAGGCTCACAACGGGCTGTAGGGCCAATGATGATGATGAATTTAACTTCACTTTTTATCTCAATAATGATTTAATGTATAATTCAATTCTAGAACTCTATAAATTATGTATTATCTATGTCGCACAACTGTTCAAATGAACACATCGGCACAGGACAGGAGAGCATTAACAATATTTATCAATAAATAACATACATACACACGCACACGCAGAAGTTAAGTACACACGCAGTTAACTATAGGTAATATGTATGATCTATCTGTTGCCTTCGTTCTCCAGTTTTTAATATCTGGTCTGGATACATCAGCACTGTATTATACTATGGATATTGTATGTTTTTTGTCATTAAATTAAAACTTGAAATAAAAGAAACTGAGGGTCATTGGATCATAACATCAAACACGAGATTTCCTTCCTGTATTTGTAGAATCATACATTTTATTATGTACATGTGAATACATGTGAAAAATACATTTCTTCTCTCGCGAAACGTTCCAGATAACACCCCATTCACTACGTAGATAATAAATCTCGCGTCTTCATCGGTCCCTCTATCGTGTATTCGCGTTATCCGAGGGGGGAGGGTTACTTGAGTTAGAATCTAGGAAAAGATGGATTTAACTTGAACGCATGTATGTATTAATAATGGTGAATTTCGTTCAATGTAAGAAATCGTTCATTCTCCATAATACCACTCTGAATCGTTCAGTTATGTTAGATTTGAATTTAATGTATGATACAATGGTATAACGCCAATGAAACGTGCGCTGTGTAAATATCAGACGAGCATGTCTGAATAGATGAATATGAATCTGATTGGGGCGATGAATTTGTACAATGATAGAACTGTATGGCGCTTGGTTCTCTCTGCCAACCCAAACTACATGTACATGGTGTGATGGTATGTAAGTTTAAAACAAAAAGAAATATTTTTTTTTTTTTTTTAAAAAAAAATGAATATGTATTTGTTAAACAAGTACATATACATCTTTCTACGTTCCCTAAAATAAGCAAATAAATGCTTGTGCTTAGGTGAACGAAATCGGTCGAGGCAGGATTCGAACTCGCGACCACTGGATTACTAGCCCAGCGCGCTAACCGCTCTGCCACCGACCCATCTAAATATTTAATTGAAGTTCAAATAATTTTTGTTTGAAATTAAGTAGGTACTATTTTGGTAAGAATTCCACAAAATTGTTCCCTAGCTTGATTTCCGTTGGAGACACAGTGTTAAATTTCATTATTTTTATTTTGAATTGAAATACATTTAACTTCCTCATAGTTGTTCGAAAAGCAATACGAAGTAAGAATTAAATATGTGAAAATTGTTGAACGAATACGTAATTTGAATCGTTCATTCTGAACGAATCGTTGAAATTTGCAATACGGCATTACTTGTTGTACGTAAGTATATAGGTACTTACATATGTATGTACTTTAACTAGTGCACTTGTCCGGGCGAGCCACGTGTAAGGGTCATTGCTCGCTAAGGGATGATAAACCCACAACTACTGATGTATTATAGGGGAAGATTTACTACAGGCATATACTGACAATGCCGAATTACCAATACTGACGTATCGTTTTCCTACACGATCGAGTACCTACCTACTTACATAATATGTATATTATAACTACATATATTGTGCAATATATTGATATATTGGTTTTCGATACGATGCTGTTATTATTCGACGATTGATTCAATTTCGATGTCCGACAAAAACTATTTCATCAAAAGGGCGTTATTTGCAATGATAAAAAACACTGATATTAGGTATTTTTTTCGGTTGACTAAAAGAAATTGCCTTTTCATAGTCAAATTTTCTTTTTGTTTTTCGTTTATAATAAATACTAGTAGTTAAAAAAACTCAATTTCCAGAACCAAAATGAAACTTTTAACAATCAAAATGTAGACATTGACATTCCTGGCTCAGTTGGTTTGATTTCTGACTCTTGAGCCAATGTTTCCCGGTTCGATTCCTGGTAGAAATACAATGATTTATACTCTTATTTTTTCTATATTTTTGATACCTACATCAAACTGTGATTTGTTAAATAAAAATGTTGATTGGACAGAAAAAACCGTATTCATTCTGTTCTAAAATTATTTTATTTTTTCAAGTTTTATAATAAATATTTTTTGAGTCGACTTTATATAATATCTTAGATTATTCTATAGTCTAGCTGATCCGTACAACTACTTTATAAATATTCATAGATCATAGAAGGTTGAGAAAAATATTATTCATATTTTTATTCATACATAATATTATTAATGCAACACATGTATTGTTTAATTATTTTCTAAATAAATATGTAAGCATTTTTTTTTTACGAAATACAATATTCTCATTGATTGTGAATATGATATTACATACTAAGTTATATGCAAATATTTTTATAATAATCTTCAATAGGTACCTACCTAATAATACTATTATACCTACTGTAACTGTAAAACGGGTCTTGTCTATGACAGTGGAATGTTGAGACATTGTGTTTTTCAATAAAACATTTTTTTAAACTAAATAATTAAATTTTATTGTGCGAATATATTTTGTGTAGGAACCAACCTATATGGGAGGATATACCTACTACAGGCGGTCTTCGTCTATCGTTACTATGTTTTTTTTCATTGTATTAAACCGATATCGGTTTGTTCATCCACCAACACCACCCATTCTGCTTATGGGACTAATAACGGCCCCTTGCAAAACTCTTCAACAACACAAAAAATGTCCGGAGAACTCTAAAATCTTGCAGACACTGCACTTTAAGTGCCAAAGAAAGCTAATTACCTATGTGGAAACGGAACACCCGAAAACGATTATAGAAAGTACTATTCTAAGCACGATTTCTCGTTGTGTCTGTTTTGTATTTGTGATTGTAAAATGCGTAAAAAAATAAACAAGAACGTAAAAGGAGTGGAAGCACCATTCTAAGCCAGTGCCTCATAGCAGAAGATTTAGGCTATTGGACATCATAAAAATCCAGTATCTTTTAATTTGTCAATACTGACGGTGTTTAATGTGTAGAACTCCATTACACTAGGTATTTTTAATCAAACAAAGACCAGTTGATAAGGGCCTAGTCAGCCGAACGGTCGTCCTATTATAAGGGAAATATATATGTAGAATACCTAGTGTAAATCTAGTATCATTGAACTTGGAACGGAAATCAAGTTCAGATCGCTATCCAATTAACTAAGATACGATTTTTTTATTCATACAAAATATAGGAAACTTCTCACTTTTATAATAAGATATATTTTGTAGATCCTTTTTGTATTGATAGTTTAAAGAATTTTTATTAAATTAATTTCCTTTCCTTCCCCTCTCACACTCCTTCCTTGTTATATATTATAAGGCAACATGTACCTAATTGGGGCACTACATTACATTATTTAAGGTCATTTAATTTAGTTACTTTATGTTAAGCAGTTGTACCCGTTTGTTGTCAAATAAACAAAATAAAAAAAAAAACAATCCGATGTGGATTGGATGTTGATTCTCCCGACCATGTTTTATTTTGTTGCCCGAATAGATCTGTATTTGATCTTTATAATTCTATTGTCAATGTTCCTCGTCCTTTTAATGTTGCTTACCTATTATCACTAAACAAAAACCGCTTTTATTGCCAAATTTCTAAATTTCTTTTCTCTAATCTAATGAATTTGTAGCAATAAGCGATTAAATTAATTATTCGACAGTAAATAATAATTAGAGTGACAGATAGATACTAAAATGGCACAATCACCCTCGATTTGGGTGGGTTGCCGAACTTAAAAAAAATATATAGGGAATAAATGAAATAGAAGTACGAGTTTTTCGTTTTAAAAGGCATTTGGTTCTCACTGCCTACAGCAATAAGGACATGACGCGATCGTATTGTGGACTATTTCGATTCTTTAATTGAATTGATCTGAATACATTACACAAAAACAAGGACCAAGTGTATTCATGTTTTTATTTTGAACATGAAATTTTATACACTAAACAATGTTGAATTATTTTTAATTATTATTTATAATGGCGTCTTAAAACCATTAAATAGTTTTATTATTTGAATTATTTTCTAGGTACATATAAATAATGTATATTCATGTATCTAGGAGGAAATATGTTAGTGTAAATTGGACAAAAGTGGACAGTATTTTATTTTCTTTATTCCTTGTCATCTTACAAAATCAATACGTTATAAAGTAAATAAGAAATTACTTCGCTACTCTCACCACCACCCGCTTCGCATATGGGAATTGTCAACGGCCCCTTCACAGAACACTACAATGAACAACAAAAAAAAAATGCATGGCACGAAGAGTAGCTCTTGGAGCCCTCTAGATTTGCAATCTCGGCAACATGATGCAAAACGAACAATCAACAAGTGCAAGTCGAGATTCACACTTCCGGACTTTCGACGACTTCAGATCCATATATATAGGGCATCAGAGAAGTGACCAATATCTCTGGAAACAAACATGTCAGTGGGAGTCTTCGGATAATAAGGCACCGTATTTATAGCGTATCACCCTAATAAGAAATTACATTAAAATTAAAACATAAATAATAAGATGCTGGCAGAACGTTTAGCGATTGGTTAGTAATCTAGTGGTCGTAATTTCGACGTACCTACATTATATTGAAATTATTTTTCGCCGATAGTTATTTCGCCTTAATAGGACATTAACAAGACTATTTCTATAGTCGACTATAGTCTTGATAGAGTCCTTATATATCGAGATATAGCTATCGGGTGAAAAATAATTAAAATATATTGCTCTTTTTGATGAGGTACTGCAAAAAAAATTGTAAAATATTATTACCTGTGAATTATATCTTGATTTGTTATTATAAAATTATTATGTTAAATAAATAAAAATAAAAAAATTTAAAATCAAAATCTGAAAAAAAAATAATTTAAAATAATACAAAATGGAATTGTACCGAAAAAATAATAGCAAACTAAATAGGTAGGTACATAAGAAATATTTTTTTACAAATTCCTCTCTTCAGGCTGGAATGGATCCAAGATTCCACACATAAGTCATATTACTGGGAACTATGCAACAGCGGTCTGGCTTATCTTAAAATTTTGATTAAATGAGATAGGCCTTGACAACTGCACTCAATATCCCAGCTAGACCTAGGGGTAGAGGCAGACCCCAAACATCATGTCGGTCCAGTATTGAGAAGGAGCTGGTGGCACAAGGTTTTCCCATTGTGACAACCCAGGGCATAAGATCCTGGACTATGCGAAGCCGTGACGACTGCATCGCGTCACATATTCTTATGTCTCTTCTATATTCATTCATTTTATCAAATAAGCTTTTAGATCTTTTGGATTCTACACATTTTCTTCATTCAATATTCTATATTCATTCATTTCATCAAATAAGCTTTTTGTTCTTTTGGATACTTCTAGTCTTTTTTTTTCTTTTTATTTCATCATTTTCGGCCTTTTCAAACTATTCCGAAGACATAATATGCTTTAAAAGTCACACTTTCTATCTACATAAAATATTCGCCAAACATCTTGAACGAGCTTCCGATTGCGCAGAGAACAAATTTGTGTCTTTTTGCTTCGTTGGTTTACGTGCAAATCGCCCCCCTTCTAGGCTAAAAGTTCAAGTTATTTGGCGACAACTACCTATACATAATATAGTTCCTTTATCCTTCATCCCTTCGTATCCATTCTTTTTATTTCTACTGATAGTGATTTTGTTTTTTGTTGGCGGTCTTTTCTTCTGTTTTATTAATTACTTGTTGCTATTTTGTTTACCAGTACTTAGTAGTTGACTGACATAAATTCTCACTAAATCAATAATGGCAATAATTCCGCACATATAATATTAAATTTAAAATTTATAAGAACATTATTACTATTGTATTTTTTATTTTAGCTAAACAATTTAAGTGTAGGTATTTATTTTCATTTTATTCAAAAATGCAACAGCTGATTATATTATTTAACATACAGTAAAGTAAGTTTTTATATTATATCACCAATTAATTTTATTTCCACATAGACTCTTATATCGTAATTCTTCATACGCCATTTTATTTTAACTTCAAATTAATGTGTTTTTAATATTCCCTTCGTGACATATCCACACTAAACGCATGATGTCATAAATAGCTAATTTGGTCCCATTTGTCTCTTAAGAGATCCCCGGAGATTTTTATTGATATCATTTCAACAGAGATGTTGATCTCCCAGCAATGATAGGTAGGTACATATATGTGAAGGTATGTAGGTACCAACCCAAGGAAAGGAAAGTATATAAATATAAGTATTTTTAGTTTGCAATATGATATGACCGGTCCCATCATGTTAGCGCCCTTCTATACCCTCACATAAACACTTTTCCGTCCCATAATTACATGTTTCATGAACCTGTTTCAACAGGGTTGCCACTCGTACCAACCAGTAAATTATTTATTAAAGTTTTAGGTATCATAATTTATGAAATGTGTTTTTTCATAAAAGTTATGGTACGAAGGAAATAAAACACACTTGTTTTATTTTCTCTGGCAATTAAATATTTAGACACTAACGATGGTCTTCTACGGATCAATACCAGTTCGTGCCTAAATGTTAAATTACTGTTGAACTAAACAAGTGTATTTTTTTATTATTGATACCAAAAATACAAAATTACAATATAAGTACAAAAAAATAAATATCAGAAAATTTAAATTATTACAGATCAAATATATGGGTTGGTTTGTACCACCTCATACTAGGCCAGGCCTGTTCCGAGGTGGTAGACTAGTTACATAATATTAATTACTAAATCAGATGGGTCGGTGGCAGAGCGGTTAGCGCGCTGGGTTAGTAATCCAGTGGTCGCGAGTTCGAATCCTGCCTCGACCGATTTCGTTCACCTATAGCACAAGCATTTATTTGCTTATTTTAGGGAACGTAGGAAGATGTATATGTACTTGTTTAACAAGGACATATTCATCTTAAAAAAAAAAAAAATGAAAAAAAAAATAAACTGTAATATTGTGCAGTGTGCAGTCTATGTTTCAATATGTGAGATTT
This sequence comes from Molanna angustata, assembly GCA_963576475.1. Lineage (NCBI taxonomy): Eukaryota > Metazoa > Arthropoda > Insecta > Trichoptera > Molannidae > Molanna > Molanna angustata. The sequence goes on from OY754968.1 coordinate 361,940, forward strand.
GTTGTATAATATGTAATAATATTATGAATATTATTTTTTTTTTTCGGATATTTCGTGGTGATCCATAATAAGTATTAATTAAATTTGTAAAGTTTACTATTACAAATTAATTTTGTGAGTTATTCGCTACTAAATAATAGCATTTTATTTAAGTTTTTTAAGTGAAAATTTATTTTCCATAATTTTCACTGTTTACTGATTTAACATAAATATTTTAGGTTGCTTGTATATCAAAAATACTACTTATATTTAAAAATAAATAATTTTTATTGTTTAATTATTTATTAATAAAAGTTTCGTGCAGGGTACATCATAAGAATTATTCATGTAAGAAACGCTTCGATTATCAAATTACATTAATAGAACTAATAGAAAGAATTTTTATTTATAATAATATGGAGTTCTATCAAGATTTTGTCGGTCGACAAACGAAACTTGACAAATTAATCAATTAATCCACAAAAGCGAATTAATCTAATTAAACCCTCATCGCTTTCGCTAGTAAAGCTGTTGCTGAAGTTGATAAAGAAAATAAAGAAAAAGAAATAAATATACTAAAAGAAATAAATGTTGAGTTTTGCACATCCATGTTTTCAGTTGGACGTATTTTAGGAGTAAAGCGAATGGTTGGTCGTACGTGGACTAGTTTAGAAATATGTTTATGTAGATATGTACATGCAGGAGTGTGTATGTGTGTATGTATGGTGTACTCTGATTTTTATGTTACAAGTAACGCACGCATTCGCACGCGTTCTGATTTTAAAATAGCCCTGGAATTGATTGTGCGCACGTGCGCACTACGTGGGTCCACACCGGATTATCACCGACACACACACAAATGTAGGTAGGTATATAATATGTGAAATAATTAATACATACCATCTCACACATAAACACATTTCTCTTGGACATTCACCAACACTTTGTAACAGCGTACGGGTAAGCAGACAAACCCACTTATTTCTTACTCTTTTTCTCCATCATTGTCAGAGTTAGCAGAGACAACCGAACGCGTTCATGTTTAGATATTCTTAGATTTTACAAAATCCGTACTTCTATTTACATATACCTATGTCCTAATGCAGAGTCCTACCTATATACTAAATTCTAAATACTAAACATATTTTCATAGCACAGTCGCTCACTTAAGTTAGGAGTTCACGTGGCTTCCTAACTGGACGATGTGCGATGCTACGACGTTTTTCTATGAGAATTGCATTGCAGAGACATATCTAAATACTTAGCGCATGCGCATCGGCGTAAACTAACATTTGCGTATTGTCAAAAAGTAAGGTTGATAGCGAGGAACCTTTCGAGTGGTTTAATACTAAAATACGAGATTTTTTCGGTGGATGATGACTTTATCGGCTTCGTTGAATATGTATTTGGTAATTTTGTAAAATCAGATACCAAACAGAGTATTCAGCGATCCATACGAGGTGCCGAAAATTCGAGCTGTCAGTGTGAAGTGTGAAGTTGGTTACATATTATGTTTATGTTGTTATAGCAAAAAACATTTTAAACGTCAAACGTCAGAAAAGAGATTGATAGCTTTCTATCTCTTTTCTTCGTACACAATAATGTGAAATTCTACGCCATCGACTTTAAGTTTGGCGTAGTATTTAGTTAGGAATGTCTCTGCAACGCAATTGCTAACTTAAGAATACTAAATACTCGAGTGAGGTTAGGAGTATTTAGGTACCTAGGACTGTGCATTCGGGTCATAATCTCACTACAATTATTATATGGAGCACCGGCTTAGAATAGTGCTTCCACTATTTTTAATCATAATCGTTTTAGGGTGTCCCGTAAAAGCCAGCAATCGAAAATACAACATGCAACAATAACATACACGTAGTTCAAAGCATAGAGGTTCACCACTGAATAATGTGCATTTTTAGGTGAGATGGGAATGGTGTATGGGTATTCACGCATGTGCCGTCCTTCCTTTTATAATGCGATGGACACTCGCACACCTGTTGCTGGTTATCTCACATTGTGGGATATATGCCGTGATGCTATGAATGAATGTCGGCCTTCGTGGTTCATTTGGTTGGATATCTAACTATACTGAATTAAAGGTCTCGGGTTCGATTCCCGGTCGAGACACTGTTTTTAATTGTGTTTTCAATCTGGATCTGTGACACGATAAATATCTTAAATCTCTAGAATGTGGCAACTAGTTATTGGGTGCGTGTTAAATTAATATTTGACATAGTACCTGTTAGTTGCCCGAGAAGTACCTAATATAAAACAAATTAAAAATTAAATGTAAGTAGATATGAATTTTACTATATAAATATTATCAAATTGTCCATAACTGTACCTTTTACCCTATGATACTTTGACATTAAGATAAGTTGTGATGTTCAAAATGTATGTATTATAATAGGGTATGATTCGCAACAATAGACAAAAAGCTATTCGGTAAGAACCATAAATATTTTATTACGGGCGGCATTAATATAGTTACCTACCTATTGAGGTGTGTGTTTGATAAAAACCATTTTTAGATAGGCATTAAATACTCTCAATGCTTTGCGAGGTTTTGCGTTTAATTAAAATAATAATGAATGAGTTGTAACCAACGCAAATCTCCGCAATATAATAATGCAAATTTTCAATTAAATACATGAAAATATGTGCCATCAGAAATACATCACAAAATATGTGATCTTAAAGAAATCTGCCTTCATGGCTCAGTTGGTAAGAGATTTGCCTACTTAGCTTAAGGTCTCAGGTTCGGTTCCCGGTGGAGACACAGTTTTTAAATTTACTTATAGTCTGGATCTGTGAGACGATAAGTCTCCAGAATGTGGCAACTTGTTACTGGGTGTGTGTTAAATTAATATTTGAGGTATATAGTTGCCCGAGGACCAATTCAAAATAAATTATAAAATAAAAATAGACAAAATCTAATATAAGATACCTAAACACTTCAAAAATAAGTCAAACAACTTCAAAAACACAACTCTCTTCTATTTAATAGAGGCGAATAGTAAAAAAGTATGAAATTTATGAGTTTTGCATGCCTCGAGACAATTAATATTCGACTGGAATATATAATTATCCAATTGGCTCTCGAAAGAAATTCAAATATAATAAACGGATAAGGTGCTTTTGCATAAATTTATTCGTGAGTCGGGTGACCATTATTTAACAATTTAACACGGTACTCTGCTTGACTTGTTTCAACATTTTTTTCAATAATTGAATTTGGTAATAAAACAACTTGAATTATTGCGCAACTATTTCATGAATTACGACCAAGGTACCTCACCTAGTCCAAACAATTTGCTGTAATACAAGTATTTTTTTTCAGTCGTGAATAATATATTTATATTATTTTGACAGTTTACAAAAAGTTATTTGTTTATTCAATAATTTTGTACTTCCAAAACATAAGGCATTGTTTACTACCAACTAAATTAATGTTTAAATAGCGAAAAACCAAAATAGGTTGATTTTCTTGACTCGCCTTCATGCGTCATCTCATACTTCTACGATTATTTCTTTCAGAATTTTCTTGATCAACCAATAACTCTTATTTAATACCTTGTCTTTTGTATATTATCTTCATTCATTTTTCCCGTGCGTTTGAACCATCTGAGTGTGCTCACTTTCATTCATTTTATGACATATTTTGAGGACAACACTAAATCTACCCGAGTACTTAATTCTTTTTCATCATCATCAGTGGCGCTACAATCCACTACGGATCCTGACCTCCTTCAGAAATTTTCTCTATCCTCCTTATGGACCACCATTCTTCTACAATATATCAGGTCCATTTCCCTGATGTCGCACAGCACGTCGTCCAGCGATCTCAACAAAGGTCTGCCTCTACATCCTTTCCTTTTGGGACAGGACGTGTCTAATACCTTTTTGGAGTACCTACGGTCATCATCCATCTGGCAAACATGTCCAAGCCGACGTAGGCGCTAAATGTGAATAAATTGAACTACATTGGTTTCAAAATATATTACCTCTAGGTCATGATTATACCGTATTCTCCAGGCCACTTTATCGTTAGTTGGGCCAAAGATTTTCCTTAATACCTTCCTTTCAAACACCAATAACATATTTTCGTCCTTTTTAGTCAGTGCCCAACATTCCGCTCCGTATGTTAGGACTGGTCAGAGAAGAGTTTTGTATATAAGGACCTTAGGATTAGTCTTGACTTGATGTTTGAGTAACCCATAATCTCTTAGTCACTGCAAGCCTCGCTTTAATTTCCATGCTGACTTCTCTTTCGGAAATTTATTTTTCTATCAAAATCAAATAAAATATATTTGCTTCGAGGCACCGGTTTACAATAGTGCTTCCACTATTTTCTGTTATCGTCGTTTTCAGGAGACCCGATAGAGTCGGGTTATCGAATATACAAGAGGCATAATAACATCCCCTATAGTTCAGCAATAAGCAATGTTCACCTCCCATTTTGAATGTAGTTAGAATGGTATATACGCATGTGTCGTGGTTCCATTTTTAATGTAATATACACCCGCTCATGACCACACATTAATGGTTTGAATGAAATGATAAGTGTGACACCTTGGACAATAATTTCGTGGTCTTCCTATTTTATGAAGATTTCATATTTGGTATTTGATGTGAATTTTCGAATCAATAAATGCATAAAATATTTTAAGAACCTGTCTTAGTTTTATGCAAATGAATGTATTTGTCGCGTTATCCGAATGCATCGCTAATATGCACAACAAAAAGGCAACAAGGGGTCAATAGACTCACTTAACTATCATAGACTAACAGTAAATAAACAAACCTGACTTTTTTGAATACAGGAACTATCATTTTAATTTATCTTTTTTCCATACAACGCTTTTAAGATTTTAACCGGTACCTACATTGTATTTTTAATGTTCAATTAATTCGCAAAAAATATGTGGAATGTGCAACGAATTTCGGCAAATATCTAGTATCCATAAATGATACCTACTCAATATATAAATTCACACAGTATAATAAAAATAAACCGTTATGCTATTTTCAATCAAAATTATTTATTGAATTGATTATAAAATATTCATAATAAATATAAAATTGTCCTCTTTTCAACATATGTAACTATGCGCATCTTTTAAATCATCCTTATATAATTATATGATATTTACTTAGAAAGGAAAAATTAGAGATGCAAATCGAGATACCTAGGCAGTAAAATTCAGCGAATAAGAAGAAAAGAAAAAATAACTCAATGTATGGAAGTGACAGTTTTTATATTTTATGTGGTCTTGCAAACATTCTTCTTGATTTTTCAATTCCGTATTTTAATTCAATTCTATAAAATGTATAGATTTAATTCGTGAGTTGAATAAAGAATAATGTAAAGGCTTCTAGCACTAAATAGTACGAATGAAATAAAATATATAACGCTACAAAATGCAAAGTGTTTAGGCAGTTTGCTCAAAACGTCAGAATTTTAACGCGTAGCTCCAACTCGGGGTGGGATTGGGTGGAAGCAAAGCCCTTGGTTTAGATTAATTGAGTTATTATTTCATGAGGTGCAAAACGTTTAGAACACATTTAGGTAACATATAATTAAGAAAAACCGAAAGCTACCAGTCGCTTCTTCTTCTTCTTTTTCTTCTTGTGCCGCTTCTCACACCAAAATCATCACGATCTTGAGCCAACCTAATGAGTTACGCCGTATCCGAAATCCTGAACTATACTGCCTGAGATTTCTAAGCCACGATATTCTTTTACGCCCCATACTCCGTCTTCATTCTATCTTTCCCTGCACTATGATTTGTACAAGGGCACAATGGGTTTCTGAGAGAGTAAATGGTTTATGAAAGATATATTTACAATGAAGTTCCTTCAGGATGCCGTCTACCAGGAGGACCACTTAAGAATAGATATGGACGTACAGTTAATATTTCAACTCATACTGAATGTCGAATCAGTTGCCAAAATATTAAACAAATTTTATTTGTAGGTATAGGTATATGACGAAAAAATGTCACCGAAAACGCGAATTAATATGTGTTTTAATATTATGTTTTTGATAAAAAAATGAAAATGTTCTTTTGGAAACAAGTCTAACATATACACCCTCAAACATTTCCTTAATCAAGCATAAATGCTTGTGTTATAGGCGAACAAATTCGGCCGTGGTGGGATTTGAACACACGATCACTGGGTTATTCTCAGCGTGCTAACCGCTCTGTCATCACCCATCTAAATTAGCGGTGGAAAAGAAAAGAAAAGTCAATGTATGGTGGTGACATATATCAGTCACGTGACACGCATTTCTTTTCCTTTCCGTCGCTAAATTGACACGTTGACTAGGCCCCAAGAGACATAACCTCTAACCTCACAGACCAACATGACATATCAAAAGAAAAATACATATTTCTTTCTGCGAAGAAAAGTCAGCGTCAATAAATACTCAAAAATCTTATAGTTATAATTATATTTTCAATATGATTCTTAAAATTCTCTTACGGATCTGACAATAAAATAAGAAGGCTTAAAAAAGAAGGCGTTATTGTAATAATTAAATATAATTAAATAATTTCAAGCACGCAATATTTTATTTTTAATTCTAATGTATTATCATTTTTACTCCTCACTAACACAAGGTGATATAGTGGGGAGTTATGATTTCGCAATTTTTAAGGGTATTTTTTTTTTTGCAGATTATCAACTAGTATCATGCTGAGATTGTATTCTGAAAGTTTCATCACAATGTATCTGTGTGTGTGTGCTATGTGCAGTGTGCTATGTGCAGTGTGCTATGTGCTATGTGCTATGTACGGCGTGTTCATTTTACTTTATCGATTATAGACTAAAGTACTCATTCGATTCTATTCAAATTTTGCAAATTTGTATATCTAATGCTCACTTAGATCCCATTAGATTTTGAACGATATATGAATAGTGCTTCTCAATTTTTTTAACTGTCAAATATTTCAAAGTGACCCCAAGCTCAGGAAACTTAAAATTTGAAATTTTTATTTTCAAATAGGTAAAAAGGCTCCTCACTTTCATAAAATGGCATTAAAGAAATATCAACTTTTCATAATAAAATAAAAAAATAATTAAACAAACTCATTTCATAAAATCGCTGAAAATTTTCCATACAAAATTTGAGTACGGAACATCTTTGACTAGGTATATACCAAAGACCTTATAATAATATATACTGACTAAAGGTAATATATTAACATTATTATTGTGAAATTTGCTCTGTTTATGTTAAATTATTATTTAATTTTACTCTTTTACATCATTTTTCATAATATCTTATATGAATATTAGGAAAATGTTTATTTTATCAGTTTTTTTTAGAAACCGGACGTCATAAGAGTTTATTTTCTAGAAATATACTAGTTACTAATAAATATTTTGTGTTTTTTTACATACATACTATCATGCCTTGTTCATATTGAGGTAGGCAGAGAGAACCGAGCGCCATACTTTCCTATCCTGATATACTTTTCTCGCTTCACTTAATCCAAACATTGCCTCATGCACACTCTCCTACTATCTACACTTCAGATTCCATTCATGTGATTTAAATGAGTCTTTCTCGACCGACCTCTATCTCTTATTCCGCATCTTTTAGCCATGTATAATTTTTTTGTCAACTGTTCTTCATCTGTTCTTTCTATGTGGCCGATCCACTTAAGGACATATATTATATTTTTATCTTGCATGTGGCGTCCTTTTCCAACATACATTCTGTTCTTGTGCTTACTTTTTTTATTCAATCACACATCGTCTTATTACACATTTGTCTGAGAGACCTCATTTCAACGGCAGTTATTCTACTTGGGAAACTTGATGTTTTACTATGTTGTTTTGAAAAATATATAAAAAGGACATTATTTACATTGAATTACATTCATGTATTCTCAATGTAACATAAAGAAATTAAGTTTATAAAAAATTAACAAAACAAATAATATTCATCAATTACTAATTTCCACTAGCGTCTACAATCCGCATTTACCATTCCGCATTATGTTTCCGGTTGGCTCTCTGATTGGTTGAGGTCTCGTAGTATGGAGTCAAATGAGCTGTGAAATTTTATATTAAATGCAATAAATTAAATAAAAAATGTAAATTTAACTTATAATAATTTATAATTCAATTTATAAAGCAACTCGCTCACGCGAGTCGCTATTATTATTATACACAAACTTAAACCTAACCTAATAATGCAGAAAAGAAGAGCTGGGGCTAGACGCTACTCTAATTTCCCATGTAAAGTTTGAATTTAAAACAACTTGTATAGACTTAATATTGATTTTTGAAATCATAATATTGTGTATGTTCATCATGAGTAACAAACAACTATATTTTTCCAGACCAGCCATAACATGTCATGCATAGAAAACTTTCATATTACTATATAATATAATTTATATTTCACAAAGTATGCTTTTGAAAAATTTCTTTTAGAATTTTTGGTTCATTGTCTTAAAATTATGCACAAAAGCTAAAGAAATATTTCATGGTATTAGTTAAAGCAGCACTTCAGAGATCAAGTGATTTTTTTTTCCTATATTATGTTTAGTATTATATATTAAAAGTGTTCTTTGATTGACCAGACTCTTATTGAGCAGTCTCTCTCGCACCCACACATTTACAGATCTATGTCACTGTGCACTACGAGCTCAGGAGATTAGTCTGTGTATAATAAATCGTTAAATTTTAGTGACTTTAAATATATATATTTGTAAAATAGAAATAGAATAATGTTTATAAAGAAATGCTTTTACTCATAAGCAAAATTTGAATGAAAAACAGCTTTTGTTATACTGAATGAGGGCAATATAGAAATATTATTTTCAATATTTGTCTTGTTTGTAGTAAATCGTTTGTCTAATTTAATTATTATATTTATAAAATTTCTCATACCTAATGTATGTGATTCTTATACATACCATAATGCCATGATCCTCACATGGTAGACAGAGAAAACTGAATGCCATATATCTTGACACACAATCATCGCCTCGTCAACATTCATACATCTTCTTATACATGTTTATCTGTTCTTCACGCTTCTAACCTTTTCGTCTTTCAAAATACCATTCACATGGTCATGCCATCCCTTTCTTGGGTGGCATTGATTTCTCATTTCATTCCTATGCGCATTGTATATTTTCTTCGTCAGGCATTCCTCATTTATTCTCCCCATGTGGCCAATTAATGAATGAAATGAATTCATCATTTTCATTCTATTAATGACATCTATCTTCATCTTAAATTCATTTTAGTGATCTCATTTAAACTGCATTTATTCTGCTTTCATGTGACTTCTGCCATGTCCAGGTTTCACTTGCATACATCAAGGTTGGCACTATTAAGATAGCGTTATCAATGGCAACTTTAGCATCCTTTGATATGTTGCGGTCATTCATAACTGGTCTAAGTGCTCCATTCCCTCTGTTTCTTGCCATAACTCTTTTTTCGATCTCCTTATCAATCCGTCCATTCCGGTATTCCGTTGCTTCCCAAATAGACATATTCGTCTACTTGCTTGAACCATTTGTTCTCTAATTTTATTTGGTACGCTGTTCTGCTTTCACTCTTTTTAAACACCATTTGAACTTCGATTTGCTGGCATCCATTCTCAGTACGTTCTCTTTACATCCTTCATATACTATACTTACTGAATTGTCAACGTTTTGACATTTCTCATATACCTACTAAAATTCAGACAGATAAATTTAAACGAATCGGAATGGGACATATTATGAATATTTCGATTTGTGTGATAGATTTTGTATTTTAATGAATTATTGTGTTGTTTTTCTTGTTAATTGTGTTGTTTAATACGAGTTTTATGTTTTATTTTTACCATATTTTTATAATGGCTAAGAGGCCGTGTATGTGAATATAAATAAATAAATTTCAGACCCTTGCTATCCTCCATAAAAGTTCTGATGCAACATTCAACGTATAGATTGAAGAGCCATGGAGATAGCATGCACCCCATTATTTATAGAGAACTATGTTGTTACTGTGTCGGTGACACAAACACGTGATATTCAGTAGTGGCCAAAAGAATGGAAACTTTTTATTTTGACTACATTTTTCAACTTACTAGGTGATTCATTTTACTTTTTCATTGAAATTTTATTGCATTCTTATTGTTTTTAATGACAAATATTTTCTTTTGTTTATTTCGCAAGAAACAATAAATATTTTTTTAATTATTTTAACTTTTTTTTACAAAATTAGTTAATCCTTTCTAATTTGTCTCATAATGAGTTGTAAGGAACATATACCTTACTATTTGATGATATGAATCATCATTATTACTCACATTTTTTTCTGGAAATTTGTTTTTTTGATGTCTGTGATCATTAGAAAGTAATTATTGAGGATATTTGAAATCCTATCTAAGCAAGAGCTATTAGTCTGTCGTTCGTCCTGTACTGTGTCATTTGTAAGTGGTTGGACTGTTTTTCAAATTCTGAGATTATTTTATTCTGAAACTTCTTCTGAAACATGCTTGGAGGCTACTGGTCACCTACAAAATGTAGTAGAGCAGTTACCCTACGAGAAGAGGGATATACATATAAACAAATTGCTGAAAAGTTGGGACACAGAGCGTCCAAGTCTGGAGTTCAAAGGTCTGCGAGAGGTTCAAAGTCTCCTAAAGTTTACACAATGCTGTAAAATCTGGCAGAAACCGGAAGACGTTATTGATAGACGACAGAAGGATAACGAAATTAGCTCTTCAAGACCGTAGATCCACTTCGAGTGATATCCAACACATCCTTGCTGAGAGTGGTATAATTGTAAGCGCTAGGACGATTCGACGACGCCTAGTCAACAATGGATTAAGGGCCAGAAGCCCAAGAAAAAAAGCTTACTTGAATAGTAAACAAAGGGAAAAAAGACTCAATTGGGCAAAAGAACACAAGAATTGGACCAAAGAAGACTGGAAGAATGTAATCTGGAGCGATGAAACAAAAATTTCTATATTTGTATCGGATGGAATAAAGTATGTTAGGAGGAGAACTGGAGAAGACTTGTTACCAGTGTGTACCACCGTCACCATGAAGCACCCTCTCAGCATAATGATATGGGGGTGCATGTCAAGAAGTGGCGTGGGTCGTCTACATATCATTGATGGGACGTTACATGAAAAAAATACAAGGAGACTATCTTGGATCCAAAGTTAAAGCCTTTTATAGCGGATCTGTTTGGAGAAAATAGAGAGACATGCATATTCCAGCAAGACAACGCACCCTGTCATACTGCTAAAAGTGTCTCAAGCTGGTTCGAAGAAAATAATATTATGGTACTTAAGTGGCCTGGTAACAGCCCAGATCTTAATTAGATAGAAAACTTGTGGGCCAGGTTGAAAATCTTTGTATCTTTATACTTTGCTGCTATTACTTTGTGGCACATTTTAACTAATATAATTAAATAAAATCTCTTATCGAATAAGAGGGCCCTGATTGAAGCTGTAATAAAATCATGATTCAAGGTCATCAATAATGCAGATTTGGAGAAGTTGGTGGACTCAATGCCTCGAAGAATGAAGGCTGTGATAAAAAATAAAGGCTACCCAACTAAATACTAAAGTGATTTATCTTAAACACGTGAATTTAAAATTTTATTGTCATTAACAATTTTCCATAGCTGAGCACAATATTTTTTATATTTTATTCAATGTACAATAATTTTAATAAAATATGTATTATATCTGAATATTTTATGTATAAATGATAATTCATGCATAACCCACACTATAATAAAGACAAGGCAATAATATTTTTTTAGAAATATTCATTTAGAAATCTAAGAAGGAAGATTTTCTATATAATTTAGTCGAGTAAAAAATAGTTTCCATTTTTTTGGCCACTACTGTATTATATAGGTACAAATTTTTATTTGTTAACCGTTCATCTTAAGTTCATTCTATAACTAGCCCCAGTTCTCACTAAACTCTTCAAACTCTCGTTTAAAACTGGTATTGTCCCATGTGACTGGAAAAAAGCGGTCATCCACCCAATTCCCAAAAAAGGTGATCGCTCCAACCCATCTAACTACCGACCCATCGCTATTACTTCTGTACTCTCCAAAATAATGGAAAGGGTACTAAACACCAAGTTGATCACATACCTCGAAGCAAACAAAATTTTAAGCGACCGCCAATATGGATTTCGTGGAAATCGATCTTGTGGCGATCTACTCGCGTATGTGACATCCGTTTGGGGTCGAGTTATGGAACGCTTTGGAGAAGCTCAAACTGTCGCCCTTGACATCTCTAAAGCTTTCGACCGGGTTTGGCACCGAGGTCTCTTAATGAAACTCCCTTCTTATGGACTACCCCAGTCTCTGTGTACTTGGATTGCGAATTTTTTAAAAGATCGCGAAGTCATAACTGTAGTGGACGGTTGCTCTTCTTCTCCCCATTCCATTAATGCGGGAGTCCCTCAAGGGTCCATTCTATCTCCAACCCTATTCCTCCTACATATCAATGACTTGCTCTTACGCGCCCCCATCCACTGTTACGCTGATGACAGCACAGTCCATGACAATTTCTCTTTTGACAAACCTCCTAAACAGAGTGAAATATCAGAAGCCCGGAAAGACCTTCATCAAAAAATAAATAGCTACCTCCACTCAATCAATACCTGGGGTGAAAGTAATCTTGTTTCATTTAACGTCTCAAAAACCCAAGCCTGTCTAATTTCTGCGAAGAGAAACCCCAATGAATTGCAAGTGTCTTTCAACGGAAGCACCCTACCTAACAGCAGCTCTATCGACCTGCTTGGAGTATCTATAACGAACCAATTACACTACAAGGGCTCCATCGAAGCTAAGGTGAAACTCGCCTCCAAAAAATTGAGCGTACTATATAGAGCGCGCAGATATTTTACTAAGACCCAGATCTGTATACTCTACAAAGCGCAAATACGCCCAATTATTGAATATGGCAGTCACCTCTGGAGTGGCGCCCCCCAATACCTACTGAATACCCTCGACGCTGTCCAAAGGCGTGCTATACGTCTGATTGATGATCCATCACTGACTGATGGATTGCAATCACTAGAACACAGACGCAGAGTCGGTATTTTAAGTTTATTCTATAGATACTACCACGGGAATTGCTCAGAAGAACTTGCATCTTTGGTCCCTCCTCCACCCACTCGCAACAGAGTCACTCGCTTCACTCAATCGCAGCATCCATTCACAGTGGACCTTCAACATATACGAACAAGTCGCTTCTCGAACTCCTTTATTAACTCAGCAGCCCGACTGTGGAACGATCTTCCGAATTCTGTGTTTCCATCTTCGTACAACCCGGGTCTTTTTAAAATCCGAATTAATAAACTCTTTTCTAGATTGCAAACCCCTCCCAACGCTACGTAGTGCGCTTCTTCGGAAGAGTAAAATGGACCCAAATCCTAATAGCTGGCGTCCCCTACGTAGACATGTTAAAAAAAAAAAAAAAAAAAAAATATGGTCAAACAAAAAAAATATAAACCAAATTTTGAATTAATTGAACTAACATATTTAACAAACCAAATATTTATTTAGAAATAATTGAAATAGCCCACCTAAGTGTTGAAGAATGATAAATTACTGATTTTCAAATAATAAGTACCTGCCAATAAATCTAAAGTTTAAGTTATGGTTTAAGTATTGAATTTAGAATAAAATATGAAATTATGTGAACAAAAAACTGATTTAATAGATAAACATTATTTTTGAAAAATAGTACAATATAATAATTTATAGTACAAGTCATTGAACCAGCCATTGTATGTAGTACAAGTCATTGAACGACTGTTAGTCAAGTAAAGGTTTTTTAAACAACTGCGATCGAGCGCCATTGTTGATTGTTTTGGCAGGGTTGAAATTCATAGTATAATTAGTTGCATGTAACTAGGGAATGCAATCCCGCAGGACGATGTCAATCCAGGTATTTGCGGGACTGAACAATCTTAGTACCGCTGGATCCAGGTATTTGCGGGATCCAGCAGGGTGGACTTAGATATCTTATCAATCATATAATAAAGACCTAATTAATACCTCGATCTACCAACCTTGTTTTTAGAGTTTTAAATTTATACCTAATCAAACACGTTCTTTGGGACATTTTAAATGGTTTATTAACATACTTACCTTTAGTTAGACATCGGTAAAGTTTGTCATAAATTGGCAAAGAATAAAATGAGACATAAATTTATATTACAAATTAAATTTAAATAATAACGTTCACACGATAAACAATATTTTTGTACAATAAGCATCATAAGTTTAAACATTATTTTGGAAATAGCTTCGTAAAAAAGTTAAAGTATTGTGTCGTCTGATAAACGGCTTCTGATATTGGACACAAGGTAGCCAGTGGCTGAAAAAGCTCGTTCAGATTCCACGCTGGTTGGCACAATAGTCATTTGCGCATTGTAAGTGAATTGAAGGTATGTGCCTTTCCACCGGACTCGAAATAATTCATTTCCTTCTTTATCAAAACCTCAATGTTGCTCATATTGCCAGATCTAGGTTGTTGGGCTGTTGATCTCGAACTCTTCATACTAATCAAAGTAAGTTTGAGTTCGTCTTGAAGTGACATTGGTGCTGCTGCTGCTGCGTATGTCTCCTGATTTGCGAGAGGAGTGTCGTCATCCTAAGGTTCATCAGCGTCAGCAGGAGCAGTGGCTTCTGCGTTGTTACCCATGTCCGTGTACTCTAGCCTTTCGACTATAGTTTTGATTGTCTTGCATATTAAACTTTTTGAAGGTAGACTAAATGTGTCATCAACATTAATAAATTGACTACTGTCTTCTTCGTACTTATATGGATCATGTAAGTATATAATAAAACCGCTGTCAAGTTAGTTCGCCGCTCTGAAATCCGTTTCCTCAACAAATCAACAAAGAGTAACACGTATGAATTACGCTTCTCTGTAATCCCGCCAGTCCAGCGGGATCCCGCAAAATTTTCGACCGAGATTAGTCCCGCAAAATGTCTGCGGGATCTCGGTATTTCGGGATCCCGTTTGGGATTGCATTCCCTACATGTAACACATTACATCCAACTGTTGATAGTATGTGTATAGTAAAAGAATACGTAAAAATCCATGTATTTTATAAATAAAAATAAATAAACGTACCAAACTATGAACCCTAGCATCTAAATTATTGAATATTTTTAAGATATTTTGTTTTTTATATAAAAAATGTATGTCAGGCAAGACTTGTGTGAAGGTCAGTAGGTACTTTTTCCTCTCTCGAATATGTAAACAGCTTGATGGTATGTATGTATGGAGATTAAGTATCAAACTACTGAGATTCCCCGTAAGAAAAGTTCAAGATGCACTGCGATAGTGTATATGTTTTTATAGAAAATTAAATTATCTAGTTGGTTTTTCTGCGTTTTTCAATATTTAAGAAAAATGGGAAATAAAGTCAGTAAAAAACACACAAATTATTATAAAAAATATACATAAATATATGTTTTTAATTTGATGCCAAAAAGAATAGTGTTTGTAATCATTTTTATTGACTCACAAACAGCGAAGTGTATAATTTTATTTTAATATTATATTTATTACGCTGCAGTTTATCAATGTTGGAGATAGTTTTTTCAAGTCAAGTTTGTTCAAAATGCAGAAAAATATCAATAAACATTATGTAGGTTTCCGTTGATTTAATTCACGTATAAAACTTTTTTAACGCACGTGATATTTATCTTAACTAACATGTAACTTCATCATGTATTAGGGTGTTTTAATAAATCATATTATATTCAATTACTAGATTCAGTGTTTTATGTTCTCTTAATTTCTCCCAAATGTAAAACAAAATGTTTAATTTTGTTTTATAAAAGTCTGTACTTAACATCTATAAAACATATTGTCATATAAAAGGAATATAACAGGTTCATCGACAACTACATATTATGTTTTATAAAAGTTTTTGTTTTTCATTTATAAAACCAACTGTTGAATAATAGGTATATAAACGTCACACTAATAATTTTATGTCGTATTGAAGTCATCCATAATACCACTATACAATCGTCTATTAAAGTTTTTTCTAAAACGTTTATAGGCCAATAAGTTGTTTAGATGTTATAATAATACCCTTTTTATGACGATATTGTCTTTTTAAAAATCTTTATACAACTGAAATGTTTTTACGACTTACAGATTTGTTAAGTTAACGTTTCGATTAAGACCATTATGTGATCCTTGTATAATTACGTTGCAAAAACGTTTATTGGACGTTGCAATTAGACTATTTAGTTAGAGGACTTAACCGTCAGATGTACAACGTCTATACGACTAACAGAGTTAGTTAATAACCACTATAAAACTCCTATATGACTAAAAGTCATAGGTATAACTCTTATTTATACGACTTGTTTGCTAGTTGGATTGTCTCTGGGGGAAACATAAAATTAAAATAGTCGCATCATTTCTATCTTCGGCCTTCGTGGCTCAGTTGGTTAGGTATCTGACTACTGATCCAAGGGTCCCAGATTCGATTCCCGGTGGAGATACAGTTTTTAATTGTGTTTTAAGTCTGGCTCTGTGAGACGATTAATACCATAAGCAGATCGTAAGTCTCCAGAATGTGGCAGCTTGTTATTGGTGCATGTTAAATAATTATTTGACATTGTACCTGTTAGTTGCCCGTGAAGCTACATAAAATAAAAAGTTATAATATAATATTATGCTGATTAATTATTTAAATGTTTTATCAAATGACAGAACGAACGCGTATAATATCTGTCAAATGACAAATGTCAACCACGGTAGACGGTGCTGCCAGGACTTAAATTTTTAGATATTATTGGAGAGTTGCACGAAAAAAATATGAATCCTTATGAAGAAGGGGTTGAACTTAACATTGTTTTTACTCCTCACTACCCCAAGGGGATTTATGAATTCGCAATTTTTAAAGTAATTTTTTATTGCAGATTATCAACTAGTATCATGCTGGGATTGCATTCTGAAAGTTTCATCACAATGTATCTGTGTGTGTGTGCTGTGTACCTACTATAATATGCTACGTACGGCGTGTTTATTCTAGATTATCGATTATAGACTAAAGTGCTCATTCGATTATTTTCAAATTTTGCAAATTTGTATATCAAAAACTCGCATAGACCTCATTAGATTTTGAAGGATATCTGAATAGTGGTTCTCATTTTTTTTAACTGTCAAATATTTCAAAGTGACTCCCATGCTCAGGAAACTCGAAATTTGTTATTTTTATTTTCAAATTGCTAAAAGGGCACATCACTTAAATAAAATGTCATTAATAAATATCAATTTTTCATAATAATATATTTAAATAATAAAAGAATTAAACTCACTAATTTCATAAAATTGCCGAAAACTTTCTATTGAAACTTTGAATACTCTATAGTGACTTGTTAGTGAGGAGTTTAGCGTTGGCCACAACCCACTCGTTTGTATTAAACTTGACCTAAGTAAAAGATATAAAAACTTAAGTCACCTATGGCTGTGTACCTACAGAATGCCTACAAGATATTTCAATCAAGTAACCTCATCAATAGATGATAATATCAACGGCCGGATTAATTTGTAATATTTATTACCTCGAGTAAACTGTGGGTTATTTTCACCGATATCAGGTTTTGTTTTTTTTTTCGTTCGCGAATGCTTCACAGTTGTCGTCACATATCATAAATCTGTTTCCACGTACTTACGTCTGATTATATTTGTATAGTTTACATAACATAAAAAAATGGAATTGCGCTATTTTATAACTCTTAAATAAACAGAAAAGAACGTAAGGAAAAGAATAAAAAAAAAGAAATAAAATTAAAAATTTAATTTTCTATAAAAATATGTACCTACATTATGGGTACATTTCAAAATTTTTTAAACAATTTTTAAAAATTTAATTTATTGATTACATCGTTTCATACAATTTGTAAGGCAGTATACACTACACAATATCTACGGGGACTCAATAGTTTGGTACTTCTCCAAACATACATACATACATACCATCATGCTGTTTTCATATTCTGGGTAGGAAAAAAGGACTGAACTCCATACTATCCTATCCTGACATAGGTTTATCTACATGAGATAAACCTATGTCAGGATAGGATATGTTTTATATAGAAAACAAAACATCTTAAAATATTTATTAATTTGTGTTTTAAAGTGTTTATAGTTTGGTGCGTACCTACCTATTATTCAACTATACATACTATCGCCATCGACAGTTTGATCTCATGTGTTACATGCAACTAGTTTTAAATAAATTTATCCTCTGCTTTGAATCGAACCCAGGACGTCGGTACAGAAGGGACGTCTTACTGCAATGGCACGTCGATCGACTATGGTCAATTTGTATATTATACCTATAGTGTTAAAACCATCTCTAAACCTCTCTTATGTGTAAAAACTAGAAACTCTCTGATTGTAAAACTATGTCTGATTCATTAACTGCAGTGAAACCTCCTCTTTAATTAAAAACGTAATTATATTTTTGATTTAACTACTTATTATCAAACTGTACATTAAAACATGTTGAAATTTAATTACGAATATTTCACGTTGTGGGAAATATACATTATACACTGACTTCCTAAAAATATTAAATGATTTTCATTGAATATTATACATAGGTAAATTTTAAACGTAGGTACTAACTAATATGTATCTATTGAATCTAGCCTTTTCGTATATATTTTTTTATTTTTTTTTAAAAAATTGGGCAACGTACAATAATATTTCTTTAAACAAATATAATAAGTAAGAAAAACAAGATAAGTAATTGTAATTTAATCTGTAAAGTCTGCAATTCATGTTTGTAGTTATTACCAAATTTGTACTTCATATGTTTCAAAAATATTTGTTGTATTCGTTCTATAGGTACTGTTAATATAAATATTATATTGTGGATTCCAGATAACTGGCGCATGCTCCAATTGACTTCTAACAATCGTGTTATGTATAGTAAACTAAATGTTTTCACTTGAGTCAATGGTTTGCATACTCTCATCAGCAGGCCAAGTCAGTAAAAAAGTCGAGATCCGACAACGTATCGCCGCTCTTCTCCCCATGTTTACGCCCGTGACGACAATTCGTAGTCACTAAGCGCTGTCGAGTTCGCAAATGCACTTATTAGTATTTGTCGCCGTTAGGCTGGATTGTGGTACATTTTTGAATTATCATTTATGGCAATACACAATATTTTCCCCATGATTTGAATAAATGTCAAATTTGTTTACTTAAATTTGTTAAATAAATATAATATGGTCATATTTTTAAGCACGAAAGCGAGTTATAATACGATTAAATTAAGTTTCTTTTGTGTTTATTGAATGTTTTGAGAATAATATTAAAAATTATTTTTAATTATATTTCGATCAATTTATCAAGTGTGATGACAGCAGCGTGTTATTTTTTTTACTAAAAACTACGCCGAATTTTCTTTTGTTAAGTGTAAAAATACATATGTGATAAAATAGCTTACAAGAATACTTTCTCAAAATCAAAAATTATTTCAAATCTATACCTACGGAAAACATTTACGGACGCATATTTCCAATAAATATATAACCATATAAAACTTGTTACGTGGTAATTAGCAAAAAATAAATTACGCGGAATATTTAAGGTGTTTGAAGAATCTCTTAAACGGCGTCGTTTAACCCGTTTATATAATTATTCTCAAAATAAATATGAAATTCGGCATTGTTCGCGTAAAAAATGACATTTAATTCAACATGGCGGCGTTAGATCTTGTCTCTCGACTCGATGTCGACCCAATCTCGCCGTCAAATAAGTGGGCGAGAACGATTCGACGCGTTATCTGCTTAGTGACTACCAAAACTGTCAAAATATCGACTAGTCGATATTTTGACAGTTAATCTCGACATTTATCGGTCGAGATCTACTTACAGACTTAGCCTGCAGGAATTCCAACATTTTATAAACTTTTAAATGGTATTTCTTTTTATTTGAAAATAAAAAGAAATAACAGGCGTTTTATTGTTACATAAATATATTATATTTTGGGAAGGAACCAATTGTAAATTTCATTTTTTTTTAACCTTTCCTACTCTGTTATAGTACCTACCACTTCGCAAAATAAAAAAAAATACTTCACATAAAAGAGTTTGTTGACATTTTTTTTTCCTTTTTTTAAAAGAATAAATATGTCATTTGTAAACAAGTGCATTTACACCCTCTTACATTCCCTAAAATAAGCATAAATACTTGTGCTATAGGTGAACGAAATAGGTCGTGGCAGGATTCGAACTCACGACCACCTGATTACTAACCCAGCGCGCTAACTGCACTGCCACCAACCATCTAAAAAATAACATATATTAACACAAATCACAATATAACTAATCAATTGAAAACATTGGTGGATATATTAAACAAAATAAAATATTACTAAATAATATCGTTAAATAATTTGTCATATAAAAAAACGACTTCAAAATGAATGTACCTATGTCAAAATATATAAATTTGGTGGTCGGTTTTCTCTACCAATCCCATGAGGAACATGGCGTGATGTGTTTGTATTTATGTAGTAATATTATCTTTCATAGAATTCGCCTATACGCAATAAGCAAATTGATGAGTTATGATTTCTCATGATTTCGATCATCAAACCTCTTGGCTTAGTTCAGATGGAACCACCCCAGAAGTAATCCCTTTCTATTGAAAAAGGAATCTTCGAAGTAGGACGACGTGGTAAAGAATATTATTATTTTTTATTTATTTATTTATTCATTGATTAACAATTAAGTTACATAACACATTTACATTATAGCGTCCCCCGTTAGGTAGGTGAGTACCTACCCGTGTTGAAGGTCTATATTACATTATAATTTACAATATTTTATCATGTTACACTACATTATATTATATTCCAACATACTATACTGAATAACACCATATTACATCCTACCATATTACATTGAGAAGACTTTGCATATTGCAGACAATTGCAGAAGACTTTGCATATTGAAGAGTTTGATAATTTTTCTCGCGAGTTCCATCATCAGAACTCGATTAAATTCATATGTGTAATATCATGTATAAAGCACTTCTGCAGAATGCAAATTGAAGGCTTGGATGAATTTCTCAAGGATCACATGATCATATATGACCAAATTGAAATGGGACCAATCGGAAGATACTCTCTTTCTAATGAAAAAAGAATTATCGAAATCTGTCAACGTGGTAAAAAGAAATCACTGAACATACATACATAAATGCAGTTGAATATATGCAATTGAAACGAGATCACTAAGAAGAATCTGTAATAGGGCGATGTATGACAGGCTCAGAAATGAGGACATAAGGAAAGAATCTAAGATAAAGAAAGATGTCATTAATAGAATGAAAGTGATCACATTGAGATGGTTTCGCCACATGGGGAAAATGAATGAGGAACGCCTGACGAAGAAAATATACATTGCGGACAGGAATGGAATGAGAGGTCGGGGCCGTCCAAGGAAGGGATGGCACGTCCATGTCAACGGTATTTTGAAAGACGGAAATGTCAGAAGCATGAATAATAAACGAACATGTATAAGACGATATAATATGAATGTCGACGAGGCGATAAATGTGTGTCAAGAAATAAATAAGTGGCGTTCGGTTCTCTCTGCCTACCCCGCGAAGGACATGGCGTAATGGTTCGTATGTATGTACTTACATAAAAAAATTTCACTTCGAATTGATAACTTCCATCGATTAAGTCAGTTAAAAATACAATAATCTTCATACAGTTGGATTTAATTATAAAATGACAAAACTATGACGAAACTCAAAATATGTTATCTCTACCTATTGATATAAACAAATACGTTAAAAACTTTCAATCATAACCTTCAATTGTAACTTGTATAGTAGAGGAGCCTAAAATATGTATTTCGTATCAAAATCTATTATCAAATTCGACACATATAGGTATAATTAATCTTTAAGTGGCTTTGGGCGTATCATGTAAGTAGGTACTTGGATGAAAAGGCACATCAAGTGTTAAAACGGATATCCAATGAAACAGAATAGATGAGATTATGTAATAAAGAAGGATTGTGTCTAGTGTGTGTATGGCGGATGCTCAAATATTTATTTTTGTCATCGGTTCAGCCACCTTAAACGTGTAGACACCACCGATGTACATATGTACTTCATTCACAGAACCGGATTTCCTAATTATTAGGAAAATGTTTTTTTGCTATGGCTACGTAGGGTATACCAGCAATCATTACGATTTGGATCCATTGGACTCTTTCGAAGAAGCGCGCTACGTTGCGTTGGGGAGGTTTTCCAATGTGCAATTTTTTTTTTAATAAAATAACTGATCAGTACTTTTTCTTCTCAGCCACTGCTGTATGGAGGCCTCCTTAAAAATTTTCCACCGTCTCTATCCTGGGCGTCCCTGTGCTACATTTTTCCTGTTTCTTATTTGACGTCAATTCTAAATAACATAACAAAAAATTATGGACAATCCTATCCGCCATTATTTTTTGATGTCATCATATTGATGTAAATGAAAATTGATTTTAAATGTAACAAATGGAGATATGATACATAAAAGTGACTAAAATAGAAATGGCTTGGACGCATTGAACGTATGGATAACGCGTCTGTCGAAAATGTTATTATTTTTTTATTTTAATTTATCAGGCAAAAATCAAAAACTTCTATGTACAGCAAATATCGTGGAAAAAAATACTATAAAACAAAAGCATGTAACAAAAAAATAATCGAAAAATAAAGAATGTAAAAATAGGTTAGTAACGGAAATCAAAGTTAAAAAGTTGGCACGACCACATCATGGAAAGACACGATGTGTGAGACGATGCATGGGCCTAAATGAAACTAATATTGTTTGTTATTAAATTATGGGATTTTTATTATAGGTTTTGCGTCCTTAGTTTTAGTGACCTATATAATTACATATTTTAGTAAAATTCTATGGATGTTATATGACCATTGCTAACGTAACTTATGTAGGTATATCTGAATATTACTTACTTGCTCGAAAAATTCCCCTACTTTCTTAAAATATCAAATGAGGTTCAATATTTTGTTTATATTAAATCAAGTTGAATAAACTGGATTGTTTAATTAATGATTAAAGCAGGTTTATTTAAAATAACTCTTTCAATCATTAATAACACAAGACTGCAAGTTATATTTAAGCAATGGATTCTGTTCAAACAATCTCAGTTTAAATATTCACTGCTCCAATTAAATAAGGCCTCATTTTATGACCATCGTAGGTATTTCTTTACCAGATATTTTATTTCATATTCCAATGCTTCCTTAAGCCTAATTAATACATTGGTAATATTTTAAAAATAACCCAATAACGAAACAAGTTCTTTGGAGACTTTATCTTCTCAGAATGAAACAAGCTTTCTTTTCGAACATCGTACTAAACAAAATCATTTCAAATAACTTTCCTCCTCCTCCTTTCTTTTCGCTCGCACAAATGATTTGTAGTTATGCGCGCCAGAGAGAGACCATCGCCGTGTGGGACGAAGTCTTCCGGCAATCGTTCGCCTCCGGGTGACTGGGGACTTTGTCGAATTACTCCGAACAACCTATCTATCCAAAGAGCGTTACAAAGTGTATGAAGACGCGTTAATTATCACATTCATCCAACCAAATAAAGTATTACAGTTCATTTTTTTAATAAAAAATCCTTAAAAGACCAAACTTCAAATACAGCTAACAATAGAAATAAAACAATCGTATGTAGATAGGTGATAAAAGAAAATCTACCAGGAATTATAATGCAATGTTAGTCCGTCCCTTGTAAGAAGTAAAGTTATTTAGTGAAGGGCTTATGAACATGTTACGGAAAATGTCCCATCTCATTGCTACACGTGGAAATCATACATACATACATACATATAAACATACATACATGTTTATTAATGGAAAACAGAGGAACACACTTATTTTAATTGCTACTATTTATATGACAATAAGTACTACACAAATATAATCATGTAATATAAACATATTTTCGATAGCTCAGTACCAAAAATATAAAACAATTATATTAGTTATTTTAGTTAATGAACACATCATTTAAAAATGTGTTTTTGCTTATAACGCTAAATCTAGTGTCTGAAGTTATGGTATATTTTAAAAACATTAATACACTATGAAGTTCCGTATTAGTGAGGATAACTATCGCGTGCGTTAAAAAGGGTTGATACGTGATTTAAATTATGGGTAACTCAAAATTTGTTAAATTTTTGCATTTAAGAGCAATCTTTAATTTATGGTTCATTCATTTAGATTTTATGCACTCTTTAGGCACATTTTTTTATTTCTCTATGACATATAGTAATGGGGTAATTTAAAATAATTGCTAAAAAAAGGATTTTTTATGGGAATTCATGATGAATTTTATAATTGTGTGACAAAAATTCATTAGAGAAATATTGAAAATACCTATGTTATTTTTTTTAGAAACTTATTTGAGAAATTTAATTTCATATTGTGGTGTTAATGATATGCCCCCTTAAAATTATAAAAACAGATCTGTATGTGGCAGAGTGGTGGTGCACTGGTCTAGCAATCAAGTGAAATTGGATACGATTCCTTGACCTATTTCGTTCACATAAAGTCCAAGCTTTTTGGGAACGTATGAGGACTTATACGTAGGTACTTGTTGTAAGAATATGTTTCATACCGAAATAATAGTTACCTATTTGTGGTGACAGGAAAATTATTCGAAAAACAATTATTCGAATTCACAATTTTACGAAAATCAATTTTACGAATGGCAATTATTTGAATCACATTTTTTCGTAAAACAATTTTACGAACACACAATTATCAGAAATTACGATTGTTCGAATTTTTATGACGTCATGTTGGTAGCATTGTGAGAGGAATAAACCATAGATTTTTATTATAATATACTAGATGTAGTTAGCAAATTTTGTATGAATCGAAGTGAGATATTTTTCCTGGGAATTTTTGACGTTTTTGAGAAGATTCGAAATTTTGAGAGAATACCGACTAATGTGAATTGTTTCCGGATTTTTTTTTCGTGAAAAACACTTTGTTTATTAAGATATAGAGAACAGTTAACTAGGGTGTGTTGAAATGTAAGGAAAACTGCAATCTGTTGCCAACCAAAACGTCAAACGCGCGATATTCCATGACTCACTCTTTGCACGGAGTAATACATCTAGTATATTATAATAAAAATCTATAAGAGTACCCAACAGTAATACAACAAGTAATATTTAATAGTCTACATGGAATATATTTTAGTGACAACAATATTTCAGAAAGAGAGGCAACATAATGACATAAAAATATATGAAATTCGGTCAATTTGGATTTCAAACAAATGTTAGTTCGAATAATTTGCTTTCGGACAATTGTCATTCTGATAACTGATTTTCGAAAAAAAATTATTCGTTCAATTGCGCATTCAACAATTGTTTCATAGAATTTTCATGTAATCCCTATTTATGGAGTTGTTCCAATACCTAGGCTCAATAATAACCAGTAACAACGATGTTAGTGTCGAGATTAAAAGACGAATAGCTGTGACAAATAAATGCTATTTCGGTATTTACCGACTTCTCAAGTCCCAATTGTTAACACGAAATACTAAGTTGCCATTGTATAAAACATTGCTGCGACCAGTAGGTACTTGTATATGGGCTGGGTGATTAATAGGAAGGATGAAAATGCGCTGTTGGTTTTTGAACGGAAGGTGTTGAGAAAAATCTTTGGGTCTTTTTGTGAGAATGGAATATGAAGGACAACCATGAGCTGGAGAACTTTTACAATGATCTTAGCATGATTAAACATACAAATACATCGACTTCAATGGTAAGGGCACGATCTGCGAATGGAAGAAGGCCGAACTCTAAAGAAGATTCTCGACACACGACCGGAGGGGAGACAAGGTGTGGGGTGACCCAAGCTTAGATGAATGGACGGCATACAGGAAGATTTAAGAGGATTGGCGTTGCAAATTGGAGAGTGCAGGCGATGGACCGGCCTAAATGGTGAAAAATTCTGAAGATGGTCAAGGCTCAAAATGGGGAGTAGCGCCAATGATGATATGCATGACAAATAAAATTGTGGTTGAAATTAAATACAATACATAGTTGCCCATTTAGTATGATAACGTAAAAATTTGATTTAAAAAGAAGATTGAAAAAATCTTGACAGTTACCAAGTATGTATGCACTAACTTCGACGAGAACTCTACGACGATGTCCGAGGGAATTTCTTTGGATCCATTGGACATGCGGACCTTGTAGCCACGAAGAGCAACTATAGGGCTTTCAAGACTTTCTGTCTTAAATTCGGTGCACTATTATCTTCACTATCACTGAGCAGTAAGCCAGTTGTTTCCACATGATTAGCTCTCTGCAAGGTTTTAGAGTTCTCCTGACTCTTCGAATATTCTTTATGTGTTCTTTCAGAATTTTGCAAGGGGTCGTTATTAGTCCCCATAAGCAGAACGGGTGGTGGTGGGGGAAGAAAAGTTACCAAGTATGTATGAGGCGGTGTATCTACTAAACTACAGTTGCCTTCAATACCTCACTCAGTAGGAACACTGGCCTTATATAGGTACGTAAATATATATCAAAATATTGCATAAGTTAGAAATAAAAATTAAAATATGAAAAATTTTCCCGAGAAATAAAATTATTTTCATATATATTTTTTCCTCAAAGCAACACTAAAATATATTGACATTAGATTTAAGTTACAAAATACCAGAGTGAGTCTACACTACAATATCAAATACCAGAGTGAGTCTACACTACAATATCAAATACCAGAGTGAGTCTACACTACAATATCAAATACCAGAGTGAGTCTAAACTACAATATCAAATACCAGAGTGAGTCTACACTACAATATCAAATACCAGAGTGAGTCTACACTACAATATCAAATACCAGAGTGAGTCTACACTACAATATCAAATACCAGAGTGAGTCTACACTACAATATCAAATACCAGAGTGAGTCTACACTACAATATCAAATACCAGAGTGAGTCTACACTACAATATCAAATACCAGAGTGAGTCTACACTACAATATCAAATACCAGAGTGAGTCTACACTACAATATCAAATACCAGAGTGAGTCTACACTACAATATCAAAAGCGGATGAGTAACAACTTATGCCGGTGTTTTTTACGCAAAATTAATCATCGCTGGTTAATTCAGACATACAATTACTTAGATATAAGTTACATACCACATACTTGGTGACTCAGTTCGATTGAATTGGGTACTTACTTACAATCACCCAGAGACAAGATTTCATACCAATTTATTTGTTGGCTCGTTCTGCGCACGGAAAAATGATACATTTCACCATGTTATGAATGTTCATTCATTCATTCACTCCTAAAATCAACTAATAACTTTATCAATAAATAAACATTGCAATTAAGATAGGTGGTGGTAGAGCGGTTATTTAGAGTTAGTAATCCAGTGGTCGCAAGTTCGAATCCTGCCTCGACCGATTTCGTTCACCTATAGCACAAGCATTTATGTTTAATTGAGGGAATGTATGAGGATGTATATGTAGGTACTTCTTACAAGGACATATTCGTTCCAGAATGTGGCAAATCGTTATTGGGTACATGTTTCATTAATTTGAATTTAATAAACCTGAGTAGGTAGTATAAGATATTGTGACTAAAATATTCAAATAACCGAGGTAGGTCACACTGACGTATCCCCTTTCTTTCATGATCGTTGTTTTCATTTAAACTTACAAAGTGATATGTATGTACGCAGCAGTTTAAATTCAAATTCCAAAACATGTTAAATAAAAACACATAATCTAGTGTGAAATAATATAAAATGTTAATTAAACAATAACACTTATGTGCAATATGTGAAAAGAAAATATTTTAGGTAGGTACCCCTTGATGAATAGACGATCTTTTTTATCATAGATAAGTTTAATGCCTTCTCAAGCTTTCGAAATTTAAGGAATTACGGTCGAATTTGGAAGTCTACTCGATCTCTAGTAATAATTAAAATTGAATTACTCATGTTCGTTTGTCATATGTTGTATGTACGAAACAAAATATATTACAGGACGAGAGATAAAATATATTACCTATGTGAATTTCAAACATACATATTTCTAAACAACTTTACATTTATTGATTGATGATGAACCACACAAGATAAACTTCCAGCCTGCTGGACTTGTTTCTAAAACAAGGAAATCGCACCGTTTTATATTTTACCTGTTCCTCAGCTTGGACTTGGTAATTATTAACGGGT
This sequence comes from Molanna angustata, assembly GCA_963576475.1. Taxonomy (NCBI): domain Eukaryota; kingdom Metazoa; phylum Arthropoda; class Insecta; order Trichoptera; family Molannidae; genus Molanna; species Molanna angustata. Next base: position 390,216 of record OY754968.1, read on the forward strand.
TGGCGCATTTGTATCTAGGTACAAGACCTCTGGCACTTCCAAATCGTTATTGGTCATGAAGCTTTGAAATTAAGTGATTCATAGGAATTTCGTTGAGAGCAATGTTGTATTAATATGTAGGTAGGTATTACAATTCTCGGTAGAGATGAATACGATTGAAACAAACATTTTTAATCTCATAGTAAAACTATGCGCAAAGCATTGCGATCCTTGCTTCAACATACGTAGAAACCTAAGTGTAAATGAGTCGATTTTACTTTCTATGATTTTTCTTCAAATAGATCTGCGTTCCAATTCTACACGATATTATTAATTTAATCCTGATCTTTCGAAGAGGATTTTCAATGTTCAACTCTTTCATCTCTTTGGCTGTCTTCCCGATGTTAGCCGACTCCCTAGTATTTAGTGTATTTTAGTTTAGCGCAGCCTTATTGGATTCATCTTTTCCAGTTGGTCACTCCTTCTTTACCTGCTCCATGTCGATTTTAACAATTACATTTTAATCTAAAAGTTAATTCGTTTATTGAATTTCAACAAAAATAATTACGTTAGTTTGCAAGTAAAGAACTGTGCCAAAATAATGTCGCATAAGAAAGCCAAATTGACTACACTGAAATCATCTGGATCACAAAATACGAATTGTTTAAAGTAATTGCATCAAATCAATGAGTAAATCTTTTGAGTGAAATATATATCTTGAAAATGCATACTGAGCTCAGATAGATTATATTTGATACATTCTATGATCTATATTGCTAAAGGAGACTTGAGTTAAACAAGAAATTCAATATTGACTCAAAGTCTATGATTTATGCTACTGTATGTAAGATGTACGATGTACAACGTCATTTAAGTTTCCCGAAATTCATGTGACGATGAGTCATGTAATATTAGTTGGAGCTTGTCCTCTTAAATTCTTTTCTTAGTGCATCATTTAATTACAGACAATTCTTTGGCAATGTGATGAACGGTCTAGGACACTTGGCTGTGGCCACTTGGCTGCGGGACACTTGGGTGCGGGACACTTGGCTGCGAGACACTTGGCTGCGGCGGACATTTGGCTGCGGGACACTTGGGTGCGACGGACACTTGGGTGCGAGCCCACTTGGTTGCGAGTCCATTTGGTCGCGACGGACACTTGGGTGTGAGCCCACTTGGTCGCGAATTCAAAAATATTTTTTTCTGCCTAGGGCTGAAGTTTTTCGTGCTGATTTTTGTAATGCTCTTTATCATATAAGTAGTTGATATACAAGTAGGTATATACAGACATTAAAAATATAAAAAAATACATTTATTTTATTTATTTATTTCATCTTCTTGAAATTATAATTAGTACACTGGCGGGCTTATTGCCTAGTGGCAATTTCTTCCAATTTCTACTTATGTTTGAAATTGTAAAGTAAAAACAAGGTTATTAAGCCAAATTATTTTTTACACTATAAAAATATGAGAATTTTTCATACACACTAGTTGCATGTAACACATGAGATCCAACTGTCGATAGCGATAGTATGTATAGTTGAAGAATAAGTAAGTACCAAACTATAAACCAATAAATCGAAATTATTGATTTTTTTTAAGATATTTAGTTTCCTACACAAAACATGTAGGTATGTATGCCGACCGCCGTGGCACTGTTGGTAAGCCGTTCGGTTTCTGTGCGGGCGTCCTGGATTCGATTCCCAGTAGAGGAGAAATATATTTAAATTCATTTCTCACGCAAATATTGCTTCTCTGGGCTGGAAACACTGGTTAGTTGGAAGAAATTGCCATACGGCAATAAACTCGCCACTTGCGCATGGTGCAAGGAAGTGTTTATTATTATTATGTATGTCAAGATAGGATAGTATGGAGGTTAGTCCTTTTTTCCTACCCGGAATATGAAAACAGCATGATAGTATGTATGTATGTTTAGAGATTAAGTATCAAACTATTAAGTCTTCTTACATATTGTGTATAGGCGACAAAACAAAAAATATAATGAATTAGAAAGATAACTTATCTAGTTAAACATCAATTCATACATACCATCACGCCGTATCCCTAATTTATGTGATCTAAACAGTTTTTACTCTCCACACTATGGAATAATGGAGTCATGATTTCACAATTTTTAAGTGTAATTTTTTTCCATCAGTTTCTCAACGAGTATCATGTAGAGAGTGCACACTGTGAGTTTCGTCGTGATGTGTTTGTATGTATGGCGTATGGCGTTCGGCGTAAGGAATTATTTTAATGTATCCTCTCTACAGCCCAAACTATAAGTCCGATCGACTTCATATTTACATCATATGTGTATAGTGGATAGATCTAGAGCTGATTAGTTTTCCATAGATATCCGTTAATTTCTTCTCTATGATTTCATCTGTCGAAATTTTCAAAATGCTCTCACGTTATGGAAATTCGAGTTTTTTGTAAACTGATAAAATTTTGATTAAACAAAAATACACTCATTAAAAATGCGTTCAAGGACTGTCAAAATTTAAAGAAAAAAATCTATGGTTTGCCATATCGATGTGAAACAAATTTCATATTTGTATGAAAAATGTATATAACAGTAAAATAGTAAAATAACTTCTGTAAGGGAAAATTAAGTGATCAACTGGCACTTGTAATTGGCTGCCCAGTTTTGTAGTAGCTTGCCCTTATTTGATGGAACAACGATGTATAGTAACTTTTTAGCTGTAAGTGGTTCTTTAAATAAAAATAAATAAATAAATATAAAGAGCATTACAAAAATCAGTACGAAATATTTCATTCCTAAGCAGAAAAAAATATTTTTGATTTCGCGACCAAGTGGGCTCGCACCCAAGTGTCCGTCGCGACCAAATGGACTCGCAACCAAGTGGGCTCGCACCCAAGTGTCCGTCGCACCCAAGTGTCCCGCAGCCAAATGTCCCCCGCAGCCAAGTGTCTCGCAGCCAAGTGTCCCGCACCCAAGTGTCCCGCACCCAAGTGGCCGCAGTCAAGTGTCCCATTCCGTGTGATGAATACTTACTGAGATTAACCATCATTTAGTATTGGTTGGAATTTTATGTTTTTTTATTTATTTTCATCATGTGCCAATATATGTAACATGTCTTCTTCTTCTTCTGGTTGCATATTATCAGGTTCCCCCAACGTCGAGTTGCTCGACCGTCTCAATATCGGTCCATTCGCAGATGTTCCTCAAACACGACATTTATTTATGCCTCTGCCTCTTATTTCCTTAATCTTGCCTTTGAGGATCAATTGCAGTACACCGTACCTCGGTCCTTGGATTGCTGCATGCCGCAAATATGAAATGTTTCGTTGCTTTATGATGGACAGCAATTATCTTTGTCAGCTCTTTGAAAGCCTTTGATTTTGGTGTACCTATGTCAACTGTCATAATTCCGAATAAATATTTAATTTATTCCTATAATATCAGTTTAATTTTTACTCTCCACACTATGGAATAGTGGAGAGTTATGATTTCACAATTTTTAAGCGTATTTTTTGTACATCAATTTCTCAGTGTATATCGTACGCCGTAAAGGTGATCACTATACGCCGTACAGATTTTACTTTCTGTGTCATCTCTTGAACCCAAATATAAGTCCGATCGACTTCATATTAACATCATACATAATATGTATAAAGTGCATAGACCTAGAGCTGATTAGTTTTCCATAGACAACTTTTAATTTCTTCTCTATGAATTATATGAGTTCATCCTTTACGTTGTTTTTTTTTGTGTCCTCTCTACAGCCCAAACTATAAGTGCGAATGACTTCATACTGATATCGTATATGTAAAGTCCATAAAATTAGAGCTGATTAGTTTTCCATCGATATCCGTTAATTTCTTCTCTAAGATTTCATCTGTCCAAATTTTCAAAATGTTCTCACGGTCTGGAAAATCGAGGTATTTTTATACTGTTTGTAAATTTCATGCAATAAAAATACATTCATCAAAAATGCATTCAAGGATTTTTAAAATTTAACGAAAAAATATATGGTCTGTCATATCTATCTAAATGTGAAATAAATTTCATATTTGTATGAAAAATGTATATAACAGAAGTAAAATAGCTTAAATTGGGAAAATTGGATGATCAACTTCATATATGATATTGTATGTGTCTCTATAGACAAGTGTATGTTTTTACTCTCCAATTCTATCTTCCTCAAGGGGTAGGCAGTGAGAACCAAACACCGCATTCTTCTATCTTGACACATATACATCGCCTCATCAACATTGATACACTGTCTCATACAGGTATCATGTAGAAAGTGCATACTATGTATGAGTTTCGTGACAATGTTTCTGTTTGTATGGTGTGTTGTGAAAACTTTTTTCCTCGGGGAATCTTATATTTGTTTAAGAATCTAATAGAAATGTACTTCTTAAAAATACATTTAGAGATTATAATCTTTCAAGAAATAAATTAAACACTTACTATGATGTGGAAAGTTTAGTGTTGACACTAAACTCTCTTATAATTTTCGTGTGATTGATTAGTTTAATATTTACCAATCGTTACAAAGTAAGTATATTGCATTATATGCAAAACATCCCGGTTCATAAGTTGAATCTTTTCCTTGTATGATAATATATTGAAGGTGGCGCCAAGATGCCAGTGGTAAGCAGTTGTTATCCATGTATCCCATTATAGATCCCTAGTAGGCACACCTACAATTTATTGCACGCAATCAATACACCCTGTAATATTTATATTCCTCCCTGTCATTAAATAATATGCAGTTTCCAACTACTTCTCACGACGTTATGACTTATATTCAAATATGGATATTTAATATATGCAATGCACGTCTGTCCTTGATTATTCAGTCTAAATTTTAAGTATCTTATCTACATATATTATTTCTATAATGTCAATCTCTCGGGCAGTATCCCACATTCTGATGTATTCACTGCTAGTCATGATTGCTACAAGAATTCTTTATATAGATGCATAACGGCGTAAACCTGAGTATTGTTAAACAATTTCAATTTGTGTATTTATTTTGATTTTTGTTTGTTATCTAACAGATTCTGTTATTTTTCACAACAGTAACAAATTAGGTCCATCTCCCTTCTTTTTTCCTTCCCTTCCTTTCCCATCACGGACAAATGTGTGAAATATATGAATATGTAATAATTTTAAGTATATTTAAATTTATTTTTTGTTGTATAGTAAGTACATACTTCTATGATTATTTAATGTACATCAATTGTGGCCAAATTAATTGGTCTGTCTTTTTTTTATTTCATAGTGTATTATCTCTGTTTAGGTATCTTATAAGACTGTATTTGTCCCTTGAGTAAATAAACACACTTGGACCCATATTTTGTTTAACTATTATAGTCCTCTTGACCAAATGTATTTAATATACACCTGTTTATTAGTAAATTAATAAATGTCCCACATAAGTATGTATGTATGTAGTTTACCTGTGATTATCCTTTCAGGCTTCATGGTCCAAATATTATCTTCAAAGGTTATAATTTCTTTAAGACCCTCCGTTCTTCATTATGGTTGGAAAGAAAATATGGGTGCAGGCAGATTACTGCGTGTATATTTAGATATTTCCCTCAGAATTGATTCAATAGTAATCGTTTGGAAGTGTTAAATTAAGTGAAAATAAGGATTTAAACACTTGGTGGTCGGTATAGTTTAGTGTCCTCTTCTGGATGAAATGAGACTATAATGATATTATGTAGTTAGCGGTAGACTGCTGTTAAATGATAAATATCCTTTGGCTACCCGGAGTGGTCATCCGAGGGTTGGGGAAGGTCCTCAAATAGAAAAGGATCATATTCTGAATGTGCGATGGACCGTCGCCTCATCAAAGATATAGAAAATCAATTAATTGGAAAATCCACATAAGAACGTTCCGTCGTCTTTTGAAGAATATCTGGACGGGTTGTAAAAGATTTTTTCAAAGACGTTGTGAGAGCGCTGGTGATCAGGGCTAGAACTATGTTGTACATTGAAATCAGATACATCTCAGCTGACAAAGAAACTTCCTCATTTATGTTTTATTTTTTTATTTCCATCTTTTCTCATTTTTTGCACGTTTTACCTGTTTTTTCTATGATGAAAAAGCAGGGAACTGAAAGAATCTTCTTGTTCTTCTTTCATCAGCTATCTCTTCTCTGCTGTACAATGTACATATGCTGGCCTCTTCTAAACATTTCCTCTCATCTCTGAAGTAATAATAATAATAATAAACACTTCCTTGCACCCAGCGCAAGTGGCGAGTTTTTTCCCGTACGGCAATTTCTTCCAACTAACCTTATTTTCATCTAAAATATTAAATAACATAATACGTTACTTAGGCTATTTCATAGTCCATATTATGTTGTTTTTTTTTTACTTATTACGTACATATTATAGTGATGTTCCATAAATCTTTTCAGATCTAATGGCTTTATTACTCTGTCTTATGTATTTCTATTATATTCCTTATCCAATAAATATATTTTTACTATTTTTTTGTAAATATTTTCACAAACGTTTCTTTATTTTTAATAACCATCTACTTTATTACTTAAGATAAATAAATTTAAGAGATCTTATAAAACATTCATAAAAACGGTGCTATGTAAATCATCCAAATTTTCAAATTAATATTATGCTCCCAAAAAATATAAATTATTATATATCTTACAAAAATATTTTTTTAGTTAATAGATTATTATTTTACTGCGCAGTTTAAACTATGTTGCATAGAATAAATCTCATGGGTACTACTCAAGACAGACGAAACAAATAATAAATTACTTATAATTGATTTTTAATTTGACTCCGTGTAAATATTGGATTTTCGTGCCATCGACGCGTTAAAGAGCATATAATATATAGGTAAATCATTTTCAGACATCTTTAATTATTCCACGTTTATAATGTTCTAATATTATTATTTTTAAATGGTGAAATTTTCACTCAAGGGAAACTCACACTCAAACCACATATTTAATTAAGTTTCCTTTAGTATTTTACCTTATTATAACATCAGCCGTATGTTAAATAGCATTATATTCGAACTCATATTTTTCCTTTCAAATGTTTATTTTTCAGTTTTTCGGATGTATACATATGTAATTCATTTGTATTTTAATACATGTTTATCAAATATAAAATCAATTTTATTGTGAATTTTTATCCTCATTATTTTTTTACTTATTATTTATCATCATACAGCTGTTGATGTGTCTGACCTTACATGTGTATATTTTTACTTATTATTTATCATCATACAGCTGTTGATGTGTCTGACCTTACATGTGTATATTTTTATTTATTATTTATCATCATACAGCTGTTGATGTGTCTGACCTTACATGTGTATATTTTTACTTATTATTTATCATCATACAGCTGTTGATGTGTCTGACCTTACATGTGTATATTTTTACTTATTATTTATCATCATACAGCTGTTGATGTGTCTGACCTTACATGTGTATATTTTTACTTATTATTTATCATCATACAGCTGTTGATGTGTCTGACCTTACATGTGTATATTTTTACTTATTATTTATCATCATACAGCTGTTGATGTGTCTGACCTTTCATTTGTATATTTTTACTTATTATTTATCATCATACAGCTGTTGATGTGTCTGACCTTACATGTGTATATTTTTACTTATTATTTATCATCATACAGCTGTTGATGTGTCTGACCTTACATGTGTATATTTTTACTTATTATTTATCATCATACAGCTGTTGATGTGTCTGACCTTACATGTGTATATTTTTACTTATTATTTATCATCATACAGCTGTTGATGTGTCTGACCTTACATGTGTATATTTTTACTTATTATTTATCATCATACAGCTGTTGATGTGTCTGACCTTACATGTGTATATTTTTACTTATTATTTATCATCATACAGCTGTTGATGTGTCTGATCTTACATGTGTATATTTTTACTTATTATTTATCATCATACAGCTGTTGATGTGTCTGACCTTACATGTGTATATTTTTACTTATTATTTATCATCATACAGCTGTTGATGTGTCTGACCTTACATGTGTATATTTTTACTTATTATTTATCATCATACAGCTGTTGATGTGTCTGACCTTACATGTGTATATTTTTACTTATTATTTATCATCATACAGCTGTTGATGTGTCTGACCTTACATGTGTATATTTTTACTAATTATTTATCATCATACAGCTGTTGATGTGTCTGACCTTACATGTGTATATTTTTACTTATTATTTATCATCATACAGCTGTTGATGTGTCTGACCTTACATGTGTATATTTTTACTTATTATTTATCATCATACAGCTGTTGATGTGTCTGACCTTACATGTGTATATTTTTACTTATTATTTATCATCATACAGCTGTTGATGTGTCTGACCTTACATGTGTATATTTTTACTTATTATTTATCATCATACAGCTGTTGATGTGTCTGACCTTACATGTGTATATTTTTACTTATTATTTATCATCATACAGCTGTTGATGTGTCTGACCTTACATGTGTATATTTTTACTTATTATTTATCATCATACAGCTGTTGATGTGTCTGACCTTACATGTGTATATTTTTACTTATTATTTATCATCATACAGCTGTTGATGTGTCTGACCTTACATGTGTATATTTTTACTTATTATTTATCATCATACAGCTGTTGATGTGTCTGACCTTACATGTGTATATTTTTACTTATTATTTATCATCATACAGCTGTTGATGTGTCTGACCTTACATGTGTATATTTTTACTTATTATTTATCATCATACAGCTGTTGATGTGTCTGACCTTACATGTGTATATTTTTACTTATTATTTATCATCATACAGCTGTTGATGTGTCTGACCTTTCATTTGTATATTTTTACTTATTATTTATCATCATACAGCTGTTGATGTGTCTGACCTTACATGTGTATATTTTTACTTATTATTTATCATCATACAGCTGTTGATGTGTCTGACCTTACATGTGTATATTTTTACTTATTATTTATCATCATACAGCTGTTGATGTGTCTGACCTTACATGTGTATATTTTTACTTATTATTTATCATCATACAGCTGTTGATGTGTCTGACCTTACATGTGTATATTTTTACTTATTATTTATCATCATACAGCTGTTGATGTGTCTGACCTTACATGTGTATATTTTTACTTATTATTTATCATCATACAGCTGTTGATGTGTCTGATCTTACATGTGTATATTTTTACTTATTATTTATCATCATACAGCTGTTGATGTGTCTGACCTTACATGTGTATATTTTTACTTATTATTTATCATCATACAGCTGTTGATGTGTCTGACCTTACATGTGTATATTTTTACTTATTATTTATCATCATACAGCTGTTGATGTGTCTGACCTTACATGTGTATATTTTTACTTATTATTTATCATCATACAGCTGTTGATGTGTCTGACCTTACATGTGTATATTTTTACTAATTATTTATCATCATACAGCTGTTGATGTGTCTGACCTTACATGTGTATATTTTTACTTATTATTTATCATCATACAGCTGTTGATGTGTCTGACCTTACATGTGTATATTTTTACTTATTATTTATCATCATACAGCTGTTGATGTGTCTGACCTACATGTGTATATTTTTACTTATTATTTATCATCATACAGCTGTTGATGTGTCTGACCTTACATGTGTATATTTTTACTTATTATTTATCATCATACAGCTGTTGATGTGTCTGACCTTACATGTGTATATTTTTACTTATTATTTATCATCATACAGCTGTTGATGTGTCTGACCTTACATGTGTATATTTTTACTTATTATTTATCATCATACAGCTGTTGATGTGTCTGACCTTACATGTGTATATTTTTACTTATTATTTATCATCATACAGCTGTTGATGTGTCTGACCTTACATGTGTATATTTTTACTTATTATTTATCATCATACAGCTGTTGATGTGTCTGACCTTACATGTATATATTTTTACTTATTATTTATCATCATACAGCTGTTGATGTGTCTGACCTTACATGTGTATATTTTTACTTATTATTTATCATCATACAGCTGTTGATGTGTCTGACCTTACATGTGTATATTTTTACTTATTATTTATCATCATACAGCTGTTGATGTGTCTGACCTTTCATGTGTATATTTTTACTTATTATTTATCATCATACAGCTGTTGATGTGTCTGACCTTACATGTGTATATTTTTACTTATTATTTATCATCATACAGCTGTTGATGTGTCTGACCTTACATGTGTATATTTTTACTTATTATTTATCATCATACAGCTGTTGATGTGTCTGACCTTACATGTGTATATTTTTACTTATTATTTATCATCATACAGCTGTTGATGTGTCTGACCTTACATGTGTATATTTTTACTTATTATTTATCATCATACAGCTGTTGATGTGTCTGACCTTACATGTGTATATTTTTACTTATTATTTATCATCATACAGCTGTTGATGTGTCTGACCTTACATGTGTATATTTTTACTTATTATTTATCATCATACAGCTGTTGATGTGTCTGACCTTACATGTGTATATTTTTACTTATTATTTATCATCATACAGCTGTTGATGTGTCTGACCTTACATGTGTATATTTTTACTTATTATTTATCATCATACAGCTGTTGATGTGTCTGATCTTACATGTGTATATTTTTACTTATTATTTATCATCATACAGCTGTTGATGTGTCTGACCTTACATGTGTATATTTTCGACCTTAGAAATCTTGGGTAACACGCCGGGTAAAAATCTAATAGTTCTCCACAATACTTTTTGTTTGATATTCATGCAAATTTAATAAGTAATTCTTGGTAGTCAGTCCTCTCCTACTGATAGTCGGTATTCAATAAGACAATAGAAACAGCAACTTACTAAACCCCGATACAGGTAATAATAGACAGGTATCAAATTAAAATAACCCCAAACTAATTGTATTATATCCGCTGAGCCAGGGGACGTCAAATCGGTTGGAAGGAATTGTCCACTAACAATTATTATTATATTCGTTTGATATTAAACGATTGACTAATTGTGTAGATTGAGTTTGAGATGATTGATGTCAATTCAGTGTATTTTACGACTATAATAGCAGCAGAATATCTCAAGATGGCCGCTCAAAATAAAAAAAATATGGCAAGAGTTGCTTTCAACAAAAAAACATGATATTTAAATCTCCTAACATTGGACCTGTACAGGTAAATGGGGCTAAATAAAAGTGTTAAAATAGGGAGGCTGCGATGGGCAGGACACGTAAAAAGAAAATGGGGGATGAAAGAGTGCCAAAGAGGATCCCATGTAAAAATAAAAAAAAACTATATGAAAAAAGCTTCAATATATGAATCATATTTTCCAAATAGATTGAAAGCTTCTGTATCCATAATACATAAATATGTCTGGAGGCAATGTGCTTTACATAAAACGGTATCAGTTCAAATTGATGGTAATTTTTCACACAAATAGATGGTATATTATATATCTGTATCATGTTATTTGTTATTTATGATACATAAAAATAATAAAACAAGAATGTATCAAATAATTATACGTATTTTTTGCAATATAATGTTTTACGTGAAACAAATGAAATCGGGATTTAAACATTTAATAAAACAAAATGCTATTTGCATTAAATCAATGATAGGTGATTTGTAAATGAAACACCAAAATAAAATGTATAGGTTTATTACCAAAATAAAATGAGTAGGTTTTGTAAGGAATATAAAAAGCAGAGAGTGAAGAACGAAGAAGTGGAAGGAAAAATTGAAGAAATTTAAATACCTATAACCGTCAATATTTCATTTTGTTATTTTGTGTTTAAAATTATTTTCCGTATATTGGACGATAATTTTATAAAAATATAGGTACAACAACGAACATTGTTTTTCGTCGTAATTCGTTTGAAAACATTTATTTTAAATAGCATTAACTGATTTCTTAACTGGCATTAGCGACATAATACTATTTATCTGACACAAATCATATTACAGGTTAAATTGTTTTTCTTCTACAATTATAGGTATATTACATTAGTACCTACCTAGTTCATGATCAATATTTCTTTAATAGTCACTTGCCCCCAACTTAAACACTTTCCTAAAATTGACGCTAAATACTATGCATTAAAAGTTCTAATCTCATACTCTATTTTAGAAGTAACATGTTATAAAAATGACCTCATGGTATCCTTCACGTTATAATGTTTCAGTGAAAGTATTTTAGACTCCTCGAGTCACCTTAGTGCCACCTTAGTTTGTTTTGTGGCACATTTCACAAATGTGATAACTTTTACCGTGTGATATCGACATCACCCACAAATATATGACAATGTACTTAAATTCGATATTGCAAGCAGTGTGAAATTGAATTGTTATAGTATAATCTCTTATCTGCAATTTTATATAAAGAACGTGACAGTTTAATCAATTATTATATTAATTATTACAGGTTCGTTTTCTAAACAGTAAGTTGGTGAGTATGGAATATATATTTTTGTAAATACAAAAGCAAATTTTAATTAAATGTTTTCGTGAATAATTTGTGATTTCTAATCATTCTATTGGATATGAAAGTCTTGACTATCCGACAGCTTTTCATCAGGGACGCTGAGTCATTTTTAGGATGATTCATCGAAAACTAAAACTCAAAATAATATGAAGGTCTATTCAAAAGAAGAAGGACAGCACTTTTGTGGAATTACAATATTCCCAATTATAAAACAAAATTTGCACAAAGAAGCTATACCTACCTATATAGCACCTAAAGTCTTCAACCTCCTGGATCCCTTTGTCAAGACAATCAATAAGAAAACACTTTTTAAGAAGCATGTGCAAATTTGGCTCTACGACATTGGTCGGGAAAAGACGGAGAGCATTCTTCATAACGAATATTTGCCACACATATTTATTTATTTATTTATTTATATAATTTATGTACATGTGTACAAAGGCAGGTTTATTGCCATAAGGCAATTTCTTCCAACCAACCCGAGCAACGTGAAGTCTCTTAGTTTAATTGGTACAGTACTAATTAAGTGAGAAATAAATTGATAAAAAAATTACAAAGAGAAAAAAATAAAAAGAGAGTTTAAAAATAAAAGAATAATAAAAATAACACTGATCATAGCAATGAGGAAAAGGAGGTTACGGAAGGATATAGAAGGAATTTAGGAACTATTTGACAAATAGTTTTTTTGTTTTTTTAATCCCTGAGTTCTTTACATATGATGTAAAGAACTCAGGGATTGTATGGCGTTTTCATTTGTGGTTTTCCCTTTTTTTTCATACCATTATTGTTCTAAACTGTCTTTAAATTTAATTTTTGTTTTTTTTTTGTTTAATATTTTCTGTTTTAATTATGAATAGGCATTCGTTGATTGTTGTTTTTTTTTCTAATTTGTAATGCACTTTTTTATGTATTTATATTTAATATTATTTCTCATTTTGTTATTGTATGCTATTTATATTTGAATGCTAATTTTTGTGTATGTTTTGTTAGTTGGAATTCACTGTTAAAAGTATCATTATTTCAAAATGCTTTAGCCCCGGCACAGGTTTTTTACCTAGTGGGGTATTGCAGTTAAGAATATTATTTGTCAAGTATGTATGTATGAATAAATAAATAAGAAAAAAAAAGTTTAATAACATTATTGCATTAGTTGTATTTTTGCAGAATTCTTGTAAATTACTTAAATTATTGTCACACAGTCCAAAACCTAATTTATGGTATGTTGATAAGCATTTTCTTATCGATGAATAAATAAATCAAGAATAGAAATATAATATTTAAACAATTTACTGTGTAGTTTTATTTTTTTTGATATCACAAATACAAAAAACTTAAAAGTCATCGCAAAGTAATCATTCTTACACATTAATTTTAAAGCTATCATTCTTTCACATGAACATTAAATCAGTCGTGACTATTACTTTCTGTCAAAAGTAATTTGAAATCACAAGATCAAATCGGATATCACAAATTGGAATAAATTCACATGGTCCGCACAAATTGCGGTGGTGTGATCTAAATCACATTTTGAAACATTAAATATTTTATCGAGTTTTCTCACGAATCTTGTAAATTGCAGTAATAAAAATATCACCTAGGTGAAAGGCAAAATGAGGATTTATTTTTCAAATTAATAGCTATTTTGAAAATTCTGATATAACATTATATTACTTATGTTGGTAATCTTGTGGTGAAATTTGTCGATTTGATCAAGACTTAGTATGCATGAACTTTGGACGAAATTTAAGAGGTTGATTAAAACTAACTTTAGGTGGACGTTATTTTCCTCATTTTTACTGCTATTGAGGTGGGAGTGTTTCAATAAAATAAAATAAAGTTATTCAAACTGTGTAAGACTAGATAGATTTGATTTGCCGGAAAAGCTTATTTTTTATTGTATCTGTTGTTGAGCAATGTGCCTTTTTGTGAATGTGAATTTAGACCAGAAAACACGGACTACTTGTAGCAGTCGGGGTTAACTGCCTCAAGCTGTCGCTGAAATGCTGTCGATGGTCTGAAATTCTCGTTTACAATAACACTGACCGCTTGAAGCAGTCGTGTTGCAATAGAACCGACTGCTTCAAGCAGTTGACTCCAACTGCTCTAAGCAGTCCGCGTATCTCGAGTATCAGCCCCAATGTCTGAAGTAGTTACATCTTGATGGACGTTGGTAGTATTTCAGTATGTTTTTTGCTTTATACGGAATTCACCCTATTTAGTGTGCTATAAAATCAGTATGGGTTTTGTTTATTCAAACTATAGCCAATTGTGATGTTGCCAGACTAGTTTTCAAATAATTCTTAATGTCAAAATTATTAAATTAAATGTGGAGAAAATATTCGTACCGTCCATATACTTAACTAAAAGGTAGGTAGGTACCTAATTTTTCTCTATTTCCGTCTGTGAAAAGTTGATTATGCTGATTTTGACAATATATTTTTTAACGTATATTTTAGTATCATATTTTTATTATTTATAGATACTTCTATGTACGAGATTTCGAGACACATTTATCAATTTCTCAAGATTTAGTTAGGTACTTGTTAATTACTATAATATTTTATTTCTACATTTTTAAACGCAAATTTATATGTGTGATTTAAAAAAAATATCATTTGAAAACACGTTTTTTTGTGATATCCCATTTGTATTGTCCAGGAAAAATTGTATTAAGTATAAATTATTTCACATTGAAAATCATTTTAATGTAAAAATTATTATAAATAGGATGGTATAAAATTCAATACGGATCTACAGTACCTATTGATTCTTTTCTCGTTACTGCGAGTATATTTTATACCAACTAATTATAATAGATTCGGGTATGTACAGAATTATTCATTGACCAGTGATGAACTAGTATTAGAATAGGTATGCAAATTGATTATTTGAATAATATTCTCAAATATCTAATTATTAACTTTGTGACACATTATAACATAAATTGAGACGCAAATTGTCTGTCAATAATTTATCACAAATAGTTTAAAATTTTTAACTTTTTTTATTTAAAACCAGCATTCTATACCGACAACACTTGAAAAATTATTAATAAATTGTAAAGATAAAATAAAATAATGGATTACACCAGAATGTATAAGTTGATGATTGTTCTGTTGTATTTATTAAAAAAACGGAGCACAAAGTCGAAACTAGAGTTAGGGAGCAAATGCCGAACGCTAGCTGCTTGACACAATTAATTAAGCTACGAAAGATATCATATTTAGGACCCGAAGCAGTACAGTACAAAAAGTTAAAAGTACATTACACTACAAAAAGTAAAAAGTACAGTACACTACAAAAAATTAAAAATACAGCACAAAAAGTAAAAAGTACCTACAGTACAAAAAGTAAAAAGTACAGTACAGTATAAAAAAGCAAAAAGTACGCTCTGCAAAGTAAAAGTACTGCTCCAAGTGATTATGAAGGGCTGCAATAGAGAGATGCCTCAGAATAGGAAGATGTCATACCTCCGTAACATTCGTGAGTGGACCGGAATCAGAGACGTCGGTGAATTGTTCCGTACGGCGGCGGATAGAGATGTCTTCTCAGCAGTGATCGCCAACGTCGGGAGGACCTAATATGGCACGAAGAAGAAGAAGAATTAAAGAACTCATGAGATGCCTAAAAAATTATCCGATCTCTGAATTTGCTAAACACATGATACTAAACGACCACCATTTTAATGTTCAATCGGGTACAAAAGTTTTGGATATTAATAAAATTGATTAACGCTTCGATAGTTAGTCTCTCAAAATAAAAAAAATCTAAAATAAAAAAAAATCTAAAATAAAAAAAATCATTTAATTCAAAAAGAAATATAATAAACTACCAAGTAAATTTAACTGACAGTCCGTTTTTAAATATGTTCCCTCTGTCTCTTTTAGTCATAACAATCAAAGCCAATCCACATATGACCCCCCCTCTCTAATGACCCCCCCCCCCACCAACCTCCAGTTCTTTTGTCTTCTTTTAAGCACATTATCACATTCTGTTAGTTGAAAATCTGCCTGAGGAGGGAACAGTTAGTTCCGAAACTGTTCGCAATTTAAATTCAAATAACGTGGTTTATACAAAGTAATAAAATATAATTTATAAAATTATTTGGATAATATTTTTTTCGGAAAATCATTTTGTGTTTTACCAACAGAGAGGACTGCATTATGCATATTCATTCACAGCCAACTTCACACACCCGAATTGTCATTTTGACAGAGGATATTATATACAATTAGGTAAATCGAGGCTTGTTTTTGAAAAAAAATTATCTCGGATAACTAACGGGAACTGTGTCAAATATTAATTTTAAAACTCACCCAATAACAAGTTGCCACATTCTAGCTACTTATGATGTTTATAGTCTCACAGATCCAGACTGATGACACAATTTAATTTTGATTCTGCGAAATAACTTTCGTCTGTATGTATGCTAGTGAAAAATCAATTCCAAATTTAATATATGAAGAAAACTTTGAAATAATAACACAACCAATCATATCTATATATCAAAAACGTACAGTCACTGTATTGAAATAGTACCCAAATCTATATACATATGTATGTGAAGAAAAAACTTGGACCCCTTTTCAAGCAATCTGCGCGCATGGAGGAGCGTGAGATTTGGCAAAGTTAAAGTTCATACGGAGAAGTACTGCAGAAAGTTATTATTTAGACTAATATGTGTTGGAAATACATTAAATTTAAGGAAAAAAAATTTCACGTAAAATCGTAAATTGTTAACTTTCATACTGCCAATGTCAGACACGTAACGTTTAATTTTTATATTCAAATACAGAACATTTTAAAGAAAAATACATATAAACATACTGTGAAACAATATAAATGGTATTAAAATAATTACAATTTAAAAAGGCTTTTGCAATAAGTCAAGAAAAAACTTACACCTTGATGAATACCTACATATATGATGTTTTTTCTTATAGATAAAGTCTGCCCGATTACTATTTAAATTAAAATAATAATAAATGCAAAATAAAAATAATTCGAATTGGTTTTATTGAAAACATTTGATTATTGACGCGTTTCGTGTAAGGCACATCGTCAGATTTTGCATTTGTAATATATCTATGTACATACAATGAATGGAGTTATATCAAAAATTGTCGATCGACAAACTAAACTTAGTAAAATTAATTAATAATATTGTAATTCCAGTCCTGTAGATATTTATATGGAATAAGTACCTATTAAGTACAAATAATTTAGTATCACTTTAATGAAATTGATGTTTTACGATTCAAGATACCTATTAATACTAAATAAAAACTGGTCTTATATTTTACATACATATACATACACAGTGTGTTATTTATTACTCAATGTAAATAATTTTTAGACTGTTGTTTAATTAGATACAAATACCTACCAACATACCCATATATCTATATATTTATGTACAATACTACCATGTATATAGGATACCACAGGACTATTATATAATACTTTTTACTAAGGTGTATGTGGCTTTAGAGAGTGCTGACTTTTTTTATGAAAACTTATGAAGCATTTTAGATTTTTATGAAAACTTATGAAGCATTTTAGATTTTTATGAAGCATTTTAGATTTTTATGAAAACTTATGAAGCATTTTAGATATGATTCAAATTAAGAAATGTCTCCTTTACTCACCAGTTATGGCAGGTAATATAATAAACGGAGCACTAATGGAGGCCAGTAATGTCCAATGATCACAGCTTATTTTGACCTATGTCAGTGAAACATAGACTTGGCAAAGGACGCGTTAAGTAGAATAAATGCTGTAGAAATGAGATTATTAAGAAGAGTATGTAAGAACGATAATTATTATGATAGAATAAAAAAAATGATGACATAGAGAGATGCAAGATAAAGATATTATAAGTAAAATGAAAATGAATGCTTTGATATGGTTTGGGCATATTGAAAGAATGAACGATGTACGATTGACCAAAAAATATACACGTGTGTAAGAGTGAATTTTAGGTGCCGCCCCAGAAAGGGATGGCATGACGATATGAATGATATTTTGAAAGAAGAAAGCACAAGAAGCTTGTATGAGACGATGCATAGATGTAAAGGAAGTTCTCTGTGTTTACCCCGTAAGGGACGTGGCGTGATGGTAGTATATGTGTACCTGCACGAGTCCTTTCACTCTAATAAAGGACAATATAATATATTTTGTTTTTTTGTACCTTATAATTCTGTATTTTGAAAATGTATTATATTTTGTTAATTAAAAATTGAAATTAAATTAATTCATTCATACCATCACGGCATATCCCACAATGTGGGGTAACCAGCGAAAGGTGTGCGGGTGTGCATTGCCTTATAAAAGGGAGCACAACATATCTTTGTATACCCACACACCAGTCTCGTCTCACCTAAAAAGGCACTATATTCAGAATGGGTGGTGAACCTCATTGCTGAACTATGTGAGATGTTATTGTTGCCTGTTGTATTTTCGATTACCCGGCTCTTACGGGACACTCGAAAACAACAATAGAAAAGAGTGGAAGCACTATTCTAAGCCGGTGCCTTACAGCTAAAAATTAAATTAAAAGAAAACTAAATATGTCATCTCATTTACTTCCTTAAAATGATTTGGCATGTGTACTGTTAATCCGGGTTTGAATCCTGCTTTGATCGATTCAATTCACCTATACCATACTAGGTGAATTAGAAATATTATAGGAAAAATACACAATTAGATTTTTTTTAACATAATATTTTATTTATTTATTTATTTGTAACTTTTTGTACATATAATGAGGACACTGGCGGATTTATTACAAACCGGCAACTCCTCACAACCGAATAGAGTAAATGTTAATATACATACAATGTGTACTAAGACAATAAGGTTATGACATCACAAAAAAATATAAGGTAGAAAAATAAAAAAATAAATGAATATAATAACAGTACATTGTACCTAATGAAAAGAAAACAAAAGGATAAGGAGAAGAAGAAGAAATCAGGTTTTTTTATAAGGTTGAAAATCTCTTTATCTTTTATTAAAGTTACTATCCTTATTGAAAAACTATATTTTTAAATTATACTTTTTGATTACGTTAATATTATAACGTAATCAAAAGACTATCATAATGAATTATTTTATTGATTAGTCAATTTGGATATCCTTTTTGTATAATTGTCTGCAGCTCCCAAAGATACAACCTATCATGTACGTTCCGGTTATATCGGTGATTTATTAATTAACCACATGAATTCATTACCATTAGGTTGGTACACAAAACATATTTTGAGAGGAACATTATTTTCAAATATCAAACGCGATTAAAGATATTTAATGTCCGATGTAATCAGTAGGGTGGCCACAACCTCCTGGTACCAATACAGGACGTTTTTATAACCTCCTGGTGCCAATACGAGACGTTTTTACACTTTCGATGCCAAAAGAATAATAACACATTCAACGGTGGAATGCAGCGTTTTACCTACCTATACAATTTTTCCTGAGAGAACGACCGATTTTTGAAATCTGTTGAATGCGCAGGTACAAAACGTATTTCTGTCCAATAATAGCGCTCGAAATTTGAATTTCTTGTCGAGTTCTCAATTATTGTGTATGTAGTTAGTAACCGCAGAAAAAAAGTGATTTTCCTGAATTACAATATACATAAACATAAACTAATCTACGTGTAACAAAATATATATCTTTAAGTACTTGATCATTTTCACACCATTTATTTTCTCCGTTAATGGATGCTTTCAGAATGATTCTTATATGGGGGGTAGTGAGGCAATCAAAGGGCTGGTCTGGTCGTACTCTCAGGAAAATAAATGATACACCAATGAAATGTATAAATATTTTGTTGATTACATAAAATATTTAGTTCGCGTAAAAAGCTATAAGGTCTGAACGCCTATTTTTTTTTTACCTAATTTCTATAAATAAAAAAACAAAAATAAAAATAAGATGATAGTCAAATACACAGTCCAGTGTGCAGTTACGGAACGTATGGTGACCCTAGCTGTAATGTATGTAGTATGTTGTTTTGTTATATTCAAAAAACAAATATATGTCTTTGCCTTAAAAATAATTGAATAATGTCCATTATAACCTTCAATGCGACATATTTATTGTATTTCTAGTTGTGCTCTATGTGTGCACGTACCTACCTACCTCCACTGTACACGGGTTTTATTATTTTTTTACACAAAATATGCCGCCATTACGTGAAGTAATAAATGCCAGATTTGTATATTTATTATTTTATTTTTGTGTTAATAATTACCTGTTGATTATTTTAAAGTAGGAAGATCTACTTATTCATTCTGTGTTTTCATTAGAAATTCGTCGAATTCGGCGTTTTTTTTTGTGGAATATTCGTTAAGTAACGAACACTACTATTGCACCCTATGCAAGTGGCGAATATTTTGTGGCATGTTCTTCCAACAAACTATTGATTTCGTGGAATATTATTTTTTAAAACATTGGTGGAATATGTGAAATTCTTTGATTAGGTAAGTACTTACTAATAATTTCGATACAAATACTTTGCACAATACCAAATTAAAAAAAATCCAAAACAATGAACAAGTGCATATACATCTTCATAGATTCCACAAACTTCGCGGTAATGCTTGTGCTATAGGTGAACGAAATCGGTAATTTATTTTTACATTTCTCCTAGTTTCTCGTAGTAAAATCGACTAATAAGTGTTTAAAAATAAACTCATAAAGGTTAGAGATGAAAATATTTGCTCCATTTTTATTGTATTTTTGTTGTTTTAAATTATACCCTCTGATTTTTTCAAAATTGTTGAACTTAATGTTTTTATGTTTGATTTAAAACGCACATTTCTTAAATTTTATGAAAAATTTTAATATCTCATTAGAGAGGTAACGCGAATATATATTTTTATAGGAGAACCGGGAAATCAGGCACTTACAGGGCTTACGACCTATCGTCGTCTGGTTTACGTGATCAATTTAAGGACTTGCACAACTTTCACCCTTATACCACTTCCACGCCGGTGATGCTATAGAACCCATTGGCCCTGTTCACCCCCGGACGCAGCCGCTACGTCGGACAACAAAAATATCCACTATCTATCGGGTTCAACCACTGCCCCCGAGAATCCAACCTCAAATGGCGGGGCAACCGCTCAAGATCGGCAGCCGAGGCAAGCCCCTAGCACAACCGATCGAACGGAAGGGCTTGCCCCCGCACCCCTCGGTCTTCGTGTTGGCGTCCGAAAGCTTGGCGGGCTAACACCGGGGGCATCCGACGCAATCATCACCTGTCAGATTTGACGTCACAATTATCAACACAGGATGTCTGACCCGACGTCTGCGCCGGCGGTGTGCCCGAACCAAACAACATTCGCCACAGTTGACGAGTCACTGCCGAGCGAGACAAAGGCGTTCGTCCTGCTCTTCTCTAAGTGAGAATTGACGAGGGCACAACAGCGTCGGCCGCCCACCCCCGCCTTTACTGCCTAGGCTCTTAGAGTCGCAACCTAGGCCCTGAGCCGCATCCTAGGCCCTGAGCCGCAACCTAGGCTCTCTGATTTCCCTTATCAATCCATATTTGAAAATTCTATATACCTTCATAGTACTTTACAAGGTGACAACACATGGTTTGAAAATAAGCTTGGTAACATCATCGCCATCTATCGGAGACAAGGTAACTTATTTCTAACGCAATGAAAACCACGATGACAATATTCTTTCGCGTGGATGTCTTCCCAGAACCGCGACAGAATTGTTAGTTAATTTTTAGTATGTGATTTACGACGCAAGATCAAGACTTTTGCGCATTATTAACAAGAAATAAAGAGGACGGATATCATAATGACGAAAGGTGTTGTGACATACCATCAGTTTCTCTACCTCTCACATTCCTTACACTTTTTCTATTTCTATTCTTACAGTTCCTCCACCATCTCCGTCATTATACATACTTGTTATTGTTATTATTTTTTTCAGAATCAACTGTAAATGCGTAATTTATGGACAGTTTTTTATCCTTAATTAATAACTTATTGTTTTATGTTCGTACTAGTTTATAATGCTGTTATTTGTCCGAAATAATCCAAATAAAATAAAATATTTTAATCAATTAAGTTCTTGTTTTTCGCAGTTGAATATAATTTTATAGATTGTGCTATAAAACGCGTCGTGAGTAAATATTATTCATTGAAACTTGGTATTTTCATACAAACAGGTACAATTACAAATTGTTATGACCAATACGAACATATTATTATAACTGATCAGCACGTAGGAAGAATTAACATCAGATAGTATCAAATATATTAAACAAATTGTAAAATATTATTGCATACGTTATTTACGATTTGGTATCGTATCGCATTATGTTATATTGTACCTATGTAGGTACTTTAATTTTGTTGTTAAAAAATTTATATGTTACTTGAAACATAAAATTAATATTAATTGTATTTATTCTTGTTTTTTATGACTTGTTTATTAAATGTACACGTTTCATTGTTTGACAGATGTTAAATTTAATGTTTCGTTTATTTAAATACAAAGTAAGTTATATGGTACCTACCTATACCTGGTGTTCTCATATATTTAAATAGTGTTTTTTTACTGACGTCTATCTAAATAATTGAACATATCTCAATCGACGTAAAGGAAATCACACCGTTCCGAAGGAAAATCGACAAGTAAGATAAAATTATTGTCATCGGGATGGTTTGTGTGATTACCTAACAAGCTTAAGCAACGTTCATCGTTATGTCACACTGTTGCTGTTTTTGTCGGCCTTCGTGGCTCAGTTGGTTGGGTATCTGACTACTGATCCAAAGGTCCCGGGTTCGATTCCCGGTGGAGACACAGTTTTTAATTGTGTTTTCAGTCTGGATCTGTGAGACGATTAATATCGTAAGTCTCCAGAATGTGGCAACTTGTTATTGGGTGCGTGTTAAATTAATATTTGACATAGTACCTGTTAGTTGCCCGAAAAATAATATATAAATAAATATTATGGCATTATACAGCAGCTGCCAACTGAAATTAAAGCAATTATATATACCTATATTTCATTTTTATTTCTTTGTAAATTGTACCTTGCACCCTGTACAAGTGGTGAGTTAATTGTCAAACAGAAATTTCTTCCAACTAACCATTATTTCTAACGAGAATCCAGTATAATATGAAAAATAAAATTGTCATGGTTTTGTATGTGAATGGTAATCTCGTGACGGGTATTTTCAATGTTTTTATTACGTTAAGTGGATAGATCAGTCAGATAAGAAAACTTGATCAAAAATGTAAAGGAATTTACATAGATATCAAAATTATAAATGAGATGAATCATAGTATCAACTCTATAAATGACATGAGACATGATTATCAAAACTATTTATAAATGACATGATGCATAGTGATCAAAACTATAAATGAAATAAGACATGATTATCAAAACTATTTATAAATTAAATGAAGCATAGTGATCAAAACCTTATAAATGAGATGAGGCATGATTATGAAAACTATTTATAAATGACATGATGCATAGTGATCAAAACTATAAATGAAATAAGACATGATTATCAAAACTATTTATAAATGACATGATGCATAGTGATCAAAACTATAAATGAAATAAGACATGATTATCAAAACTATTTATAAATTAAATGAAGCATAGTGATCAAAACCTTATAAATGAGATGAGGCATGATTATGAAAACTATTTATAAATTAAATGAAGCACAGTGATCAAAGCTATAAATGAGATGAAGACTAGTTATCAAAACTATAAATAAGATGAAACAAAGTTATCCAAACTATAAACGAGATGAGTCATAGTTATCAAAACTATATATAAATGAGATGTTGCATAGTTATCAAAACTATAAATGAGATGAAGCATAGTTATCCAAACTATAAACGAAATGAGTCACTAGATGAAGACTAGTTATCAAAACTATATTTCAGATGAGACAGTTTCCAAAGTACGTTGAAACATTAAAAACTGTCAGTAGTGACCGTTGGCATAAATATAATATAATAGTTATAGGTAGGTATATGTAAGTACATACATAGTTTGTTGGTCAGATAGAGAATATCCTCACCTAACCTAACCTAACCTATAAATATATTTATTGTTCATCGACAACACTTGATTCGGCAATAATTACTCCATCCGTGACCGGTCCAATAGATACCTACTGCTTGCCGCGCCAGTACCTACATAACCCTCCACTGACGTATCTACATACATATTACACTAATTGGAAGTTTGTTTCTGGGGTACTTTTATAATATCAGCAATAACGCAAGTTTCCAGTCCCCATATGCGGAGCGGGTGGTGGTGGAAGTAGAAAAAAAAAGAGTTATCGTAAACTAGAACTGAAAAATATTTCTAATTCAATATTGTATCTTTGGGCTGAATAATACTGGTCAGTTTAAGAAAAATTACCATGTACATAGAGGTTATAAAGAAGTGTCTATTGTTATGATGATGTAAAATACAAAAATTTATTTTTTTAAACCTTCATAAGGTTTAAAAAATATATTTAAGGTATATGGCGTGATATTATTCAATTCAATAAAAAATCGATTATTTACAAATTTTAGGTCCATTATTCAAAACGTTCTTGTTTTAATTACACTATGGACGGGACGGGACATATGGACCCCCATACCTGGTGATGTTTATTTGGATAATGAACGTCTCCTGGAGGGTTGAATATTCATTGACCCGCAGTAGGTAGGTATGTATGTATGTATCATAAACATTCTGTATGGATTAGCGTGTAATATCAAAAGGTACCAAACATCTTTCATACAATCCAGATATAATCTTTCCATATACATACATAAAGGTGTAGATGGACGGCAAGAGATTTAGACCTCTCTTGCCTCTAATGACCGGAGTCAAAATTAAGTCTCTTATCATTGAAATATGTAGGTATCTGAAATAAAAATAAAAAAAACGGACAAAAATCTAGACTTGCTCCACTATTTCTTATTAAGTATTAAAAAGCTACACAAGCTTAGTATTACAAAGGTAAGCAACTGACAATTTCAGACCTTATGTTCCTTCACAGTTTACTAAATGGAAACATAGAATGCCATGAAATTCTTACCAACATCAAATTTAATACATCTACTCGCCGGACAAGACATACGTCACTTTCTTCTCCAATATCTGTAAAACAAATGCTTCCAAAAACGCTCCGATTAACAGAATGATAACTTATTTAACTCTTATGAAAAAAACGCCGACTTAGACATATTTTTTGATTCACATATAACATTCAAAAATAAACTTACATCTAACATCGTGACATTATAACAATTAGGTACTGATTAATTTTATTTTTCCCAACCACCCTCAGCAATATATTTTCTTTTTCTTCTCAACTCATGAATCTGTCAATATATGTTCGTCTACACACATATGCACACCCTCTCTCTCACACACACATACACACCCACACACTCACACTCTTTCTAGATATCTCTTTCACACACACATACATATTGTTACTATTCTCTCATGCACGCACCCACACTAATTCACACTTTTTTGTTGTATTATTTTGATATTAGGTATTTATTTAATTTTAATAATTGTATGCATGTACTGTGTGCTGTCCTTTGTAAAATAAAATAAATAAATAAATAAACTGTAAATAGGTACAGTTCACTTTTGATAGATACACTAAAAGAATATCTATTTTTTGACTGATACATCTTTTTTCTACTTTATATTTAAGAGTAAAATAAAATATTATATAACGTTAGAATACCAATTCAGTTTGGAAATGTTTTGCATTTAATTATAAATCTTATTTGTAAGTTTGCTGTCAGTTGTATATTTTTAATTAACTATATTTGAGATTTATTCAATAAGGATTTGGTAGTAAACGCATGAAAGTAGAATTAACGCTGTTAAAATGAGATCACAAAGTAAAACGATGTATGATAGAATAAGAAACGAGGATATTAGACGAGAATGTACGATTGAAAGAGATATCGCAACTAAGATGAAAATAAATGCCCCAAAGTGGTTTGGCCCCATAGAAAGAATGAGTGATGACCGTCTGAAAAAAATATATAAGGATGATAAAAGAAGAACGAAAAGTAGAGATAGGCTATGGAATAGTTGGCACGATCACAAACATGGAGTTTTGAAAGATGGAGACGATAGAAATAAGAATAACAGAAGAGCTAGTATGAGACGCTGCATGGACGTGAATGAAGCGAGAAATGCATGAGAATAGCGTTCGGTTCTCTCTGTCTAACTCAAATAGGGGAATAGCATGATGTTATGGTATGGTATTCAAAAATAAACGATTCTATATTATGTAAATACATACATTACATAAGTTTTCATGAAATCCATAATGTGATCACGTACATAAACCAGCCGATGACAGGTCGGAAGCCCTGTAGTACCTTGAGTTCCTGGTTCTTCTATAATATCCCAACTTCGTCTCTATTGAGATCTTAAAAAGTTTGTCATAAAAATGTCATTTTACTCCCGACAGGGAAAAAAATCCAATGTTTGCGTATATGCAATTAAAAAAATATTCGATTTACATACACATTGGTACGAGTAGGTAAACAAGCCAAAAATGAAATAATATTTCTGGCGCAGTTCAGATGTGACATCTGTGCGAGACACCGTCACTTCACTTTAAGGACTGTTGCTTTCATTGTTTACAAATAAACTAAGTTTTCATTAATCCTGAAATCAAATCGTGGATTTGACACAAGAGACTTTAGATATTTTTTTTTAATTTTTTTATTATTGATACCAAAAATACAAAATTACAATATAAGTACAAAAAAAATAAATATCAGAAAAATTAAAATCATTACAGATCAAATATATGGGTTGGTTTGTACCACCTCACTAGGCCAGGCCTGTTCCGAGGTGGTAGACTAGTTACATAATATTAATTACTAAATCAAAATAAACTGTAATATTGTGCAGTGTGCAGTTTATGTTTCACTATGTGAGATTTGTTGTATATATTGTTAAGGATTGAGAATTTGCTGACAATAGTTAATCCCTTTATTATAATAGCCACGTATGAATTGTTAGTTTTAATCTTGTTTTTTTCATTAACTGTAGGTATATCCTTTATGTCTTAGCAACTAAATTTAGTATTTTTGGAGCCAAGTATTGATAATATCTATGTCCGTATACAGTGTTCGTCTTCGGAGTAATTAGTTGAAGTCTGTGTCTTGTGTCGTGAGAATGATATCTCCGCAGACTTGTCTTATCTCCGGAGAGACAGAAGCTGCCAGACTATAACAATACATATAGGTAACAATCATCGATATATAGTTAGTCCATAGGTAACCATGTCCGAAGACCGCGCCGTATATCCACACCTTAAATGTATATATATTGTCTATGCCCACACTATACTCTATGGACATCTACAATAATAATAATAATACATATATAAGCATTACGACCTCTGGCTAAATATTCGGCTAAGAAATATCGCATTGATTAAGTGTATTTTTTTCTCGTTTTATTTACGAGCGCACTCAATCTTTATTTCATGTACACGAATTTTTCTAGCCATTGATCTTCGATATCTGCCATTGCAGACCAACAAAAAAAATGTTTTTATATATATGTGTGTGTGTATCTTTGGCCATTAAATTATTCCGCCGTGCATTTTATAATACTTTATACATAGTGATGGCAACACCAATGTACAAAATATTTTGCCCAAGTACCTACCTAGCAATGTAAGTATACCTATATCTAGTTGGTGTGGTTAATGAACTCTTGTTATTATAATATTATTTTTTGCATACATACATTGAAAAGGAGTAACTATAAACAATGGGGCGTACAAAAAGGTTATTAGGTACTTACCTAAACTATAATCTGGCTTTATGTTATTAGTTATTCAATATTTAGAAAAATAATTTTGCTTCATATTTAAAGGGGCTTTAGTAGGCTACATACATTTTGAAAATAATTTCCCTAATACCCACAAAAGATACGTCTTTGAAATAAGGAAAAGTTTATATTTACATGTTTATTCTATTGCATGAGTTTTTTTGTAATTTGAATTTGTTTAATGCTTTTCTTGTAAAATTAGTTTAAATATTTTTTTATTTCAAGCAACTAAAAAACTATAAAGCCTGCAAATTAGATGTTTACTTTAATCGAAAGATAATATTGAAATCTACCGGGTGAGTTTTTTATTATCATAACTATTCTTGCTATTAAAAATGTTGTATATCACATATCAGGTGAAATACAATATTTTTCGTGTTTCATACATTAGAAGGTATGAAATTTAGTGTACATTTTTGAGTACATCAGTATACCCAGGGTATTCAAGGCTCTTAATGTTTGACTTTAAGCCATTACAATGATGGGTTGTCATATATGTACATATAAATGTAACCTTGTTTGTTTAAAATGTAAAGATATGGAGTGAAAATATGAAAATTGAACACATACCTTATACGGACATTTAACTATTTTCCTGACATCCAATGAGAAACTATTTATTATTTTGATACTTACCTATTTACTATACATACTACTACCTAGTCATAATATAAATATATAAAGGCGTTTTTTTTTTTTGGTAAAACAATACCGCAGCAGGTAGCTGGTAGCTTTCGATGATAACAGCCTTCAAAGTAATGAAAATTTCCATTTTAACACGTCATTATTTATAGGAATGGGTTATGGCAACCCTGAACTTTCCAATCTGTGTAATCTTTATTCTTCTTGAAAGGTTGACAACTTCTAAATGTTTCTCTAAATTATTTAATACATGTATAATCATGATGTAGAAAGCAGTTTACAGCGTTATAGTAGGAAAGAGCATGATTATTTTTACTCTCCACCTATGAGTACGATCATTTTCATATTAACATCATATGTGCAAAGTGCGTAGACCTAGAGCTGATTAGTTTTCCATAGAAAACTTTTATTTCCTTCTCTATGAATTCATCATTTACATTGTTTTTTTTGTGTCCTCTCTGGAGCCCAAACTATAAGTCTGATTGACTTCATATTGATATCATATATGTAAAGTCCATAAACTTAGATATCCGTCAATTTCTTCTCTATGATTTCATCTGTCCAAATTTTCAAAATGCTCTCACGGTCTGGAAAATCAAGGTATTTATATATCGTTCGAACTTTTGATACAATACATATGCACTCCTCAAAAACTCATTAAGGATTGTGAAAATTTAAAGAAAAAAATCTATGGTCTGCCATTTCAATGGGAAATAAATTTCATATTTGTATGAATAATGTATATAACAGAAGTAAAATAGCTTCTGTATGGGAAAATTGAATGATCAACTTCATATTGATATTTTATGTGTCTCTATAGACAAGTGTATTTTTACGCTCCACTTCTATCTTCCTCAAGGGGTAGGCAGTGAGAACGGAACACCGCACTCTTCTATCTTGACACATACATCACCTCATCAACATTGATACACTGTCTCATATGCTCATCTTGCTAGTAATGAAATTTTAATTAAAATTTCTCAACAGGTATCATGTACCAAAATGTATACTATGAGTTTCGTGATAATGTTTTTGTGTGTATGGTGTATTGTGAAAACTTTTGTCCCCTAGAAATCTTATATTTGTTTAATTTAGAGATTGTCAACCTTTCAATAAGAAAAAAATGAACACTTACTATGGTGTGGAGAGTTTAGTGTTGACTACAAACCACTCATTTTTTTTAAGGAAAGGAGTACTTCATAGGTGATCACACATAAGTTTCATTGGGATCTGATGATAATACTCATGAGAAAAAAATCATCAAACTCTTCAATTTCCAAAGGCGTCTGCAATGCAATCTGTATAACATGTATTATTGTATCTTAGGCGAATTGTATGAAAAATATTATTACTGCGTATGTACATACATTACATACCATCAGGCCTTGTCCCTCGCGGGGTAAGCAGACTGAGCCGAATACCACATTTTTTTCTTTCTTGACACATATTAATTTTGAAGTCTTCCTTTATCCTACATTAACTTTCAAAATTTCGTTGGATTAATGTCATAAAGTCGTTAATGGCGATCTTTTGGCTATATTAGATCATAGATAATTGTTATAATAAATATACTTTTATGTTCGTTTCAATGTTCAACTTGATTTAAATATTATTTCTCATTTCAACATTCTTTATAATATAATATTATTTATACATTTAATTTCTATCTCAAGTGATACGCAATAACAATCATACCTACATACAACACGTCCAATATTTTTAAATCCGTTTATTCATTAATCTATAAATTATCACACAAGTTTATTGGTTGGTAGGTATATATTTACATACACTGAGTTACAAAAACCGTTACAATAAATTCTATTTCTAGTATTATCACCATTCTAAGTAAAAATCTTTGTCGCTGTTTATTGATACCTACCTATAGTATTCAACAACTGGTTTAGCTCCGTTCACATTCAACGCAATGAAACGAAATGTTGGTATATTTTCTTATTGTAAGACACTTCCTGACAGTGGCGGCTCCCCCAAAGGGGCTCTCGGGCTGAGCCCTCCCAAAAATTTTGTTCGATAGATTCCAAAAATATTTGCTAAATTTATTCTGGAAATTCATTATTTTTAATAAAAATAAATGTGTTTCCACCTTACGGTTTAATAGTAAAATACTGCAATAGTTCGTTTCATACAGCGAGATTCTATGAAAAATTGTTGTTTTCCGTGTTTACTTTTTGACAATAATTCTGATGTAGGTATTTAATTCTGACTCTGACAAAAACAACTAAATCCAACATGTATGTATGATATATGATCCACCCGACCCCCCTTTCTGTCAGGTATTGTAATTGCAGCTTAACAGGAGAATGATGATAAACACTGATCATGCATATGCATGAAAATAATATTTTTTCACCTCTGTCGAAATTTCACAAGTGTACTGAATATTTTCTCCTTTTAAATACACATTTCCTTTCAAGAAAAAAATTAAGCCCCTCTAATATTTTAGGTCGCCAGCCTCCACTGCTTCCTGACACTCTTTGCAAGAAGCGATTTAACTGTCGAATAGAAAAAATTGTTCGATCAATTTTGTTCGATCAAGTAATATTAGTTTAAAATTTATCTAAGAAGTTAAAACATTACTAAGATTTGAAAGTTCATCGACATTTGAAAAAAAAGTTCTTCAACTTAATTATTTTCAATTTTATACAAAATTAGATTCGGAAAGAATATTGCAAATTAGAACAACCCTTATTAATATGTGCCCCATATTAAGGGGGCGACTGCTGCCAACGTACCTATTTTTCAATTTGATATACCATCATTATTTCTAATCAAAACGTTTTGAAAAAAATAAGTTAGATAGTTTGGGTATTAATAAAGAAAATACCTTAACTTTCACCTTATTTTTTTGATAATGTTCTGTATAAATTCATGAAGAAAAATAATGGGATACCACGATATTTAACGTTTATCTTATATTTTAATGAACTATAAGGCGTAGAGCAATATAGTTTTATTAAATTAAAGAAGACAAAAAATCTGGAAAAATATGTCCTGAAAGTTGCATAAAAAAAACATATAGTTTTTTTTAGAAACATAAGATAGATGTCAAAAATCGGGGTATGCTTATTGTTTTTCTACACAATAAGTACACAGAACATACTTAAAAAGTAAAGATATATTTTTCTTTTTTCATACCCAAACTAACTAGGTTATTTTTTTCAAAATGATTCATTTTATAGTAATGATGCAATATCAAATATCCTAAGTGTTGATTACCACTATTAAACACGAGTGCAAACTCTTTTTGGGGGGTAATATTAGATGATTATTTTATATAAATTGTAAATGATTATCTATCTATATATATAAAAATGGATTTACGTATAGTTGTATGTGTCCGATGAACTCCCAAACCAACCATCCGATTGCGATGAAACTTTGGGAATTTGTTCAGCTCATACCGGAGAAGGTTTATGTATTATAATTTATTTATTCGATATATCACAAAAAAATAAAAATTAGTATTGAATTAATACTTAGAGGGTTTTGGTTAGCAAAAATCCTATATACCCATACATAAAATGGTATATTATATAATACTGGAATAATGCTAAAGGTTCAAGTACCTATATTTGTTTGAATAATTAAATAAAGTTTAAATGAATGAATGAATGAATAGGGACGGAAGGGACTGTAGGGATGGAAGGGAAAAATTTACGGAATTATAATTAGCGAATCTAGATAAGAATGTTAAATGATAAAAAGGAAACATACCTAACAACCATTTTTATATATTTGGAGGTAAATAATTAAACAGGCAGGACAACGTCTGCCGGGTTTTACTAGTTTTATATAAGGCATAATTGGTGAACGTTGCGCAAGCACATAAAGTGATCACGTAAACCAGCCGATGACAGGTCGTAAGCCCTGTAGGTGCCTTGATTTCCCGGTTCTCCTACAGTAAATATTCCAACTTCGTCTCTATCGAGATAATTAAAAATCTGCCAAAAAATATCTTTGACTCCCGACAGGGAAAAAAATCCAATGTTTGCGCATATGCAATAATAAAAATATTCGATAAATTAATAAGTATTCCCATTTTAGTATATCTATTATCGGTTCCTTCTTAATTCTGTTAGAACGTCATTGATTTGTTTCACGTTACGTTACTTGTGAACAGTCCATCATCTAATGGTTGAATTAAAAATTTTCGTTCATAGGATTTGAGAACATTATGTATGATGTTTCGTATTATTGTAATGTATAATTATGTCTGTCTGTATGCGTGTATGTATTTGTTTAATTTCTTTTTTAATGCTCTTTTCGTTTTAAAAACCAGTTCATTAGATTAAATTTTACAGACAACTATTATTGTTACTATTATTATTATTATTTGATATCTCAGTGTTGCCAGCATTTAACATAATATTATCTCTGAGTGGTTTCGTTTTACAAGTACGTGTATCTATATATTTAATGCCTTCTTCATGCTAATTAGATTCACTTTTCCAAAATACGACATCGCAAACGAACAAGTTCACGAAGGTAATACACTTGCCTTAACATTTTTGTATTTTAATCAAATCTCTATGAAGAAGACAAATATAATATTATTAATTGTATTCACTAAATCTTGCATTCTTATATTTTCAATATATTTTTTTTATTCAATCACGAATTGTATATTATGCCACATAAAAGTTTGTAACAGAACGATATAGAATAAAATAAAAAATGAGGACATAGGAGAGAATGCAAAATAAAGAATATAAATCTATACATGGGTGTAAGAAATTGTGTAAGGGCTGCCCCATAAAGGGATGGCATGACCATATGAATGATATTTTGAAAGAAGGAAACATAATATGAAACTTGAACAACTGACGAGCATATAAAGGACAATGTATGGACGTTAAGGAAGCCATGATAAATGTGTGCATATATAGAGGTGCTCAGTTCTGTCTGCCTACCCCGTCAGGGACATCGCGTGATGGTGAAAAACCGGTTAATGGGAGTCGCATTAGCGAATGTCAAAAATAAGAAAATTTTTTGATATTTATAATATTTCATTCGACGGCTTCAAACATTTGAAATATAGATAATGCGACTTAGAAGAGAATAAATGTGAGATGGTGTGGCCATATAGAAAAAATAATTATGTGTGTATACAAGGCGTAGAAAGAGGTAGAAGACGTAGAGGACGGCCAAGAAGAAACTTTATCTTATTATAAAATACATGCAAGAAAATATGTACATACCTATTTGCCAATAATATCCTTTCTCTTCCCTGCCCTAGTTGTTGTATATATGTGTGTATATAATGTATATATGTATGTGCGTGTATGTGAGAGTGATTGTGTGTATGTAGATTAACAAAGAAAATAAATAAATATTAAATTCTACAATCTGGAAGCTGTCACAATAGTTAGAAGAATGATTCTGCAGATATTTTTTATTTAATTTAAGACAAATATACAGTTTTTAGGTAGGTACTAAATATTGTTTTCGAATACCTATTATTATATCATTTTAAAAGTAAACCAACAAAAATACAAAAATCAAAAATAAACTGTAGGTGGTAGCAATTATACAAAAGATTTCTGGGATAAATACAATTTGTTCCATCATATTCTACACGATATTATCATTTAACACTCAATATGGAGTAATGTCTTCGCTCTTCTATTGATCTTTTTAATTAAATGAATACCAGAAGTGTATTTCTACATCCTACTCTTACCATACTCTTCTTTCTCTCCCATGTCATTCACTTCTCCTTCATTAACAATTTTCTTTGATATGTAATTCTCTGTCTATAGGCGATATATATTTTGCATCATACTGTAAAAAAAAATTATCCCTAACGTACAGTTAAAGTGTTCGTCGCATTGTTCGTCGAATACCGTGGCGCTGTGGTCAGTTTTTTTGATTTCTGTGTCAATATCCCGAGTTTCATTACCAATTATTTCCCAAACAATTCTTAGTTTATAAGAGCATATGATATTTTATTGCTGTACCAAAATGTTTATATATAACTCTCTCTCTCTGCGGTGAGAAAAACAAACCGAATTTAAAAACTGAAGACATTTAAAACAGGATTGTGATCCTTAAATCAATATTATATTATCTTTACAGTGTACATACCTCCAGTGTAGCTAAATCAACGAAAACTTCAGACCCCTTCGTATATATAGGTAGACTTGCCATAGTTCATACATAATACCTATATTATGTTATAAATAAAAAATATATTTCTCGTCAAATCATAGATTGTTTAATTTGCATTTAATTCGAAAGGAGTTGTTTTATATAACAAATAAAGATAAATTCAAATACAGAACATGTCAAAAAAAAATTATCTACTAATAAATAAAATAAATTGGTACTATGGAATAAATAAAATAAATACTGCGAAGCAATATAAATATATATTTGCAATATTTTAAAAGAAAACCAATGTTTGCATGTATGCAAATATTGCAAATAAATTTTAAATTTTCACTGAATGTTTGATAAATAAATTTTACATTTAATTTTATTTTTTAAGTATTTTTTTAATCCATTCAATTACAAGAAAATTGGTTTCGAGTAACAATTAATAAAAGAATACTTACATATACCTATTAAAACCAATAAAATGCTTATAAGAGTCATTGGAGTCACATGACTCTTATTAGCATTTTATTGGTTCAATGTATCCACTCCACTAGAACGTGGGCAAGTGCTAGAGTGTACATTATTATGTAATTTTAAATTGATTTTGACTTCTTTTTTAAGGATAATATGTTTGATTTAGTTTAGAATAAAAATAGTATTATTTTATTTAATTAGTTAACTATTGTAGTACGAAGGACACATCATTTTCGCAATCTTTGCGTTTTTAGTAAGAAGCCAGTGAGAAATCGGTGTATTTTTGAGTTTAACTGCAGGAGTTTTTTTTTTTAATTTTTGGTTTTCTTGATGAAGAAGTTATATATTTTAGGTACCAAGAAAGTATAATGTCTATGTCCATAGGTTGTGTTGTCTATGTTCTAGGTACCTGCATTAGTTTACTAATGTTGATTGGTTAATTTCCAATCGTATTCATACTGACAGTCGATGCATAGCTACATCGCTATAAATAAAGAGAATTCTTCTTCTGAAATAACAAAAGTAACGTACTTAGTAGGTACCTATATACAAGGTGATTGAATCCCACGCGCACCAGAATAAACGCCACCCCTCCAAAATGTCTTGTCTCCTTGTTCAGTACCCACTTCCACTCAACTACACTCGATTCCATGGAGTTACTTATTCTAGTACTTGGAACATCGAGTGTTCTTTTCTTTCTCTTCTTACTTTCCCTTCCTAAGACAGCTTCAAAATAAATTGGAGTACCCGCCTCCTCACCGTCCTCATCTGGTTAGATACTATTTAAAAAATTGTCTTAAAAGATTTTCTTTCCTTTATTAAAACAATGACAGACTTGAGGCTCATCTTTTAAAATTACAAGTACCTACTGGATTGTATTGTGCAGCTTTTGAGTTTCTTTTTATGTTCAAATTGCACAAAACAAGTTCCCTTTTAGAAGTAAGTAGGTAGGTATCTTATGAAGAATTTTTTTTTCGAGAAATATTTAAAAGAAATCATTCACATAATACATTGCCTTTCCATTTAAAGGTCTGTAGATATCACAAAGCTCCGTGAAAAGTGGCAAGAAAAATCAATAAACAAGTTTAATACAAATTTTATACCACCGCAGATAACAACGATTGGATAATATTATGTCTTCGTAGATAACAGTCTTCATAGTATTGAAAATTGCTATTTTACCACGTCGGTTATAATATAAGTATGAAGCGTTATATGTAGTATAAAACGTAATTTGAATGAATTTAATAAATTATTATGTCTGCAAAAGTGTTTGTCGGAGAATTTCCACCAACTAAATTGTCTGCCAATAAAAAAATCTCGCTTTATAAGTACTATAACGATTCAAACGGACGTGTTGAAATAGCATTTCTTAACAATTTTAACACTTTGAAGGCTGTTATCTTCTTTATTGTGGGTTCATATTATCCAATCGTTGTTACTTTATGTGATATCCTTTTACAGATACCACATAAGGTGAAATAAAAAAAATCAGCCTTTATTCTATGACTTAAGTAAAAAATTCAAAATTCATACTTATATGTAGGTAAGTATATGAATTTTGTATGGGCCTCTGTAAATATTACGAAAGTAAGCTCTTACTCTATTTGATAAAGCTATTATAAGAAGACCAATATTATATTAAAGTTCATTTTTCCGAGTCGTAAATTATTTTAATATTCTCTATTTTCCTTAATGTTTATTGTGTTCTGATAAATTTCCATATTAGGTATGTGTAGTAAACCGATGAAGTTTTAATAACAAACCATCATATAAATGAGTAATAATTATAAATAAATAAATGAATAAATAAATAAATAAATAAATAAATAAATAAATAAATAAATAAATAAATAAATAAATAAATAAATAAATAAATAAATAAATAAATAAATAAATAAATAAATAAATAAATAAATAAATAAATAAATAAATAAATAAATAAATAAATAAATAAATAAATAAATAAATAAATAAATAAATAAATAAATAAATAAATAAATAAATAAATAAATAAATGAATGAATGAATAAATAAATAAATAAATAAATAAATAAATAAATAAATAAATAAATAAATAAATAAATTAATTAATTAATTAATTAATTAATTAATTAATAAATTAATCCAACTGTCGATTCGTTCATGAGAATTCAATTCCCTGAATGAATCGACATTATTAAGCCAAGATGCGTGTACGAAGGTTTGTATTTGAAGAACATTTTGTATGGCGTAGTGGACTTTTTGCATGCTAAAAACACCAACTTAGAGGCTTCGCAGCATATACATATAATGTTCCCATACATGGATTTACCCAGAATTCGGAGTAGAACATTTTATGTGAGTTTTGTGTGTCTGTGTGTGTGTATCTGTCCGTCCGTCCCCTTATAACTTTTTATCCGCTGGATTCACAAAGCCTTAAATTTTAGAATATATAGAGAATTTTAGGTACACAAAACTTTTATACTCAGTATTTAGAATTTTTGTTCCAGTCAGGGGTTTTTGTTTCAGTCAGAACATTTTATTTTTTATAGCATTTGTCCACATATCTCAAAAAATATAAAAGCCAGAACGCTGAAATTTTGTACAAATATAGTGAAATATAATATCTCGAAATGGATTTTGAAAAACTGTTCCAGGATTTCTCAAACTGTTTTTATTAAGAAGCAAAAAAATGGTATGACAAATTTTTGTCTTTGACTGCCTTTATTTCCATTTAAAAATATCGAAAAATGCCAAAACATGTAAACTATAAAATTTAATATTCTATAAAAAATGTATACATTATAGTAATAGATCTCAAAATTATTTTAGTGACGACATTGCTTCATACAATTTGTATGGCAGTCGCCTATATACAATAATATATGAAAGAAGACTTAATAGTTTGATACTTAAATCTCCAAACATACATACATACCATCATGCTGTTTTCATATTCTGGGTAGAAAAAAGGACTGACCTCCATATTGTCCTATCTTGACATACATACCTACATGTGTTGTATATAAAACAAAATATCCTAAAATATTCAATTATTTATTCTTCAACTATACATACTATCGCTATCGACAGTTGGATTTCATGTGTTACATGCAACTAGTTTATATAAGTTTTGTTTATGAATGAGGCAATTATAATTCTTTCAATTTAAAAACCCCAATATGGGGATATTTGTATGTATATGTGTACCTATACTGGAAATAAATACTCAAAAAATTAAATAGTTATTTATGATCTCAACAAATCAAAATAAAAAATCCTTTCAGTTGTATTATGTTATATTATGTCCTGTTGACCACCGTCATATTTTCCTTTTTTTTCTCTCAATAATATATTTTCCGACATGACAATGAATGTCAATTTTTGAAATGATTTCGACAAAACTTTTCCTTGGGAATTCTATTTGCGTCATCAAATACATTAAAAAATAAAATATTTGAACCATCTGACGCATTTTGATTTTGTGTACCTAGTGAAAAAGAAGCGGGCTGCGGCCAACACCTAATTTTCAACGACTTAACTTAAAAAAAAGATTTGTGATTGGAGTTGACCATAAGTGAAACTTGGCAAATATTTATGAAATTTATGTTTTTTCCTTTTTTATCAAAATTTATATTGTGTCGGACCTCTAAACAGAAATAAATATAGAAAAATCAATTTGTGGGAAATTATTTTATTTTTAGATAGTGAAGAGTAACTAGAAAAGCTAATGGTCTTTCATAAAATAATATTTGTAAACAATGCAAGAAACAAACCAATTTCTCAAAAGATGGCGTTACAAAAAAGTTACTTCGTCACTTCATAGATGGCGTTGGTGTTTCAGCTCATTTTCAAGTGTAAAGAAGAACCTTTCAAAATTGGAATGATAGAAAACACAAAATAAAGTATAATTGGTGAACGTTGCCCAAGCGCATAAAGTGATCACGTAAACCAGCCGATGACAGATCGTAAGCCCTGTAGGTTCCTTGATTTCACAGTTCTCTTATTATATTCCAACTTCGACTCTATTGAGATGTTAAAAATATGTCATAAAAACATTATCGACTCCCGAATGGGAAAAAATCCAATGTTTGCGTATATGCACTTTCGTTTCAGCGTTTCAAAAACCTCGTGATTACCCATATCATGGATATATGACATCTTAAAATATTATAGAACTCCATAGAATAATTATATCCATAATATGCATGGGTAATTGTGAGGGTTTTGATTTCGCCTGTTGGACCAGAATTGCCCCCCTTATATATTAGATGCATCCATGAACTAAATTAATGGAAGGTAGTTTCATAGGTTCGTTTCCAAACATGATTGGTGCATAGTGTTTTACCCTGTGTTGTATGAAGTATGGTACCCAATATTATCATTCCGTGAACAGTTAGTAGTAAAATGAATTTAGGTCATTTTGTTTATAAAGGTTTCATTTACATGTTGATAATTTATGTTTTGGCCTGTAAAGTTTCCACAACAATTATGCACCACAATCCCCCAACAATAATTCACTTTTCTTTTCATAAACTTACCTCGGGTTGATTACTTCAGCGGTTCTCCAATGAAAATTACACGGCCAAGTATTTCTAAAATCTTTAGTATCAAGCCATATACAATCCACACCTAACGACTACCTTGACGTACCTATGTCTGTGAGACTTGGTCATGACAGCAATCACTAAAATCAAAATAAATGCAGTTGGAATGAAATCGCTGAAGAGAATTTGTAATAGCATGATGGACCAGATTAAAAATTTCGTTAACTTATAGTACAAGCACTTATACTTAATTCAGGAATTGTATTAGGATGAAAAATATGGTTCTTGTTGCAAGGATATATCCATTATTTTAAGATGAATAAGAAAAATATTCATACATTTCGTAGACGAATTCATTCCAATGACAACTCTCATTTTTTTTAAATGACGAATTTTCAAACTCACAACTTGAATTTACATAGGTAGGTACCTATTCAAGAAAATACCTGAGAACGTGTTATATAGGTCGAACCACAAATATCCATACTAGGTATATTGTAATCAAACAAAAATGATTATAGTTCTACATGCATATTTTCCTTATAATATGACTACCGTTTCAGCTGACTAGGCCCTCAGTATTGACAATTTATAGACCATCAGTATTGATAATTACAAAATCATAAATATCATATTTTCATACAGTGGTGTTAAGATTCTAGATGCATTTTTGCCTTTTTTATACATAGTTACCAAATGACATATTTCTGTATAAGTTGGAACATTGGCACTATTGATATATACCTAAAAGACATATCTTATACCTACCTAATCATGCAGTGATTGCAGTCCTAAAGTTTGTGTTAAGAGAGTAGAAATCCATTATATAATTATTAAATAAATTTATTTAAAAGGTATTTCTACACTGATTCGATTTATTGTGACCGAATTTTTTCACCGAGATGTCTCGGCAAATAATAGTAATCTTTAGACCCTGGTGATACCTAGACACCTTGTCTAAAACATCCGGTCATAAAAGAATATATTATATTTGATAATAATACTGACATTGTCCATAATGCAGGTCCTGGGCATACTGCGCCAAATAAAACCGAATGGAAAAGTTAAAAAGAGTCCTTTGACAGGAAGTTGATCGAAAATGACTAGGAGTAAGTAATTAAGTAACAATACTGACATTATGTAGTACTGCATATTCCTGACAAGGATCATGCAAGTGACGTATGGTTTAGGAAACATAGAATTCGGTTTGTTGTGAGTAGTTGAAGTTAGTAAGGATTCGGAGACGTCTCCTCTTGACTCCATTATTTTTAAACTGGGGGCTGTTACACATTACTTGGTTGGTATAGTGCGTGTTTTATATTATTTATTAGCAACCGCTATTTCTTTTATATCTCTTTTGTACACGAATTCATTTGTAGTCGCATTTGTGAATAACCACAGGGTATAGGTACAGTATACAGTTCGAGGGAAGGTACCCACTACCGGCTATTATTTTAATGTTTCCATCCAAATTGTAACTACTTTTGATTTCTCGTAGTTTACCATACAAAACATATAATATTGAGGTACTTTTTAGCATTTAGTCATATGAATTTCGTACAAGAGAAGCTATTTGCATCATTTGAAATGATTCGTGCTTCTCTCTGGTAGACAGTTTTATTTGAAAAAAAAATGTTAAATCATTATTGTTGTTAAAATCGTTATTAAAAGGCATTATAAGCATTCACAAGTTATTTTTGATATATTCCCTATGAAATTTTCTTTTTTAATACGTCTTATAAGAAGGAAGATCAGAATGATTAATTATGAAAAATATGAACACTTATATTCTACAAAGAATTTATTCAACTTCCGACGACCGTTTCGGCTTATAAGGCCATAATCAACTAGTTTTGAGTATACAATTTACATTATTTTTATACAGAAATATACAATAGGTAAATATATAAAAATAAAATGCATTTATATTATGTTGCTAATAGTGAGAAAATCTGAA
This sequence comes from Molanna angustata, assembly GCA_963576475.1. Lineage (NCBI taxonomy): Eukaryota > Metazoa > Arthropoda > Insecta > Trichoptera > Molannidae > Molanna > Molanna angustata. The sequence goes on from OY754968.1 coordinate 432,346, forward strand.
TACATAATGAAGTACTAGGAAAGAGACAAGTAATGGAGTGCTTGTGTGAATGAGGGAGAAGGAGGATAAACAATTATGTAGATAGGAACAGGGTTGTCAACCATTACAATTTATTTTTCTAATTAAATATATATTATTATATTTTTAATTATTAATAAAATATGGGTGATAACTTATAATAATTCTTATATGTCTTAGGACAACAGCAAAATCATATTAAAAATAAAACAAGGTACTTAAATAATACATAACTTATAAGTAGGTATATGTACATAAATTTATAATATATCTGAATCAAGGTAAGTAATACATAACTTACAAGTAGGTGTACATAAATTTATATTTGTCAATAAATAATGAATAAGTTGGTCGATGACGTATAAACAATGAATATAAAAAGGGGGGGAGGGGTGGTTATTTTGTGTTTTTATTATTTTTAAACATATCAAGTAGAGGAGAATTATGCATATTTAGTTGTTCGTTGATTAGATTATATTTTAGGTTTTTATTTATATCTACCTAACTGTTCTAAAAGGTAAGTTTAAGGCCTTTATTATTGTAATGAAGAGGGATTGGTTCAGAAAGATCACTGGTTCCGGAATCCGGGTTCCGGATCACTGGTTCCGGAAGATCAGAATCATTGTTGGTTCGACTGCTAAAAGTTCTAGCTCCTTAACGTTATCTAAGGTGAACCATGCAGATTTGCACCCCATTAGATTTGAAATTTTCTTAGAGAATCCTTTAACTTTTCATATTGTAGTATACTATCTCTCTTAAAAGCTTTTATCTCATATGATGGTAGAGTCAGCTCTCCTTACTGCGCTCCTGAACTTCGTCATATCCTGAGCATCGTCCTCATTGACATTACGTGCCCGCATATTCTATCGTCTTTGGACGCCCTTTGGGTCTTTTGTCTAAAACTCGACAGTCCAGTGCAGTGTTACATAATTATGTATTCTGGTAGTTTACTTCGAATATGTCCGAACCACAGATTTGATATCTTTTTGTGACGCCGCTCATCCACCTAAACGTCTTCGTCTCAGCTGTTTGCACTGACTGAACTTGTCTTCGTATGAGGGTCCAGGTCTTGCTACCGTTCTGAATGATATAGGTCCGAATGCAGAGTCCTACCTAAATACTAAATTCTAAATACTAACCATGTTTTCATTGCACAGTCGCTCACGTTAGGAGATCACGTGGCTTCATAACTGGAGGATGCTACCAAGTTCACATATGAGACATTGCATTGCAGAGACATTTCTATATCCATACGAGATGCCGAATATTCGGTGGAATTTCAAAAAAATCGTGACATCGAGCTGTCAGTGTGAAGTGTGAAGTTGGTTACATATGTTTGTGTTGTTATAGAAAAAAAACATTTTAAACGTCAAACGTCAGAAAAGAGATAGATAGCTTTCTAAGCCCATAGAAAGCTATCTATCTCTTTTCTTCATACACAATAATGTGAAATTCTACGCCATCGACCGTAGTTTGGCGTATTATTTAGTATTTAGTTAGGGATGTCTCTGCAACTCAATTGCTAACTTAAGAATACTAAATACTCCAGTGAGGTTAGGAGTTAGTATTTAGGTACCTAGGACTGTGCATTCGGGACATAGTCTTTAATATGTTCAAATAATAATGAATGCTGCCAAGGTATACACCAATACCTACTATTAGGGTACATATATAGGTATCTTTAATTTTGTGGCATGCATGTTTAAAACAATACACAAATAATATGAATCATTTGGTTCAAAATACACTGTTTTGTATCCAGTTATTTTGTAGTTTATACAACGATTATTAACAGATATTATTCTTTGTGGATAGGGTATGTATAATTATCAACAAATATAATATCTATAATTTGGTATAAATTTCTCAGCACACGTTTTTGATTGTTAAGAGCGCCCCATTAGTAAATCGTAATAATACAAGATTGAGAGATGATCTTGATTTTTTCTTTGATTGTCTCTACTAAAGGAACTGTACCTAACCTTAACAATGATCATTCATTATTCATTACTGTCTCCAAATCGTGCTAGTGTTTGAAGCTTTTAACCAAATTCCGAAAATCGAGAGGTTATTAATTTTACGTGATTTTTTTAATGTATGTTCAGCGATAACTGTTAACCACGTAGACCAATTTCCAAGGTTCTTTTTTCATTAGAAAGAGGGTATCTTCCGATTGGACCCATTTCAATTTGGTCGTGATCTTATAATGGCATCTATGAAAAAATCATTAAATTCTTTAATTTTCAGTTCAGCGATAGTAAATCTTATACGGTTTCAATGTTTCGAAGGAAGAGAGTTCTATAAAATTTCACCGAGTTCGGATTACGTGTCTCGTGAGAAAAAATCATATTACTCTTCAATTTGCAAAGGCGTCTGCAATCAATACGACAAACATGTCTTAGAGATAACAATTATATGGTTGAAAAACCACATGAACCGATTTCTTTTTTTTTGTTGGAAAGAAGTTATTTCATCTTCTTCCTGTGGCTCATGATTGAGGGTGGTGACTACACTCAATCAGCTGTTAAATGATCCGCTTCCATGTAGAGCGGTCATGGGCAGATATTTTAATTGTTTTGAAGAGTTAGAGTGTTTTCAATGTTTTGATGATAGTTTTGAGTTACGTATCTACTAAAACATCCATAACTGGCAAGTTAACTGAAATAAATAGAGTCAGCACTACATCCTTCAGTGATCGTGGTTTTGCTGTGGCTGGACCAGCCTCGTAGAATAAACTGAACTGAGGCGAATCGACAACTTGGCTCTATTCAGGAAAACTCACTTCCGCGAGTCTTACAAAAAACCTCTGTTATATTCAAAGCGGCCTTGAGGTGAGGTTATCACAAAAACGGCGCGCTATAAAAACCATACCAATTTATTATTATAAGACGCGAGAAGATTTGTTCTAGTCAAAATTTGCACACGCGAAAGCAAAAGCTCTATTGCGCGATATTTTAAAATCGTTAAAATCACCTAAGTATGTAGGTACCACTGTTAAATTAATATACCTTTTTCAATATCACCGAAAAAACAGCTGCAATAAAATAAAAACAATGAAAAATCACTAAAAAGAATAAAATAATTACCTAACTGAATTTTATATCACAACACATTTGACTAAAAAAAACAAAAGTTGCAAAACATTTATTTACATCAAATTACTTTTTATAGTCGACCTTAAATACAAACATATCTATCGAGTGAGTTCTGTAAAATGATTGTTTGGGGCCGACTTCAGAAAATGTTTTGAATTAAATAAATATTTTGCAGCTTTTGTGTTTTTTAGTCAAATGTGTTGTGATATAAAATTAAGTAAGGTAATGTTTTAAGTCACATGTGTTGTGTTAGATGTTAAATTCACGTTATTTTAAATTGAATTATTTAAAATTATTTGTGTATTTTATCTTTTTAGGTTTCCTGTTTTCATTGGTTTGTGAAGTATTTTTTATTATTACTTTTATTCATAAATCTTGTTGCGCCATGCGTATTCCATTTTTTTCATGTAATTCGTGTGATTGATTGATAGTAATTTCATTGCGGCAACAAACCCCGCATAAGCCTATAGAAAATAAATATTACGATTTACCAAATGTTTTGTGAATTTAATAATCAAAACGTGGTCTTCAATAAAACTTTGATTTTAATGCTGGCTTTATTATTTCCTTTGGATTAAGGTGCTGTCTTAAACAGCATGCAAATTACTCACAAAAATAATGGATAGTGTATATTAATGATATGAAAAAAAATATGATATTGTTGGAAAGTGTTTGCGTGTGTGATACTATTTGCATAATTATAATTTTATTCTCGTCTTGTTTATTCTTTGCATATAATGTTTATACTCAGTATTGGATCATTTGAGTTTATACATACAGCTACTTTCACCGACATTTTTGGTAATGTACATTTCCGTATGGGATATGTTTATTATTTTATTTATTGCTCATTAGATAATTATATTGACTAATATATTTTGATTTACGAATATTGAGAAATCTGTAATACATACCTGCATATTATAGAGATATTCATTTGACATTAAAAATATGTATTTCTGATATTCAGAATTGCAAACTTTGAATAATAATTAGAGGAGAGTTTATATAAGAAAGAGAAGACACTCCTTCGTATTAATTCAAATAGTCTGTTTTACAAAAGTATGTAGGTATTATTGATTATGTTTTACTGTTCAACAAAAGCTGACGTGGAAAAAAGGCCAAGTACAAACATTATGTAATTCCGGTAGGTACTTTATTCCTAATTGATAGAGAGAATGGAAATCCATTCTTTCCTTGACATACAAATAATGTATAAAAACTATATAATGTTTTCCATAATGCTATCGTTGCGTGGTCACATCATGCTAAGAGAGGAGACCTAATCTGTCAAAACTGTACTCGATATCCCCTCAAAGCCACGAGCAAGATGCAGAACACCAGCGCCATGGTGGACGAGTATCGAGAGGGAGCTGGAGGCACAAGGTGTCCCACAGGAGGACTGATGACTAGGAGGTCCCACCCCGGATGAACTGGTAAAGAGGGGGGGGGCAAGAAATGATTATGATGATAAAGCATTCGTAGTGTCGATTTCGGCTAATTTGTAACTGAAGGCGCAAGACGATTAAGAAATGTGGAAATCGGTTGACAAGTCTGGTCAACCGGCGGAATCAAAACCATCCATGGATGACTAGACTTGCCCACCAAAAATATTTTAAAATCTGGATGCACGATATTATTATGATATTGAAATATTATGCGTACTTTACAAGAATCAACTATAAATAAGTAGGTACATTACCACTTGCGCAGGGTGCAAGGAAGTGTTCATTATTATTACAATACCAACCAATTTTTTTCTGTTTCTTCTTCGATATACTCTTAGAATTTTCTTGTACAAAAGTAAATAATGAACATTATATACCATAAAATAATTTTTAATGTTTTTCTTGTTCAGTTGATAGATTTTAGAAAAAATAATTGAGCCCGGACATCAATTGAAACACTGTTAATTCAGAAATCTCTTAAAAAAATCTCAAGATAGTTTATTATGGACTCTTCAATCTGTTATCAACCGGAACTCTATTTTAAATCTGATCATATAAAATTTAATTTTTTTCATTTATATTTCAATCACTTTATTGGTAATTCCTTTATCATATAAATTATAATCACTTAAATATATTTTTCCTTTAGTTAAAGTAACAATTTCTTCCTTAAAGATTCCGAGTATTATAGTGACATCATACAATCAACTAAATCTATTCTTAATTTTGTAAATATACGTTTTATTTTTTCTTTAAATAGGTATTAGCAATTTCAATAATTTAAATGTCTGCTGATATGATAATGTGTTTAATACATATAATCATAATTGGTTTAAATTATTTATTAAACAAAAACTGTTTGCTTGCAATAAATATACCTATCTACTTACATTATTCATCATACATAAGATCTTGAATCAAGGAACGGCGCTATCGAGGAACGTGTGTGAAGGAATGTGATGCTTTGTAAATGTTTCCGTCCAGGGCATTACTGAAAACAAAAAAAATCAACAACAAACATACATATTAAGCAATAATTGACCGTTATTCAGTTCATGTGGGCAATCATTTTATATTTTCAAATGTCAAAATAATAAAATTTCAAATGTAATATAAATATCATATATGTAATACAAATATCATATATGTAATGTAATACAAATATCATATATGTAATAAAATTTCAAATGTAATACAAATATATATATGTAATACAAAAATTTCAAATGTAATACAAATATCAAAAAAGATGAATATAGTTGGAGACGCATATTGTTTGTCAATAATTTATCCCAATTAGTCTCAAATTTCTTACCAAAAGACATAAGACCGGCATTTTACACTCACAATAATATTGGAAAAAGTTTAATGAATTCCAAAGATAAAGATAATAAAATGGAAAATTCCGGCGTATACCAACTGACATGTGGAGACTGCTCTGCAGTCTACATAGGAAAAACAGGACGGAAATTTGAGACTAGAGTAAAAGAACATATTAGATGTATAAACAATGATAATTTTTCGGAATTCGCAGAACACTTAGTACTTAATGATCATCAATTTAATATGCAATCGGGAACAAAAATTTTACACGTCAACAAAGTAGGTCTCCGTCTTGATAATTTAGAGTCGCTAGAAATTAAAAAGTGTATTAATTCAAAACAGAACATAATAAACAATCAGTTAAATTTATCTTTCAGTCCATTATTAAATATGTTTCCTTTTACTTCTAATCCTTCAGCCAATCGGACCCACCCTGCACAAGACCCAACCCTAAGTACCCCCACCCTACCTCTACCTCCGCCCCCATAGATTTCTTGTAAGCACGTCGTCACATTCTGTTTCAGTTGAAAGTTAGCCTGATGAGGGAACGGTTAGTTCCGAAACCGGTCGCATCGTTTCAACCAAAAAACGTGGTTAATACAAAGTTATATCTTTAAATTTAATCATTTTATAAATTATTTATTTTATTGATTTAACCTTTGTACATATATAATCTTATTAATTAACATGCATCCAATTATATATCTGATCTGACTCCTGAGTCAAAGTTCCTGGGTTCGATTCTCGGTGGAGACATATTTTTTCAATGATCCATGCGACGATAATCATCTCTAGAATTTAGAAACTCGTTATTGGGTACATGTTGAATTAATATTGAACATACATAGTACTTACTGTTTAGTTAAGTACCAGAGTATAAATACAAAAAAAAAATAAACCTTGAATTCATTTTTTCCTCTTTTTATCGATTCTTTCAGAGTTGACAAGGCATTAGGTACATATTAAAAGAAGAGTCTTCTTCTTCTTTTCTTGACCTTGTCCTGCTTTGTTAGGGTCGGCTCTCCTAATCCTTTGGCGCCAGCATGACCTGTCCTGTATTATCGGGGCTGGTATTTGTGCTTTATCCATGAGCTTACTCATATCAACCCACCACGTGGATAGTGGACATCATTTCCTTTTCCTGTTTTCTGAGAATGTTAGAGCAGAGCAGCACCGCAGGATTATTTTGCCTTCTCATTAAATGTCCATACCATCCGAGTCAGTCAGTTTTTTCTGGTATGGGGGCTACTCCAAAGCTTCATATTATTAGCTCGTTTCGAATTTTATCAATCTTTGTCATTTCGTTTCATTGTATCAACGCGTGGGTTGATACCAATACTAAACTCTCCACAGTCTCCACTACATAGTAAGGGTACACTTTTTCTAGTTGAAAGGCTGACGATCCCTAAATGCATTTTTATGAAGTACATTTCTGTTAGATTCAACAAATATTAGTTTCTCTAAGGACAAAAGTTTTCATAATACACCTTACACACAAAAACTCATAGTATGCACTCTCTACATGATACATGTTGAGAAAATTATGTAAAAACAATAGACGATCATGTATGAGACGATGCATAAATGTTGATGGGATGATGGATATGTGTAGGATAAAAAAATTCGGAGTTGGTTCTCTCTTCCTACCCCATTAGAAAGATGGCATGATATTATGAACATAGATGAATACTATTAAATTCAAAGAAGTAGAGAGAAAAAAAAAACAATTTTCTATAAAAACACATAAAAAATCTATATGAAGTCGATAACTCAATTTTCTCAAAAAGATGCTATTTTCTTACTGTTATATACATTTTTTATATAAACATGCAATATCACACTAAATATATATTTTTTCTTTAAAGGTTGATAATCCCTTTTGAAGAGTGTATTTCTGTTGTATCAAAAATTCAATCAAAATAAGAAAATCTAGATTTTTCCAGACCGTTAGAGAAAAAAAAATCATAGAGAAAAAATGAACCGTTGTCTATGGAAAACTAATCAGCTCTAAGTTAATGTACTTCACACATATGGTATCAATGTAAAGTTCATCGGCCTTTTAGTTTGGGCTGTACAGAGGACACAAATTTTCATATTTGTGTACGGCATACGGATATCGGCATACATACAAAAACATCACAACGAAATTCAAAGTATGCACTCTCTACATGATACCCATTGAGAAATTGGTGTAAAAAAAAAGCTTAAAAATTGTGAAATCATGACTCTCTACTATTCCATAGTAGTGGAGACTAAAAATATTTATATTTGTTTTTAATTCAAAAAAACATAATAACAATCATTTTTTCGTTCCCCGTCTCACTAGGAAAACCTGTTCTGAGACGGGTCAAATATGACAAAAAGCACCAATTTATGGTATCACGCCGATAGTGAGTAGTCAACTGATTACTTTTCAATTTAAAATTTAAAAAAATATTTTTTTATGAGAAACAGTAAGACTTATGTATGGTCTTTCAAAGCCTGATTTGTATTGTACCTACTTGGTCTTGTAAGTCTCAAAAGACCAAGAGTGCAAGACTTGCAAGACGTTTGCTCATCACTATAATTAATAGTGAACGGTATTTTTATGACTGTGTGAAAGGTTTTTATTCGTAAGTACAGCGATAAAATAATTAAAAGTGCGTTGTGGTCAGCACTTTACTCCACTATTAAATATTGCAGTTTAAAATATTTATAAGTAGAAAACTACATTTGAATTTATTAATCAATATTATTTGTATTAATCAAAGTATTTTTGTTATATTGTATAACAAGAATGTAACGAAAATTAATTACATTTTTGCTAATAGAATGCGAGTTTGAGAACACTTTATGTGCTTTGAACTTTTTTTTGTTATTTATCTCTACAAAAACGCCGCAGCCATTTTTTATGTAGTAGACCTATTTACAGTTTGAGTAGCTGAAAAATCCGACGTTCACGCCATGCACACCGTAGATCGAATTAGTTAACAATCACCATGTTACTAGTTTAAAAACACATTGTTAAAACAAATACAAATACGTCCAATTCGATAACTTTTTAAGAACGTTCCGGCTAAAATAGGTGCGTTCCTATTCTACTGAGTCCAAGTTGATATTCTATAACACTGTTCTTAAATAGAAACGTTCTTACTGCAAGTAAATCACGAATTATTCCAATTTCCTATTCTACATATACCTAACCACATTTTAGTCGAATCAACAGTCAAAAGGTTCTAATTTTGGTTCACACCTTATGGGAAGCGCACTAGTTTATTTCACAGCATTCTGGGATATTTTAATTAGGTAAGGTGAAAACGTCAGTTGTGTACGGAAAAAAATAATAAAAATGGATAATTAACACGTGTTGTGTTCTTAGATTTTCATTATAATATACTAGATGGAGTACCTACTCCCTGCACAAATTGAGTCATGATATATCGCGCGTTTGACGTTTTGGTTGGCAACATATTGCAGTTTTCCTTACATTTCAACACTTACTAGATAACTGTTCTCTATATGTTGATGAACAAAGTGTTTTTTTCGACAAATAAATCTGAAAACAATTCACATTGGTCGTTATTCTCTATAGAAAAACGATGTGGTCTGCCAACTGAGTTGTCAAAAATCCCGTGGAAAAAAACCTCACTTCGATTCATACAAAATATATACTACGACATCTAGTATATAGTATGAAAATCTATGGTTGCGTTATGTTGAAAATAAAAACCAAAGAATATAAGTGCAGATCAATTAAAATTTTAGGTTAGGCGACATGACATAAATAAACATGGCCGAACAGTGCGCAGTACGCATGCGTAGTCAGTGCCATAGACAATTTAAGTTCAACTTATTGTCTACGATTCACTAATTTTGTATGATTTAGGAACAGTTACAGAATACGAAAAAAAAATCAGAATGTTTCTATTAAAGTTTAAAAAGTTACTGAATGCTTGAATTATGTATGCTTGATTGCTGCGAAATTATTACTCTCTACATACTATTACAGAAGTAGAGAATAAAGTATTCATTTCCATAATTTTGTGAATACCTCGAAAAACTATTAACACTCACAATTCTAAAGATTATGGACCATATTAAAGATGGCATTCGAATTAATTATTGTATACGAACAAGTTATGATATTTATTATTACTTATGATGGGGATTACCTTATTTCTCTCGTCTGTCTATTTAGAAAGTTTTTTTAATGAAACTGAATTGAATTGTACTTTTATATATATTTAGTGTCGTATTTTAATAATAATAATAAATTTGGATGATTTATATAGCGCCGTTTTCTTGAATATCTCACCTCAAGGGCGCTGAATGTTATGAGTTTCAATATTCGGTTTTATAATTCCATTAGGTTTTAATTACACTTTTAAACCAGATGACAAAAAATAATAATAAGCATTTGTATTTTTTTTTCTTTTTTTAACACAGATATTTTGGAAAAATTAAACTTGCTCTATTAAATCGAATTTAATTGAGACGTTGCATGGGTTGGGTGTAAGAGATTGATTCATGGCAATCTCGATATCGCCATTTCTTAACTTTGATGTCAAGTTTTCGTTATTTCAATAGCGATATTGGAATAGCAGAATGTAAGTAAATATCAGATTCTTGTGTGATAAGTGTGACTTGTGTGACATGTGTGACATGTGACTTATTCCTATTCTATCCATCCTTTTTTCCAATTGCAAGTCTATTAATTTATTATATTTTTTTTTTAATAATGTACATATATTCTATGATATTCGTGAAAACTTTCTATGCAGAATTTATGATGTGATATTTAAACATGCATTGTTAGACGAAACTTGTGTCTACTGGTGATGGATACCTGTATAATTATGTAGTGCTTCCTTTTATAAGGTAATGCACACCTGTCGCTGGTTACCCCACGTTGTGGGATATGCCATGACGGTATCTTCTTCTTCTAATTGACAGTTCTGGTAACAATTATATTTTAAATGACTTTAATGTTCATTTGAATTTTAATTAGTTTTTGGAATTGAAACCATTATAGTGATATTTTTAATTTTACAATGTTAAATGAATGATTTTTTTCAATGATGTTCATGTGAACACATTAAGGGATAAGCCTGTAGTTCTCTCCTTAATTTCTAAAAATAAATAAACATACAAAACGTTATGGTTTAATTGTCAATACTGACGGTGTTTAGGGTGCAGAACTCCATTATAATAGATATTTTTTAATCAAAAAAATATGATTATGATTCTACATGTATATTTTTTATAATAGGACGACCGTTTCGGCTGACTAGGCCCACATCGACTGGTAAACATAGAATATTGTTTTTTTCCTTAAATACCAGAAATATTTCATAATTTATGAAATGTGAAGAAATTTGTATAGTTGTAAAATAAACCGATTTCTCAATCAAAATAATAATATATGATACCTACAATAATAAAAAAATAATTTAAAAATAAAAAGACAAAAAATGTAGGTAAACAAAATGGTAAAGAGAGGGAGAGGAGAGGAAGAAGAAATCAGATAGAAATTATGAGGACTATTCTATATAGTCCTTCTGATAGTATATGTTTCCAAAAAAAAACGAGGATTTTAGAACAAAAATTCCCGTCTAAAAATTACGTCACTGGTAAGGAAACAGTAGTCAATAAACAGTGAAGAGAAGAGTTCTATGTATGTATGTATGTAGGTATATGTGGCTACCAATGATAATATAATTGGTGGGATTGCATAAATTGACCTTGGCCAACTGGACTGCATCACAAAAAGTCGCCAACACAGGAATGCGGTGCGAATGCAATATTCCTAGAAGCCCGGAGCGGCAAAGCCGTGTGATGCAGGAAGCAAGTGAGCGCACAGGCCAGTGGATCAGGGAGTATTCTTCCAAGGGCGTCCATTGTTAACAGTCCTTGTTTCAATTATGCTGCAGTCGGAGTTTCTTTTCCTCTTTGCGACCGCCGACTGATTTATCGTCAGGCCGACAAAACATCACTGCTTGAAACAATGATACCTCCCCGTGACCAGAGCCGGATCAAGACGATATCCCATTCGACATATAGCCGGCTTCAAATCCACCATTTTCACGAGTAAAGAAAAATGGAACGGCATTGTCAATATTAAGTATATCCTTTTTTGTGCCAAAGACAGCTTGTATCCAATTCTTATGTTTTTACACTGATAAATAATTGTCAAAAAAATAACCCTTTACAAATTTTTCTTCACCTTGAAATGACGAAAAATAAAATAGGTATATTATTTATTAAAAGTTGAAACTTCGCTGGGTTAGAAATCTAGTATTCGCGAGTTCGAATCCTGCTACGACCGATATCGTTCACCTATAGCACAAACTTATGCTTAATTTAGAATATTTTAGAAATCATATTCATTATATTAAAAAAATAATAATAATATGTATTATTATTTTTTAAGTATGTGTTCAATTGTGTTTTTAACTGTTTTAACCGATGCTTTAGTGTGAGTGGTCCTATTAAGTGGAATTCACTGCCTCTAGATGTCCGCAGTGCTCAAAGCAAGAGCACTTTCACTAAAGGATTCAAAACAGCTTTGTTTCAGAGAGCAACACAACATTAAACTATCAGCGCCCTTGGTATGATCTCGAATCATTGAACGGCGCTATACAAATGACTTATTATTATTAACGTTGAAAAAAAATAAAAACAGTGAAATATTTTATTGCATTGGAGAAGTATGGGGCACGGTTCTCTCTGCTTACCCCGTAAGGGACATGGTATGATGGTATGTATGTATGTATTTAACAGATTAAATTTTATAAATGCTCGGCCGGAAACGCATAGCTTTGTTTACTTTGTATGAAACAAACAAAAAACTTTGTATACCTATATAAAATCGTTCAATTTTATCAAAATACCAAATGAATCACATTGGAAACATTTTAAAAATATATTATCATCGGGAATACACAATTTCTCAAAGAGCTCTAACTGGTCGAGAAATCGGATACGAAATTTCAGGATAGACAAACACGTGTAACACGTGTTAAATAAAAGGGTGTAAAAGTTTTTGACAAAAATATTCAATATACCTCCGATAGACAGTAAATAGTAGATATTTATAATCGCATTTATTAATAATGGAATCCCATAAAAAAAATAATAATTTTGTATAAATCTTTACGTACCATGACTTACGGAGAATTAAAGTTGTAAATTACTAAAACAACGTCTATGAGAATTTTCACGAATATTTATTTTTCTTTAATTATTTATTCATCAACATTTTTTTTTTTAATTAGCTGATTCATTCTTCGATTTAAACATTCTGGCGCACAATATTATTTAATCATTCAGCTCGAGCTTTGTTAACTCACATGTGAAACCGACCCTGGTCCCTGTGATCCGTAAAATAATACCAATATAATGTCTGCATATGCAGAAAATGCCATACTCCATATAATACTATCGTCTATAGATAACTAATGCATTTTATTTGGGTCAGTCAATATGAAAAGGATAAATTTTAAATTAATATATCGAAAAATCTAAATACGATGAAATGGTTCTGTCTATGTATCTGAGTGTGCATACATAGATGTGTGAATGTTCTTAAAAAATCTAGTACCTACCTATCTTTTTCCCAGACATAATTTTCAGACTCAGTTTTTTAAATATTTTCATATTCAACATTTTTCTTCTTAGCTATATTCTATTCATTCCTGTACAAAGGCCTCTTCTAATCATTTCCTATTGGCTCTGTCTTAAGCTCTTTGTTGCCATCCACATGCCATATGCTGGACAATGTCATATGTATACCTTTTTATTGGCCTTCCAACGCCTTCTTTGTTGGTCCAGGGCATAATATCTAACATTCTTTAGTAAAAAGTATTTATTTACTTCAATTCAGTATTTCACAAGAATAAAATTGGACGAATTACAAAATATATTTTGAAGGCTATATAGTACTTAGGAAGCATGTTTCAGCGTGATGGAAGATTGGAAAAAGATATTGAAAGGAGAGTAACGGCAGGTAATAGAGTGAATGGTGCATTAAGACCGGTAATGGCTGACCCAATTATTTCGAGGCAAGCTAAGCTCGCGGTACACAATGGTATCGTCGCACCGACTCTAATGTATGCTAGTGAGACATGGACATGGCAGAAGACGCATGAAAGTAGAATTAACGCGGTTGAAATGAGGTCACTAAGACGAATGTGTGGTAAAACGATGTATGATAGAATAAGAAATGAGGATACCTATTAGACGGCCAAGAAAAAGTTGGCACGATCACATAAATGGGATTTTGAAAGATGGTGATGTTAGAAGTAAGAATAAAGAAGAGCGTGTATGAGACGATGTATGGACGTGAATGAAGCGAGGAATGTATGTCAAGAGAGAGGAGTCTGGCGTTCGGTTCTCTCTGCCTACCCCAAATAGGGAAATGGCGTGATGGTATGGTATGGTATGGTATATAGTATATTTTGAAAATAATTTCTCTATTACCCTCAAAAGATACGTCTTTGAAATAAGGAAAAGTTTGTATTTACATGTTTATTCTATTGCATGAGTTTTATGAAATTTAAATTTGTTTGATACTTTTGTTGTAAAATTAGTTTTAGTAACCCTTTTTTATGTTTTTATTGAAAGTAACTTCACCGAAACCTTTTACTTCAATCGAAAGAGAATATGAAAATGTACCGGCTGAGTTTTCTAATACTATAATATTTTAACTATTTGAAAAAAACCTCTAAATATTACCTTTTCTTCGCGAGTGTTGTGTGTAAAGAAATGATTCCTCAAATTCCTTTTGAAAGCGGAAAGTGTTAATGAAACTCGAAGTTGCGATTCCAAAGACGAGCTGCTTGTACGGAGAAAGATGTGGTAAAAAAGGAAGTATTGTGTAAGTGTACTGGAATACTGAGCGTTCTTTCAGTATTTGAACGAAGGTGCAACCTATGTTATATTATTGACTTATTTTTTTTATTATGGAGGCAATATAAAGTATATTATTGTTTTCTTTTCAAAATGTGTTTCAATATGCAAAATATTTAATAAATAATTTATGATACGTACTATTAAATCATGAATTTGTATTTTTTTTCTTTATTTTTCTCTTACGGATTTGTACCAAATACCTAGTTACCTATAGGTATCTGTAATTGATACTGTTTGCAGTCTAGCGGTGGACATACCAAACGTATTCTTTGTCTGTCTTCCACAGCTTCCAGTAATAGGTACCTACCTACCTATAATAAGTTAGGTGCGGTTTCAGTTAGACTATAGTTAGAACAAGAGTACATCGGAGATTGGATTGAAGAAACAACGATTGCACGAACTTTGGCACTTTGCCATACAAAATGTTTGAAAAAATAAAATAGAGTAGTTATTAATGAGACGATGAAAATACGCTCTTGTGTACTACCAGAATATACTACTACTACGAAAACTGAGACCGACAACATTTCACAACACCCTAATACCTCTCCTATCGCCTCCAAACTATCAACGACACGAGAAAGAGACGACGATATTTCGTTAGTCCCGCGTTATGTTGATACCAAATACCCACGATTTATGCTAAGTGATTGGCCCGTACCATCGAGGCAATTGTATTAAGTGAACACTTTTCAACAGAAAAACTGTCTTCTTTTTCTAAAACAAACAAAATACCATCACGCCATATCAAAACCATTTATGCACCATCTTATTCACGTGGCCGTTAGTTAAAGTAGATATTATAAATTATATAGGTTCATTTAATCATAAAGAGTTATTTTATCAAATTCACTTTGTTTAAATAATTAATGAGCTTTATACGATAGGATACGAAGCGACCGCTTCTTCCTCCGTTCGGGTTACAGAAAAATTTTATTTTCCATAAAGTGGGTAGGTACTTAAAATCTCATAAGCCAGTCATACCTTGTCATATTTTTCACGTGAATATTTATTTCCTCAGTCGTTCATCTTTTATTTTTTTTAACATCTTGGGATAAAAATCTAATATTATATCTTTCATCCCCTTTTTCTATGATTTTAAATTATTCGTGTATTGAATGTAATTAACAAGAGTAATAAAATTGTGTAAATATGTTTTGTACCTATGCCTTATATGAACTGTACTTTGTCTCTCTTATCAATGTTGTTAATTTTAATTTTTCTGAACTTCTCCCTGAAGAACAAGGTTTCCTTCTTTTTGGGGAGAAATTCATATTAGAAATTGATTTAACTTTACTTTGTCTAAATTTCCTGAAATTCGCAGAAGAAATTAATATAAATATAAAGGTTGTATGTTTAATAACTAACATTGTAAAGAAAAACAAAATAAACCATTATTTGTCCATACCTATATATATATAAACTGATATGCGGTGTTAATAAATAATAATAAATTTGGATAATTTATATAGCGCCGTTTTTGTGAATATCTCACCTCAAGGGCGCTGAAAAAATGATTACGTTGTATCATTTCGGCTCTGGTAAAATTTGCGAAAAAGATGCGTTTTGAGTTTTTTCCTGAGCGAAGATATATTTTCGGTTTGTCTGAGGGTGTGTGGGAGCTTATTCCATGCATTTGGTCCTGCCACAGCAAATGCACGATCACCGAAATTAGTTGTGTGCACCCTGTTTATTTCAACTAATTTCCCAACCATGGATGAAGAGGCAGAACGAAGTGATGATTGTCTGTCATTTATTGAAAGCGGAATGCACAGTTCGGAGAGGTAAGTAGGAGCCATACCACCAAGTGCTTTAAAGATTATGAGACAGAGCTTATATTCAATTCTTTCGGGGACTTTAAGCCAATGTAGATTGCGAAGATGGTGAGAGATGTGAGAAAATTTGGAGGCTCCAGTGATGAGTCTGGCTGCAGCATTGAAAACTGACTGAATTTTATTAATTTCTTTCTTTGGTAAATTCGCATATATACCGTTACAATAATCCAAACAGGAGACAACAAAGGCGCTTACCAAAGATTTCATGGCTTCAATTGGGATACTGCTTCGGATTGACTTTTAACGTCTTAGTTGAAAGAAAGCAGAAGAAGTAACTGTGTTAATTTGGTTTGAAAAGCTTAGATTTGAATCTATTTTGACTCCAAGAAGTTTAACACAGGATTTAGGAAGAATATCTGAATTTTCGAAAGTTAGTGGGGAAGTGTCTATTAAATGGATTCGTTTGCGTGTTGCTGTCCAGAGTAGTTCTGTCTTTGTTGGGTTTAGCTTAAGTTTGTTTGCTGACATCCAAACACAGATATCTTCGATACATTTACAGATTGTGGTTTTTAGATGGTGAGCATTTTCTGGTGTGCAATAAAAGTAAAGCTGCCAATCGTCCGCATAACAGTGTGCGAGTAGTCCGTGGGAGTCAATGATTGAAAATATGTCTTTTGTGTATAAGATAAATAGTAACGGACCTAGCACGGAACCCTGGGGAACTCCGAATTTTACAAAAGCGGGAGATGATTTTAGGTTATTGAATTTGATAGTTTGGTGTCGTCCTGTGAGATAAGATTGAAACCATTTATATAGTGTAATGTTAGAAACACATAACCATTTTTTTATTTTTTGAGAAAACTTTTCTGTTCCATGAGAATTTAAACATGCGTCCGCTGCGTTTGGCAATACTAAAATATAGTTTTCACAAATGATTGAAATAAAACAAATTTAGGAATGTAATTCAGGAAACTTAGACAAAACGACCACAGTAACCCATAACTTGACACTCAAATTTAGACAATACGACCCCAGTAGACCAACACTTGACACTATAGGTACTTACTTTTTACTTTTCGTATGGTGTAACAGATTAAAGTCTTGGTTCCAGCGCTGAGAGCCAGTCCACCGCCTCTGGTTTCGCCTCGTGTAACTATATCTTGGAGGCTTCCGTTAAATTTCTTTAGCTGGCACTCTTGGACCACGTGTTTTACAGACTGCTCAGCTCCACACTCACAGTCAGGATTATCTCTTTTTCCCCACCTCCAGAGTAAGTAATTACAGCAGCCCTGTTCTGTCCTCACTCTGTTTTGCTGTACCCAAACCCTCCGTGGCAGGTCGAAACCAGGTACTCGAGTTGCAGGGTCTACTGTTAAATGACACTCAAATTTAGACAATTCGACCCCAGTACACCAACACTTGACACTCAAATCCGATCCCGTTTTCGAATCTTCGCTTGGAATTCTGATCATCCTTTTTGCAAATATAACGTGAGGAACTGGCTTAGAATAGTGCTTCCACTAATCATTTTTTTTTTGTTATTATCGTTTTCGAGTTATCGATAAATACAACGGGCAAAAAAACATCTCACTTAGTTTAGCAATGAGGTTCACCACCCAATCTGAATGTAGTCACTTTTTTGGTGGGACGAGACTGGTGTTTGGTTATACACGCATGTGTCGTGCTTCCGTTTTTTTTTAGGTAATGAACATTCGCACACCTGTCGCTGGTACCCCACATTATGGGATATGCCGAGAGGGTTTAGATGAATGGATACATGAAAAACCAAAAATTTTAATGAATTTTTTTGTTATGAACGTTACGCGGTCATTCGGTCACAGAAAAGTGTATGTTTAAACGGTGTAAAATAACAAAATTGAAGTAAAGTTTACCAATGAAACTAAACTTACATTCGGTGATTGCGAAATGTGTTTATTTTACACAACAAAACATGGAGACATCTCTCTTATATTTTTTTCATTGGCACAAATATCATTTGAAACATTCATAAAGTATAAATGAGATCACATAGAGGAAAATTCCATCGAGAAATTATCTCAGTCTATTGGATTCGATTACATACAAATAATGTCAGATATGTTATTGAAGAATATAAATAATCAAATCGAATTTTATTGTTATTTTATTGCAGGTGCATATTATTTCCTTTTGTATAATTGGTAGTTATTATATTTATTAGACTGTTGTTATGAATATTTTTAACGATTTTTCAGCTATTTTTGTGTGTTTTTTTTATTATTTACAAAAAGATTAAAAAAACTATAAGCCCAAAAAGACGTCAATTTGTGAAGCATATACCTATGCTATTATCGTAATCCAACACCAACATATTCGTCCTTATCCTCATGACTGAGGATAGCGGCTGTAGTCCGTCGCCACACGTAGGTATGGCCCGCCTCCATGCCAATCTGTTTTGGGCTGAACGCAGAGCACCAGTCACCGAAGACCCCATTGTGGACTTAACCAAATCGCTCTATCTGGTAGGTGAGCGGCCACGAGATCTCCGTCTTTCCACGCTGCCCATCACAACAAGCTTCTCGAGGCAGTCTCGTTCCCTTCTGGCAATGTGTCCAAAGAATTGAAGGATACGTCTGTAACATATCGTTGATAGACGATCCTCGATCTTCAGCTCGTCTAGAATTGACACATTCGTTCTTCTGGCTGTCCATGGGATGCGCAACATACGCCTCCAGCACCACGTTTCGAAAGCATCGATCCTCTTTCGCTCTGACTTCCTAAGAGTCCATGTTTCCACACCATCATACAGGAACATCGAGAATATCAGAGCCCTGATGAATCTAGCCTTCGTGTTTTTCGTGATGGTCCTGTCCTTCCATACTCTTGTGAGCTTTCCCAGTGCTCCCTTTGCCATGGCGATGCGTCTTTTCATTTCCGCTTCACAACCACCGGTGTCACATAATAATGTTGGAACCCAGATATGTGAAGTCATGTACTATCTCAAGATGGTTTAGAGAGTTTATTGGGGGAAGTTTACATGCTCTATCAATCACCATCAGTTTGGTTTTGCATAGGTTTATGCTCAGACCGAGTGATAGACTTTCCCTCACAACACGATCCAGCATAGGTATGTATAAAATACATGTGGGTAATAATAATAATAATAATATATTTATTTTTCCATAGTAAAATACAGGAACTTATCATGTAATTTATAATTTACATTTTACAGTGTATTTATAATTTACAGTGTAAAAAATAAAATAGTTGTTGGGAAGAACCATGTTTTTTAGTTCCTCCAATAAATATTTGTCTATCTAACTAGGAGTAATTCATATTTAAGGCGACAATTTTATCACAATTTAAATAACAAGTCCACTTCAAACTACATGATTGTAATATTGAAATAAAAAATAAGAATTATACTCATATTAAGTAATGAATAAAGTATCCCAATTTGAAAGCAATCAATAAACAAATAAATAAGTTAACACGTCATAGCAATGAAAAATATAAATAAAGCAACCAATAAACAAATCATAGGTCAACAAACAAATCAGTATGCAATAATATAATACATTAATACATATAATAAGTAAACACATTTATTATAGCAATGAAAAAATCAATAAACCTTTATAGGTCAACAAAACACATTTGCAATAATATAGTACAAATAAAGAGTAAACACATTATAACAATGAAAAAATAAATTAAATTAAATGAAAAAATAAATAATTGAGTAAATTACAGGTAACTAAATTTGTTCCTTTAAATGTTTTAAGAATTTCAGAATATTTCGGCATACACAAAAAAAAATTCATCAGAATATTGTTTGAAAATCGACCAGAAAGATTTATCAAAGGGTTTTTGGATCGATTGAAATATTTTTCTCTGTGTAGGTATTTCTTTTGCCTTGCACTTCATATGTAGATAAAACTGAACTCTAACATTATTTCTTAGCCAGTCATTTATCGTATTGTGTCTTACACAACTCATAATGCATTAATTTTGCTATCATACGTCTTCTGCCTTGTATATTTCCATGTCTAACTCGCATAAGTCAAAGTCCGCACTTCTATTACTTTATGAGCTTCAGTGTCCTTTGATAGTAATTTGCACCCCCGGTCTTGGTCTTGATTCACAGATGCGGTATTGGTCATGCATACTTGATCGAGACTTGCTCTTGGTCTTGCATACCCAGTCTTGGTCTTGCATACCCAGTCTTGGTCTTTGTATTGCATACTCGTTCGAGTCTTGGTCATGGTCTTGCATACCCAATCATGGTCATGGTCTTGCATACCCAATCTTGGTCATGGTCTTGCATACCCAGTCTTGGTCTTGCTCTTGCATACCCAGTCTCAGTCTTGCTCTTGCATACCCAGTCTCAGTCTTTGTATTGCATACTCGTTCGAGTCTTGGTCATGGTCTTGCATACCCAATCTTGGTCATGGTCTTGCGTACCCAATCTTGGTCTTGCTCTTGCATACCCAGTCTCAGTCTTTGTATTGCATACTCGTTCGAGTCTTGGTCATGGTCTTGCATACCCAATCTTGGTCATGGTCTTGCATACCCAATCTTGGTCATGGTCTTGCATACTCGTTCGAGTCTTTGCCTTGCTGAACTGCTACAAAAAAATTAGTATTTACTCGTACAATGAAATATGACAGAAAAAAACTAAATATATGGTATGAGGTATGTCGATAGTATGTAATTGCTTAGGTAGGTACCTACTTTATATTTAAAATAAATAAGTTTTTAAAATTTTGCAAGATCGCGGACCCTTGCATTAAATTAAATCTTGCAAAGCCTAGTCTTAGTCTTCGTCTTGTCTTGCACCCCTTGGTCTTGGTCTTGTAGCGACACATGCGGTCTTGGTCTTGCGAGCAAGACTGCACGACTTGCAAGACTCTAGCTCATCATCAATCTCAGGTTACTAAGAGATACGTAGTTTCTATAGGTAATTTAACATGCACCCAATAATAAGTTGCTTTATTATGGAGACTTACAAACTGTTTTTCCACTGGAAATTCTGGATATCTAATTAAACTGAGTCATTATGATTTAAGATCGACGATTTTGACTATAATATACCTACAAAACTCAGAGCCCATTGAAATCGCTTCTTTGTACAATGTACATACTTAAGTGATCATTTTATCAGATGATGGCACTCAAATATTTGATATGCAAACCTATTTGAATTAAAAACTTATTTTTCAAACCGAATATCTCCAGTGGTAGTTAAAGATAGATTAACCGTTGCGGTGAATTGATGAATGTTTTCGTGTAAAAGATGTTACAAGACTTTTCTAGCTGGACCATTATTTACTACGTGAAGATTAGATATCCACATATTATAGATACCTACCTATAGGTAGATATAGAGCATGCAGATACCTACCTACGTTAGATATACGACAATAACAGATGTGAAGAAAAATCTGGGAAGTTTGCCAAGAACGGATTGTGTGTAATTCATTTTACATGGGACTCGGTGCTTTTCATGGAGGAAGAAGATGTACCTACATTACATAGTGTACAGTACATGGTATGTACCTACCTACTATCACATGATACAGTCATATAACTAATACTCGAACTTATTTACGGGAAACATGTACACTATAGACTTTCTTACTCGTGCAAACATACCGACGTTAGTTTAAATACTCTAATTTTAATAATCAAATAATAAATAAATATGTGCTGAGAAAAAAAGAATGATTTGCGAAGGGATGAAGGTTAAATAAATTGTAGGAATGTGGATAGAAAGTGTCGTTTCGAAAGCTTCTTGAAAACCGTCTAGCAAGGAACTTCCCTTATACCATTGGGTAATTTTTCCACATTCGTGCGTGCTTCGTGAATTGTGAATAGGTAAATATATGTGTGGTGTTTTAGTATGGCTATCGTAAAAAAAAACTTGAGCAAGTCACGTGGGAGCGCAGATCGCAAATTTCTGTCCTTTTGCTTGGTTGGTATAAGTGCAAATCGCCCCCCACGGCGAAAACACTCGAGAAGTTGGACGCAAACTATACTGACTGTAATTTAGTTTTGAGAATGTAGATTCAATATTACTAATGAACGATAAGTCTGCGCTGAAAAATCCATTTGCTATTAAACCGAATGCAAGGAGCATTGGCAGACAAAATTTGAGATGGCTTTACAGTATTTTGTATAGATTCTCTATAGACTATATTTACTGTCTCACAGATCCACACTGAAAACACAATTAAAAACTGGGTCTCCACCGGGAATCGAACCCGGGACCCTTATAGAGAAGCATAATAAGCCACTTTATTGAACGATTTGCCTAATAAATCATACTCTATATTTTCATTTTAATATATCTTATTTGTTTTGACAAATTTTTGATATCTCCTTAGATACGAAGTTGGAATATTATATGACAGGGGTGGCGAACCTAGGGCACGCGTGCCCGAGGTGGCACGTTTGATAATTTGGATGGCACGCGAAGGATTTCTATGTTAAATTTTTTTTAAATTCTCAAGTTTAAAAAATTAAGTTTTTATTAAATAATCCGTGAATTATTAATTTATTCCGTTTTATTAATTATCAAATGTTTCCCGAGATAAACGAAAATTGTTTATTATTTTATCGTGGCAACTTCTAACAATTTTTATATTGGCAACACTGCCTTTGACGTTTGTTTTCATTTGAAGTTATGTTAATTGTAATTTGTTGTTTATCGCCGTCGCAGGTGTCAGTGTATCAGTATATGTACAATATACACCACATTACATAATATGTACAATATTCACAAGTGAAAAAGAACAATATCTCTTTGGAATAATGTTTTTCACCAAAAAATTATGCGATTTAATGAGCTGTGTTTTGTGTTTGTTCGAATTTTTGCCTAATGTGTATCATAATGTGACGAAATATGAACCAGATATTAAGAAATTGTCATCGAGTCTCATTGATAAATAACTAATGTGTACTTTTAGTGATTACGATTTTATTTTTAAGAAAATCTTTTTTTATTTTTTAAGCTTGTTAATAAAATTCAGAAAAAAAACTCATTTTTTTTCTATTTTGTTTATTTTTTTACTGCTTAGGCACGCCAGACAATCGCGAAATAATATTTGATGATTTTTGGCCCGCGGACCCAAAAAGGTTCGCCACCCCTGTTATAGGATAACCAGGAACTCAAGGTACCTACAGGGCTTACGATCTGTCATCGGCTGGTTTACGTGATCACTTTATGCACTTGCGCAACGTTCACCAATTATGCCTTCTTATTGAGTTCCCTTATCAATGCAATTTTTGAAAGTTCTCTATATTTTAATAGTTAGAAACTGATCGTTTGAAAATAAGCTGTTTTTACCATCGCCATCTACGAAGCAACGAAGAAACCTTTTTTAATATATGGTTATTTCAAATTATTGAATACAGCAATTGATATTTATAAGGTAGAAGTCAATGTCGCAAAAATTTAATGGGTCATCTAAGAAAATGCTTGCACCAGCATAAAAATGGTAACTTGAAGAATGTGTGTAATGGCAAATGGTCCGCGACACAGACAGGACTAAATAAACACCAACAAAAGCTTTGACAGATGTTAAATACATATTCGTTACTAACCCATTTCAAATACTTATCTTTGTTATTTTAAATAAAAATATATAAAAAAGTTTCGTGTGCAAATAATGTTGTTTACTAAGATAATTATTGTGTTTATTTATATGTAGGTATATCATCTGCACACGAAATAAAAACATTGCGATGTTTACTAAGGAAGGCGGAGGTAATTTAAAAATAAATTTTCCCGCGTGTTTTGTGTACACCATTCTGCCTCATGTACAGCTACTGTATACCTATACTAAACTACAACTAGGTATGTAATACCTATGTACTATAGTACAAGCATGCTCCTGAAATAGAACCGAGTTAAGAAGGGCCTTCTGAGGTGTACAGTGTACACACTCTTTGTGTACCAAACAACTCGCGTCCAGTACAGGATCAAGGTAAATCTAAATTATGCTATTGCTGGGAGTGCAAGAATATAATGATTTTTATAGATATAACAATGGAAGAGGAGGTTGGAACTATCAAAGACAATCATCTTGAGTTCTCATAGCAGAACATGGTACCTATTGGCAAAATTATCTTCCTACACCATAATATTGAAGTCATCAATTAAATTTCTTTCTTAATATCTCTACACCGTAAAGGAAAATCTAGAAAATTAACGTCCTGATTATTCTAAATTTGATACATTTGGTGATTTTTCGATCTTATTTAACTTCTTGTGTACATATAATTTGTACACTGGCGAGCTTTTTGCCGAATTGCACTTTCTTCCAATCAACTAAATTTAATGTTAAATATGTGTACTGTTACAACAAGGTTATGATATGAAAAAAAGACGAATGTGTTGTGACCAATGCTATACTCCTCACTCCACAAAATATTCAAATTTTGTATGGAAACTTTTAAACATTTTCATGAAATGATTTTGTCAAATTATTTTTGATTTTAATATGAAAAAAAAAAAAAATTTTCTATGCCATTTTATCTAAGTGATGTTCTTTTTAACGATTTGAAAATAAAAATATTATAGTTTAAGTGTCCTGAGCTTTCAAAACTTAATGGGGTCTAAGCGAGTATTAGATACCTATACAAATTCGCAAAATTTTAAATAAATAATAAAACATAAGAAATACACATTATTTGTAATTTCTGGTTTTCATTGTTGTATGTGCGTGAGAAAAAATGTATAGTATTGAATATTAACATTAACTGATTGGTTGGAAAAAATTGCTGTTTGGCAATTAACACGCCAGTGTACAAATTTTATATACAAGAATCTATAAAATGAATATTTAAATAAAAAATACCTTCTGTGTTACAATAGCATTCAAAAGTTTTATCCTTTAACAATAAAATGGAAAAGAATAGACCAAACTCGTTGTATACTGATGAAACGAAATTGATTTGTCTAAAGATGGTTAACTCAATTAACCAAGAATCGAATGACTAACGCATGAAATTCTGAACGAACTCTGATGAATGTTGATCGTGTAATTTGAAATATTTAGTGTCTACTTAAAATATATTTTTTGGGATATGTAAATAACGGGCTCCAAATTTCCTGGCACCGTCCTCATCATCAATCTAATAAAAACTCGATTCGTGTACATAATGTTTTACTACCCAGTAACGAAATCGTTCGTTCAATGTATCCATCACATGTTTTTCATACCACGATACGCGAATAATATTATTACAACATACATACTCTCTTTCCTTCTACTAAAGGTACAAGTCCACTGCATCGGACCCATTGGCCGATTTATAGTCGGAAGTATTCGCACGACTGTCTCAGACGTTCATTCTGCTTACACTGCCGCCGATATAGAAAGACGCCGCGCCGGTCTTGACGACTTTACGCCAAAAATAATGAGTCGTATAAGAAGTTACATTATAACTTCTACAAGATGTGCCTACACATTATTTAAAAAATCAGTAATAAAATAAGTATATAAACAATTATAACCACATCCAATGATAGATTAATACTAGTGTCATGTAACACATGAGATCCAATTATCGATGGCGATAGTGTGCATGATTGAAAAATACGTACCAAACTATAAACACATAAACACAAAATGATAAATATTTTAAGATATCTTGTTTTCCATATAAAACATGTAGGAATGTACCTATGTCATGATAGGATAGTATGGAGGTCAGTCTGTTTTTCCTACCCAGAATATGTAAACAGCATTATGTATGTTGAGAGAAGTAGGTATCAAACTATTGAGTGAGATATTGTGTAGTGTTTACTGCCTTACAAATTGTATGAAACGATGTCGTCACCAAATTCAATTTTTATAAATATTGTTAAAAAAAGTTTGAGATGTACCTACCTACTACTACAATGTTCATATTTTTTATAGAAAATTAAATTTTCTAGTTGGGGTGTTTCGGCTTTTTTCTATATGTTTTAATACTTTAATATAGGCAGTCAAACATATAAATTTATCATAAATAAAATGTTTTTCTTAACAAAAATGTTTGAGATACTCTGAGATATATGGAAAAATAAAGTAAAAATTCAAAAGTTGATAACTCCTGACAGAAACAAAAATTCAAAATTCTGAGTATAAAAGTTTTGTAGGCCTATAACTATCTATATATTCTGAAATGTTGAGCTCTGTGAATTGAGCGGATTAAAAGTAATAAGGGGGGACGGCCACACAGACACACTAAATGTTATACTCCGAATTCTGAGTAAATCCGCATATCGAACATATATGCTGCGAAGCCTCTAAGTTGGTGTTTTTTGCCAAAACACGCGAACACTACTACATAATATTACAATACGTTTAGTTCGATCGGCCGAGTTCAGCCGACACGACCGACGTCGTCTCCGAGTGAGCATATTTCAGCCGACGACGGATTAGGTGTATGCGAAGCGTTACTCTTTCATACGTCACCCATTCCTATTTCTGTCGTCACATTATTATAATCTTCATTAATTTGTTCTGGACGACATACCTCCGCAGTGAATGGAATTAGACTTAGGTACATAGTCTTACTTACATACAATCGTTCTCAATTTTTTTATCATTCATTGTCTGATACAACATTAAGTTATTACGGATACAAAATTTTTGTACAACTTTTTTTATTATCGACGATTTAATACATCCAGAATACCTCCACAATTCAAACACAATGTGCTCCAGTGAGCCATGATCGAAAGAAAACTGTTATCGTGCCATTCCTTATGGATGTTGGCGACCATCACACCAAACTCATCCCCATCTTGCGCCAATCTAATGAGTGACACCGCATCACCGAATCCCGAACCACTGTCTGAGATTAGACGAAATGATCGTTAGTTGTAGAAAAAAATATGCGTTCTTAATAATATTAATCCATAATTTATTATGAAATTTATCACAATAGAAAGATTGATTGATTGGGTAGCATTCTTACTAACACCAATGAGATGAGCGTTGAGATAATGTCCCGAATTCAAAGTGGCACAAGAGCAGCAGCGGCACTGGGAGAATTTCTGTCTCCAAAGTCCATATCGCGAAGAGTGAAACTCCAAGTCTATAATAGCCTAATTAAACCAGTAATCCTGTATGGTGCTGAATCCTGGTGCATGACATTCAAGGACCAACAAAGATTACTAACATTTGAAAATAGGATATTACTTAAAATATTAGGCCCAAGACCAGGAATTGCGACAGGTACCCGGAGACCACGAAGCAATGAGGAAATTCGTGCATTGACAGGACAACCTTTAATCACCAGCGAAATCAGGTCCAGAAGATTAGCCATCGGAAGTAAGTTAGTTAAGTAGAAAGATTGAAGACTGCAGATTGTCTGTTTTATTTATTTTCTACTGCCGTCTCTTTCTCTCTCGTCCAATCAAACATCAGAAAAGAATCTGAATTGTTGTTTTGACAGAAATATTCTCTTGACTTGTTTTATTTTGAACGTTTCCTAGAACAAATAATTATTGTTCGGTGAGGTAAAATCAAGATAAAAATATGACTTTTCGTTTAGAAATACCCACTTTACAAGTGTAGGTACAGGAACAAAGATAAATAATTATTATATTTGAATGTATTTTGTACCTACATTGCTACACGTCAAAGTAATGTGATTAACACAAAACATATTGCAGTCAAAATAGAACAAAGGGGTTTTTCGTTAAGTTTTGATATAAGAGTTTAAATTACAATAAAAATTGGCGAGTAGGTACCTACGTTTAATCGAATGACAATATAAAATATAAAAAATGGACCAGCAATTTTTACATTTATTTATTTACGGTAAAAAAACATTTTGTTTTTTATAAAAAGTACAAAATAAAGATACAAAAAAAAGTATACATACATGTTTATATATAATATACACATACATAATTGAAAATTAAAATAGCTTTTCCTTGTATAGAAATGAGAATTCCTATTCAAATAAAAATTATATAAAACATCAAAAAAAAAACAAAGAAAGTAACAAGAATACTAATACGTAAGAAGTTATTCAATTCATAATATTATTATGAAATTTTTTGTATTTTTTTTTTTTGATTCTATTATACCTTGGAGAGATTTTGTTTCATTAAACGGTGTATTATCATTATTATTAATAATGGGTATTTTAAATAAAATGATTTGGTCTACATATATATTTTTTCTGAATCCAGGACGACCGTTTCAGCTTATTAGGCCCTTATCAACTGGTAAACATAGAAACTCGGCTTTTTCTTAAATACTAAAATTCGGTACATTTTTGCAATTACGAATTGTTCAAAACAGTTGTATTATAGTTTATGTTGGGAATTACGTCGATGCAGGTGTTTTTAAGTAATGTAAAAACCTACAGTACAGCTGTTTAAAAATAATATAAAGTCTTTACCGAAAGGGTGAAGATCGGACGTTTTTACTGTGGGTTAGTTTTGGTCTGTATACCAGTGGTCCACTTTTCAAAAAACCCGCAATAAAAATAAAAAATATTATTTTTCATATATTTTTTTTAATTTTTAATTTGTAGGTATCTACATAAATGTTTGAAATATTTTTTGACATTCGCTATAGACAGTTGGATCTCGTGTGTTACATGTAACTTGTTTACTAATAAATTATTACTATTGCTGCAATGATATTGAAAATTAAGCTTATATTCTATTATTGTACTTATAGTTATTACAAAAAATCACTAGGTATATGAAATGAAAAAAGTTTAATTAATGCTGAATATATGTTTACAGAAATCAAAGATGATTTTTAACAAAACTAGCAATCAAACCTAGGACACCGACAAAAGTCAAAAGACTGACGGTTGTGTCAGCATTTTCCTATTTTATATCACGTTTTACAATGTTACTTTAGTAAATAATTAGGTACCTACTTATATAATATTATCATGTTTGCTTATTTTATATATTTGTATATCACTTTTCCACGAATAGTATGTAAAATATGCAAGATGTAAATAATATGTAGTGTTCTTGTTGTGTCAAAATAACATTATTTAAATGAATTTAGAAATTACTTGTTATATGTCATAGCAGCCGCAAAGAGCTTAATGTTAATTGTATTCAATTATATGCTATTTGCCAACAAACTTCGTTAAAATAATTTATTTTTAATTATTACGCACTGCCAACGTTGTTATTTGTTCCACGTATATTATTAAGCAATATCATTTATGTTATTTATTATTTACGTACAAGCAATGTTTTATGTTTCATATTATTTTATAACGACATTCCTTCAACTTGAAATATTTTATTGATTATATTGCTTGAAAGAATTAGGGATGTCACAAAACTGATAAATTATATTATTATTCGCCTACATTTTTCTTTTACAGGAATTTTTGAAACATGTTTTTACTCTCCACACTATGGAATAGTGGAGATTCATGATTTCACAATTTTCAAGCGTATATTTTCTACATCAATTTCTCAAAGGGTATCATGTAGAGAGTGCACACTGTGAGTTTCGTCGTGATGTGTTTGTATTATATGACGTACATAATATGGCGTACAGAACAGCTTCTGTAAAGGAAAATTGAATGTTCAACTTCATATTGATATTTTATGTGTCTCTATATACAAGTGTATTTTTTACTCTCCACTTCTATCTTCCTCAAGGGGTAGGCAGTGAGAACCGAACACAGCATTCTTCTATATTGATACATACATCGCCTCATCAATATTGATACACTGTCTCATACATGCTCATCTTGCTAGTAATGCAACTTTACTTAAAATTTAAAACAGGTATCATGTAGAAAATACATACAAAACACATGAGTTTCGTGAAAACGTTTTTGTGTGTGTGGTGTATTGTGAAAAACAAGATACATACACTACATACAATATATTAAGACTTCTGATTCAAAAGTGGATGGCGGACAACACAGTAGATATTTCAGTGATATTATTGTTTGAATACAAAGTTAATCGATCATTCTAATGGATCAAATCTCTTATTATATGTTTTTATCATATCTTATGATGAAAAGAGCTTGAAGAATTTTTTCAAACGGATCATAACTACTTCAATATGTAAAATGTCAAGTTGAACCAGTGTTAAACTACCCCTGTTGCCGGTTCAATTTGGTAATTGAGTTGAATCACACATTATTTATTTATTTATTTCTTACTTTCTGTACATAGGTATAGGTAATTAGCAGTAGCAAAATTGCTTATAGAAGCCGAATATATTGGCTTGCCTATGAATATTATGTCGAGAAATTCAAGAAATAATATTTATTTATTTGTTTTTTTGCAACCATACTACAAGATTAAAAATTTAACCGAATGAAGATACGTTCCTTTACAGGGCTACAAATGTAAATATTATTTTAGCATGTAATCTTAAAAATATTTCTTTCATAGCCACTGGAATGCAGAGCGTTGCTAAAAAAAACATTAAATCTTCTACATTTCCCAATTTTCTTTCAGGGTTTGCCTAGTCCGAAGGTTCTGGACTCGCCCCCGGTAATTAGTACACTAGCAGGCTTATTGCCTAACGGCAGTAAGTTAATCGCTTTATCTCTTGTTCCATGTTAATAAATAAAGAAAGTGATCAAATTTATAAATAACATTGCTAGTTTTTGCCACAAGTTACTGCAAACTTTTTTTCATCTTCAGCGATATCAATCGCTAAATTATTGTTTTAGTAGCCCATTTCTTGTTTTTTTCCTTGCACTAGTTTTTGTCCCATTTAGTTGGAATCGGCTCTCCTAGCCCTCATTCTTCAAGTTCTTCTGTTCTCCGTACGCAGTCTTATCTCCTAGATTTATCTGGTTATTGCGAACATCCGAGTCGTCAATGGTCTATCTGTTCTTCTTGGTCCCACCTCTGTGTCCATCGCTCTTTTATCATATCTTCCTGTGGCAGTATCATAATGTGTCCATACCTTCTCAATAGTTTTCACATAGTTTCCACCGATTAGCGCGAATTGAAACTGCCACGGATATAGACAGTCTTCAACTGTCCAACCTTGTGACACCATCAGCCCATCTGAGCATTATCATCTCGTTGGAATGAAGAGTCTGGAATCTTTAAGACCCAATTCTCTAACGAGTAGGTCATTTATAGTCGGC
Source organism: Molanna angustata (assembly GCA_963576475.1). Lineage (NCBI taxonomy): Eukaryota > Metazoa > Arthropoda > Insecta > Trichoptera > Molannidae > Molanna > Molanna angustata. The sequence goes on from OY754968.1 coordinate 463,981, forward strand.
CTGACCACCGTTTTGTATACCAATTATAAATATAAGTAGCTCATTCCTTAATTTTTTCTCTAAAGAAAGTGATTTGGCCATGCCATTATAAACAAAACGAACTTCGGCATTCGTGGCTTAGTTGGTTGGATATCTGACCCCCGAGCGAAAGGTCACGGGTTCCATTACCGGTGAAGAAACAGATTTCAAGTGTGTTTTACAGCGTAGATCTTTGAGACAACAAATATCTTAAATCCCCAGATGTGAAATTTGTAGTTGGGTGCAAGTTATATTATTAACATTTGACATAGTACCTGTTAGTTGGCCGAGAAGCTACACGAAAATAAAATATATTAATGATTATATTATAAACACTTCCTTGCACCCTGCGCAAGTTGTGAGTTTATTGCTATATAACAGTTTCATCCAACTGACCAAAGTTTTTAGCCCAGAGAAGTCATTTTAGCGTAGGAAATATCCCAATCCCTTAATAATATTAATAATCTTATTTAAAAAATAATGTTTTTGCGTGTCCCTGTTTTGTTTGTAGTGAATAATAATTTTATTTTTCAAAATAGAGGCCATTATTAGGGGGGGGGGTAGAAAGGGATATCAAACAATAAAAGTTACTTCATCAAAATAAACAATTAACTTAGCATTATAAAATTAACTTTGCGATTTAATAAATAAAAGTTTATAATTTATTAATGTTAGTTATGTGTGTGTTTGTATGTGGCATGCGGTTATAACGGTTTTGATGCGTCGCGACGCACGCAACGGAAATAGTGCGCATTTAGGTCGCCGCGGCGCTGCGCTCTTTATTGCTTAAATTAAGGGCGTTTTCTTTCGTAATATTACTTGAATTGAATTTATTGCTAGCCATTGCTTCCTCGCTAACTGTTCCTGCATACTTTCTAATATAAACACACTAATAACTGGAACAACTGATTAAATAACTATCTTATAGCTACAAACATGTTAAATTTAGTCAATCCATAACTAAAGATTCTAAAAAAGTAAATTTATCAACATATTTATATTTAATTCTTATTACTTGGGTGATTAATGTAGATGGGTCAAATGCAAGCTTTGGAACAATTGTATGAGAATGTACATAATTTTAATCGTGTGCGCCCAAGTTGGTGTATTTTTTTTATCGAGCGTTACGTTAAATAATATTATTGTTTATTTGATTTTACAAAAAAAGTTAAAACGTTGCGTTGAATAATATTATGGTTTATTTGATTTTACTTAAAAGTAAGAGCTTTGCGTTAAATAATATTATGGTTTATTTGATTTTACAAAAAAGTAAGAGCTTTGCGTTAAATAATATTATGGTATATTTGATTTTACAAAAAAGTAAGAGCTTTGCGTTAAATAATATTATGGTTTATTTGATTTTACGAAAAAAGTGAGATCATTGCATTAGATAATATTATGGTTTATTTGATTTTACAAAAAAAGTAAGATCGTTGCATTAAAACGTATCGCCTCAGTGTTTAGATTTATAAAATACCTATCATTGAAAAAACATTCATTTGTATGCCGCATAAGTTTTGAGTTATCCAACTGTCGATATGTTCAAGAGAATTTTATTCTCTTAACCTATTGACAAAGTATCAAGCCAAAATACGCGAGATTTGTATGCAGGGTCTATATTTTTCACGGCTTTTCCAACTTTGAAGTCAAAAAACACCAACTTAGAGGCTTCGCAGCGTATATGTTCCATATACTGATTTACTCAGAATTCAGAGTAAAACATTTAGTGTGTCTGTGTCTGTCTGTGTGTCTCCCCCCCCCCCCTTATAACTTTTGATCTGCTCAATTCACAGAACCCAAAATTTCAGAATAGGTATATAGATAGTTATAGGCCTACAAAACTTTTATACTCAGAATTTTAAATTTTCGTTTCAGTCAGGGGTCAACTTTTGAATTTTTACTTTATTTTTACATACCTATATCTTAAAAACCCTAAGAGATAGAACGCTGAAAATTGGTATGAATATAGACAAACTAAAAAACTCAAATTTGTTATTTTCAAAAAAATTACAGTTAATAAATAGCCGAAACGCCCAAATAACAATTATCCCTTAATTCAGATGGATCGATGGCAGAGCGGTTAGCGCGCTAGGCTAGTGGTCGCGAGTTCGAATCCTGCCTCGACCGATTTCGTTCACCTATAGCACTTATGCTTAATTTAGGGAATGTAGGAAGATGTATATGTACTTGTTCAACAAGGACATATTATTTAAAAAAATAATAAAAAATATATGTATAAATATTTTTGCCAATACTGCAAGAGATTCAAAATAATACATTTTCGTTTCAAACGAAGCCCCTTTCAACCACGGTGGGTTCTGATTATTTAATTCTTATGCATATTTTTCCTAAACTTATGGTTTGTCTGGCAACTATCTGGAACTGCATTTTTGAAACATCAATTTAACGACAGCAATCAATAAGTCGTACAATTTATTACTTCGCGCAGGTAATATATTTGCCTGAAAGAACCGAAGTAATAATATATACACTGACGAGGCAGGATATTTTACATTTCATTTTAACTGTTGTCTTAATAGAATATTTTATTTGATATTTTGTGAAAAATTCTATTTGTGTAAATTAAATTTAAATAAATAATGCTTTCATACTGAGCTTTGCAATAAAAGCTCGAGGAATTTTCAGCTGAAAGATACGACCCGTACCGCCATCTACCGATCGAAGCGGATAATCTTTTGCGTCGCTTGAATTGAAATGAAGCGTTTCATCTGCAAGTAGTTTATTGTAAAACTGAGTTGGTAGTTTCCAACAACATCTGTTGACGAAAACGGCAACTAATACTACTGTATTAACGAAGTCAACGAAGCTTTGTAAGAAAGCTTTTAATAAGTTGGCAAATGAACTAAATTGGTTCAAGTCTGAACTGAACTTCTATTTTTTTGTTTTCATCAAACTTTTAAGATTTCGTTTGATGTATAAATTGGTTGGTTACTTACTTACAGCGGAGTACCTAGGTACTTAAAACAAAATATTTTGTTGATATTTAAAAGGTAACTTTGTGGCGTCATTATAATATCCAAAATCACTTTATGAGGACTAACATCATATTAAATAAAAAAACTGGTTCATATTAAATTAAAAATAAAATATACATAGACTGTCGTTTAGGTCTAACGGTGTGGGGAGGAACAGTAAATATAAATGACACCAGGTTGTAAAGTTAACGATTAAATTATATTTATTTATTTATTTATACATCTTCTTGTACATAATATAAACAAATATAATTGTACACTGGCGGGCTTATTGTCATTAGGCAATTTCTTCCAACCAACCAGATTACAAAGTATGACAACATTGTGTATGTACAACAGCAAATAAAAAAGAGTAAAAGAAATCAAATAAAATACGTATAACACTTAAATACTATTAAACAAAAAAAAATTATAATTCATAGCAATAAAAAGGATATGGTAAGGACAGGAGAGGAAATCGGGATCAGGTGTTCAAGGATAAATATTCCTTCTTTAGTTTTTTCTTGAAAATACTAAGTGAGTTAGACGACGCAATATCCAGACTAAGGCTATTCCATAATCTTGCTGATTGTACTTCGAACGAAGAGCTGAGAAATTCTGTATTATGGATAGGTATGGATAGTGTTGTACGTTCAGCAGATCGGAGTGGATGTCCATGATTGGATAAATAAGTGAATTTGCTTTTTAGGTACTGTGGTAGGTTTGGGTTCGAGAGAATATTGTACAATAGTGACAAAATGTGTATATTGCGCATTATAAAGACTTCTTTGTTTAAAAAAAAAAAACAATTAGAATAATTTAATTCAATTATACGCTATATATTAATTTGTTAGATTTTTTTCCTTCTTATCAATACTTATGTAGATACATTTAGAGCACATTATTGATATACGGTTTCGAGATATGATGGTGCCCATACGTACGAGATTGAACTGAGATTTTGGAGACTGGAGATTTTCGAGATGAGGAATAACGAAAATTAAAATATTAACCAACTTTTAACTGTCATCTATCACGAAATTTACGATATACTATAATAATTAGTGTAATTTTGAAATTTATGTTGTTGTCTTGTCACTATTTATCGTAAATAAATAAATATTAGAAGAATGTCAAACATTTCCTGGAGAGACCACATCACAAATTACGAGGTTCTCTTAAGAATCTATGGAAAAAGTTACTTGTTCAAAACCACCGTAGAAAGACGCGCCATAATGGGACAAGAGGTCTCTTATATGATATAATAGAAGGGTTGACAAAAACGGGAACAAATGTAAGGGAGTGCCCTCACCGGAAATATCTGAAAAATCTATACGATGATATGGGCTGCAGCACCTACGAAGAGCTAAAAAGGGTGACTCAAAACAGATCCCAATGGAAGATAAGATGCGAGGCTTCTTTGGGATTGAAACAAGTTTAGTAGGAACATTGTAGTTTACATATTTTACGTAACAGGATACACTAGACCCTTTCATTCCAATATGTTGCAGAAATTTTTGCCAAGTAATTTGCTACGGGTAAGTCTTCTTCTTTATCGACCACTGCTGGAGATAGACTTCTTCTATTTCCTTTCATCTTTGTCATCTGCATCCATTTTCTCCCCGTCGCCCTGATAATATCACTGATCCATCTCTTTTGGAGCCTGCTGATGCCTCTTCTATTTGACCATTGTCTCCATTTAAGGATTTCATTACGCATTCTTCATTACACATCTCACCAATCAAGAAGATGCTCATCATCCTGGACCTCCCCGGAATCCTAGTTCATTTCGTATTAACGATCGATTCACTCCAAAAATACTTCTATTGATGTATTGTTGGATGTATCATCATTCATCATTATCATCATTGGCGCAACAGCCCTGTGTGGGCCCTGCTGGGCTCCTCCAGAATCCTTCTTCAACCGTCCCTGTTCTTCGCCTTTGTTGGAAATAATATTGTGGTATTTACATATTTTTACGGTAGCCGTGAATTACAGGTATTCGGTGTGCGTGCATTTCACATAATTTTTCACGTGAATTCTGTCACGCGAAAATGTATTTATTAATAATTATGTACATATATTTCCAACATTCATCTTGCATAATTATAATTTATTACATGGCAACATTATGTTTAATAACAAAATATCTAGTTTATATATGTGAATCTCAATTATTTATTTTTACTTATTAAGACACTTGTATACCCTGGGTATATATACGGATGTTCGCAAATATGCACACTAAATTACCTTCTAATGTATGAAACACGAAAAAATATTGTATATCACCTGATATGTGATATACAACATTTTTTCGTTCAGAAAAGGTAAAATTTAGAGGTTTTTTTTTAAATAACAAGAATAGTTATTAAATATTATAATAATAAAAAACTCAGCCGGTAGATTTTCATGCTCTCTTTCGATTGGAGTATTCGATTCATAGGCCTTGTAGTTTTTTAGTTACTTACAGTAAAAAAAAATAGTATTGAACAAATTCAAAATTCAAAAAACTCATGCAATAGAATAAAGATTTACATACAAACTATTTCTTATTTCAAAGACGTATTTTTTTAGAGTACTGGGGAAATTATTTTCTGGGGAGTCCTGGGTTCAATTCCCAGGAGAGGATGAAATTATTTAAATTATTTAACATGCAAATCTTGATTTTATGGACTAGAAACACAGATGAGTTTAAAGAAATTATCATTTGGCAATAAACTGGCACTAGGCAATAAACTGTCATTCGTCAATAAACTCGCCACTTAAACAGGAAATAAGGAAGTGTTAAAAATATAAATTGTATAAAGTTCATAATATACATACATAACCTACATAACGTACAATTAGGATAACATAACCTACAATTAGGATAACATAACCTACAATTAGGATAACATAACCTACAATTAGGATAACATAACCTACAATTAGGATAACATAACCTACAATTAGGATAACATAACCTACAATTAGGATAACATAACGTACAATTAGGATAACATAACCTACAATTAGGATAACATAAATATGTTAAGGCATCTTAGATTTGTGGTGGAAAAGCGGTTAAAGCGCTGGGTTAGTAATACAGTGGTCGCGAGATCTAATCCTGGCACGACCGGTTTCGTTCACCTAGTACAAGCATTTGTGCTTAGTTTGGGGAATGTATGAGGATGTATATGTACTTGTTTCAGGAATACATTCATCCTTTTTTTTTAAAAAATCCACCGCAAGTTGCACTAGTCAATAAGATCTCAAGGTCCGCAGTAGACAATGCAATTGTCTGACTCAACTTTGGTGATATGATGATGTCTTGTGTCGTGTCATAACCACGAGGAGATGTCCACTAGTCAACGGGTTCAACCGCAAGTTTGAAGAGACTTCGCCTCAATGGACCGCTCAATTCTGAATATAGTGTATACTAATCCGTACGTCAGCTGCACACCTTTGGACGCGCCAGATTCATTTAGCACATCACTTTCAAGACAGCCGGCGTCGGGAGTGGAGTACGATTCTTTATTTTTAGCTCCATCTGGGATCACCTCTCTCCTCTCATAGTCGATCCACTCTTCGGTCAGACGGGGTCCAATAATCGGGCCGATTAGATATATTGAACAATCAAATCATTGCATTGAACCTAGAGCATGTGGGAGATTGTCTGGGTCGCGTGTGATAAACGCGTCTGTGCACTCTCTTAACACCGAGTGTATTTTTGTACCCAGTTTTCCTAGGACAGTCTAATTTGTGTCCACCAGCGCTGACATTGTAACAATAAACCGTGTTATTGCCGATTATTTTTATTTCTTTAGCGCTTGCGAGTGTTGTGCTTCCGATTATAATTGTTGTTTGTGATTGGAAATAATGGAAAGTCGCCATGCCACTGTGAGATGAATAGCCGTGTAACGTGTTGTCGATAGTAAGATCTTCCAGTGTTAAAAATACGCCACTCGTATCTCGCGTGTTCCGTCCGCTGTTTGACATGTTTCGTTTCATAGTTTATGTGGCAGTTGTTGCTGACAAGTTTTGTAACGATAATTTGTTGTGATCAGAGATGTTTGTTGGTGCGTGGAACTCTGAAGACTGCACCACCTCGCAGAATATAAGGTGATAAATTGACAGAAGCGAGTTAAAACCGATTTTGTGATCCAGTGCTTAAACGTCAAGAAGAAATGGCCCACTTCAAGAAACCTGTCAAGAATTATAAGTCTCCGTTTAGCAGAAATACCAGAAGGGTAATTATTTCTATTATTTACTATGACATGCTATGTGAGTTGGTGTTTTCTACGGACTTCATTCCGGTGGCGATGGCGTGTTCCAACGTCACATTTGACGTTTATTATTAAGCAAATTACTTGATTATCTGGAAAAAAATATTGGCCCAATGCATGTGTTTATAATACACCTACCTACGGTAGCAAAAGTAAGCGAGATTGTAGGAAAATTCGCAACCTGCACACACATATAATATTATATCGTCAATATACACTAATGCCTACTATTCGCGCCACTGAAGCTCTTTCATTTTTATTTATTCATTATAAACACAACGAAATCATCATGTCTGAAGAATGCGGATGCAGAATACCAACTTGCCTACTTATGATATCTTACTTTAACATTTAAAATTTCTGATTGTACTGCATTTACATACATATTTTTATGTTTTGATAAATATGTAGGATGAAGTTTACTTTTCTCACACTGGAATATGAACCATTTTTTAGGGTACGACCGGCCTTAAAGCGAACCGCTTCTTCGTCAGGACGTCCAAAAAATTACTTTCAGCTTCTTCTTCTTGTCGTGTCGGTCAACACATGAGACTAGATGCCCATCCGGGCCCAAAAAGCCACAAACTCCTTTGCGTTGTCCTCAAGGTGGGCTTGTTCATTAAGAGTGTCCCAATCACACTGGCCATTGGACATTGGATATGCTAGGCGGTGCTCGCTGTCCTGCGTTTGTCCACAATCACGTCTTCTGCAAAAGTATAGATCATTTTCGCAACGGCTTACCGCTGCTTTGATTTATAATGCATTTCAGCAGTTGCAGTAATATCATGTAGGCGAGATATGATAAATTCAATTGTATGTGCAAAAACCTGTTCTTCCTTTAGCACCATTCATTTATGTGGACTAATAACGGCCCCTTTCAAAACTCTAAAAGAACATAAGAAGTGTCCAGGGAACTCTAAAACCTTGCGGACTAACACTTATACAGTACCAAAAAGAGCTGATTATAAGGAAACATTAGGTTCACCATAAACTGAAAGTAAAGATACATAAGAAGGCACCGTTTTTTTCAAAAACCATTCTTGAAACTTTCCAAAGTTACTCTTCGTAGCTACAAGGTCCGCATGTCCAATGGGTCCAAAGGGATTCCTCGAATATCGTTGTAGAGTTATCCTCAGAATGACAACACGGAGAAGTTAGTGCTTTCCCATGAGATTCAATAGCAATAATACAAAACATATTAATGGAGAAAAATGTGATAAGTAAAAAAGAACATTAGACAAAACTTGTTTATGGAGTTCGTTACAAAATAGGAACATTTACAAAACTTGTTTATGGAGTTCGTTACAAAATAGGAACATTTGCAAAACTTGTTTATGGAGTTCGTAACAAAATAGGAACATTTACAAAACTTGTTTATGGAGTTCGTTACAAAATAGGAACATTTACAAAACTTGTTTATGAAGTTCGTTACAAAATAGGAACATTTACAAAACTTGTTTATGGAGTTCGTTACAAAATAGGAACATTTACAAAACTTGTTTATGGAGTTCGTTACAAAATAGGAACATTTACAAAACTTGTTTATGGAGTTCGTTACAAAATAGGAACATTTACAAAACTTATTAATGGAGATATATTAACAAAGTGAAAGAATCCAATGTTTTAAAATTTTTTCGTCGTCCATGTATTTTTATATGTAGATTACTGTTAAATAGATAAAATAACTTATTCGTCGAATTGCTATTGTGGCTACAAAAGACAAAATGACGAAAACACTTGTTCATTCGACTATGTCGCATGCGAGACTCAATATCATATTCTTTAAATCGTGCGAAAGTAATGTCATATGTCATATACGACATCGATAGTGCGAGATTGGAGAATAGGGTCCCCAGATGCTTCCTTCACACATTCTGGCAAATCATTATACAATTGAATACCTTTGAATGCCTTTTGAATGTTCTACATAGTAATTTTTATTTATTTTCTTGATTTACAGAACCAACACTTTACATTACAAATTATGTAGCTATGTTATATTAATCAAGTTATAAACATTTTAAAGGTTCTTTTAAATAATTTAATTTAAACTTAGTAATATATATTTAACAATGGCAATTTTTTTAACATTTTTAAATATATTTCAATTTGTGTTTAATGAAAAATGTGAATATTTGCTAGGAAAGAAAAATACTTGCCACTAAACAAAATTTCCTTTCGACTTGATAAGTAGGTACCTACCTAACAACCCCGTTTATTCATAAAACATTGAAAGCTGGTAACGAAACGTCACGGGGAGAAAACTTACATTGAAGCTTCGACCGAGCCGCAGTCCGCGTGCATGTCAACCCCGGGGGTGGATGAAGGGAGGGGGAAGTGGGTGGTAGCAGCACGTTTCGTGGAAACTCGGTAAACTCAACAGACGCTCGGCAATTTCCGCCGCACTTCGGCCGACTTCGGACCCGGTCAATCGATAGAAAAGCGCCGCACTACGTCGCGTACAGTCAGCGCAATGTTGTGAATATTTTATGCCACGAGAAATCCGTGGTTTGTAAAATTGTGTGCATCCGGAGTATATTTATTACTTTTTTAAGTATATTTTATTTGTTTATACAACATTTCTTTATTTTTCAACAACATAACATTCATTTGCAATAAAAATGATAATATTTCCTATAAGTAACAAATTATTTGCATTACCTCATCAAAAAGATTGAAATCTTGTGATTGATGAAGGATTCACTGAATAATTAAACAAATTTTATAAAGAGAAACAAAAATTCGCAAACAAAATAAAAAACTGTCGATAGAAATAATTTTAACTTCTTTTTTAATCTTTTTAATGTTAAAAAAAATTACATTTGATCAATTATGTATATCATTACGATCATTATGTATTATAGATCGTTAATAAATTAAAAACTGTCATCGTGTTATCATTTACCTATTATAAATTGAGTACCTCAATTTATAATATGAATTACTTTTTTTATTGAACGAGTATAAAAGTTTCGTAAGCATAAAACTAATGTAAGGAGGCACATTAGATTTATATATAACTGAGTAGGCACTTGATACACGAAAACGGCGAAATATAATATGTAAATCATCCAACTTTATCATTAAATCATGTATTAACCAAAAAGTTATAGGTACACATAGAAAAAAGTTTTTTTTTTAATAAGGCACAGCCACCAATAGAGGCGGATTTGTGCTGTACAATTTAGATCATAATATATTTACTGTTGAAAAGAAGAGTAAAAACAGAATTCCATTAGATCTCAGAGAAATAGGGGTTTACATTAAATGATTGTAAAAGGGAAGCATATGTACAAGCAATTAAAGAATTTCCAATAAAACATTAAATGCATCAGTCACCTTCTAATGGTCGAGTGAAAGGCTTCCTACAATCAGCTATATCTTTATACCGGTGGTGGAGATGAATTTAGCTATTTCTAATATTACATGTCGTGAGCCAATCGCCAACAGATGCTCCATATTAAAGGGTCTTTCTATTTTCACCACTTCTCCGTACATACCTCTATCCGAGACCAACGGGCAGGCAAAGAACACATGGTTCAGTGTCTCGAGATCCTGACCGCACTCGCAGTATGGGCTGTTAACAACTCCTATTCTGAATAGATGAGGGGCTATTGAGCAATGTACGATCCGCATTCTACATATAGTTGAGACGACACTTTTGTTCAACTGATAAGCTGTATACCAAGGCTTTTTTGGAATCGTAGGTTGAATATCTTTATAAAATCTGCCTTTGTTCGAAGTCGGAGAGTTCCATTCCTTCTCCCACTCGTTCCAAGTTCGAGAATTGACCGATAGGATCACTAATTCAAAATAAAATTCTTGATTTTATTACGAAACAAACATCAAAATCCTACATTTATGATTATTCCGTATCGTATTTTTTTTTAATACCTATAATATTATCAAACCTTAGATTGTTTTCTTTCATACTCCCAATCTCAAACACAAAATGTCAAAAGCTGTTGTACAAATTCAGACAAATTCAGTTAAATAAAAATACATAATATTAATAATAAACACTTCCTTGCACCATGTGCAAGTGGCGAGTTTATTCCCATATGGCAATTTCTTCCAATTAATCAGTGCTTCCACCCAGAGAAGCAATATTTGCGGGAGAATTGAATTTAAATATTAATATACCTATTTTTCCTCTGCTGGGGATCGAACCCAGGACTTTTGGGTTATCTACTGTGAAACAATATAAATGGTACTATATTGTGTACCGCTTGATACTATTTGATTCTTTTTTTATCACATATCAGGTCCAATGACTATTATTTTTTTATGAAATATGAAATATTCAAAATTATTTTTTTATGAAATATGAAATATTCAAAATTATTTTTTTATGAAATACGAAATATTCAAAATTATTTTTTTATGAAATTTGAACTATTTTCACATGCTTTTACGTTCGTTATCATTCAATAATATACACATAACTAATCTACTTCGTCTTATTTTTACTGACAAACTTTTTAAGATCTCAATAGAGACGAAGTTGGGATATTATAGAACCAGGAACACAAGGCAACTACAAGGCTTACGATATGTCATTGGCTTGTTTACGTGATAACTTTATGCGCTTGCGCAACGTCCACCAGTTTGTCAATAAAAATATCATTTGATTCCCGACAGGGAAAAAAATCCTATGTTTTTGTATATGCAATTAAAATATTCGATTTACTTCGTCTTATTTACGATATTACTTATAGGTATAGGTACTATCACGCCGTGTCCCTAATAGGGTGGGCAGAAAGAACCGAAAGCTATATTTTTCTATTTGCCACTCATCTATCTCCTCATCATCATTCATACACTATCTCATACATGCTCGTTTATTGTTCAAGCTTCTTAAATTTTCCGCTTTCAGACTGTCGTTCTAATAGTCGAGTCAACCTTTTCTTGGATGTCCGACCTCTCATTCCATTCCTGTCAACTTTGAATAGTTTCTTCGTCAGGCGTTCTTCATTCATTCTCCCCATGTGACCAAACCATCTCAATGTCTTCACCTTCATTATATTGATGATATCTTTATTTATCTTACTTCACTCTTGTGTCTTCATTTATCATCGGCTTGTTACACTCTTCATAATTACGCAGGTAAAATGTGTAGTTTTGCATATTCAAGGCATTTTGTATTATTTGAACATTTCTTTGTTAAAATATATTAGAATAAAATATGAAGAGTATAATAATGTTTCAGTTCAAGTATTTTTATGTGCTAATCTCAACTTTTTAACAAAATGTTTCGGTACTCCAAGCAAGCTACAAATAAAATTTGGTTACCAAATATTAAAATAGTTTTGAAATGTGATAACGAACCCAATATTATTTTTATATATCCTCATTTACCTATTATTAAAAATTATTTAAAACTAAAGTCACTTATTAGTTCACTGTTAATGGTCGTTGCGAACATTTCATACCTCTGTGTATATCGACACTCCTTCACATTATATCTTTACAAAATGTATATTTTTTAATTGATTCTACAGCAAAAAGTTGATTGTTCAACAAACACTCTCTCAATAATTCAAAATTGATATTTCAAACATAATTTTTTACTGTAATATATTCACATTCATCGATTATAAAAATACATTTTAAACTACAAAGGGAGGTGTGTTTAGAAGTACAGGTACATGCATTTCTTAAATAGTTAATAAGAAAACAGCAGATGTTCGTTTGTCACCTTATGTTATGTAGTCAAGTATAGTAGCTTCACCCTCACAACCCGGCAGTCTGTTGTGAGGGTGAAGTGGATCCTGTTAATAAAACATCAATAATAACCCGAACCAATAACGAAAATGATAATAATTTATTATGGAAAACCTCTTGTGTTCGGCGTACAGAGCTCCCCACCCCTCTATACAATCCCCTCCCCTCCTCAGCCATTCATCCACCACCACACCACACCACCAACTGCAGTGTCGCGCGCCGCCCACACAGACATTACACACTCTGCTTACTTAACTTAACACGGAACATCTCGTGCGGCCGATGGTGCCCACCTCAGCGCGACACACAGACGTCTCGAACCACAAAGGGCGACCAATATCCGTCCCTAAAACTCGACCTACGAACTCTCCGCGAAAATCTCAAAAACCGTCGCGCACAGATGAAACTAATCATAAAACAACTACATGTTTACGTCTCATTGTGTTTTCGTCGAAATATGTCGGACACTATCTGTCATCGTTATTTATTTATAAACAGCGGCCCGAACTAACCTCGTTCATTGTTTCCAATCGGATATATAATATGATGTGGTTTTGACAATCCTCGTAGGGGTGTTTGGGTCAGGCTGTCTCTATGTGCTGTATACGGTGGTCGAATGGTTGTCAGATGATACTAGTGTTTCTGCAAGAAGAGAAACATCCAAAGAGCGAACAGATACGTTTGAAGTGCGAATTATTATTACGCCATTATTTGTGTCGTACGTAGCGTTTGACAGCCGATAGTTATGGCCAGTTTTGTTTTCACCTTTGTTAATATTGTCGAGTGAATCCTATCAATGGTGATATTATTTGTCAACAGAGTGTGTTGTTAGAACTCTATAATTTAGTGAGTTAATCTGCAACCTGTCATTGTGTGTTTCAATGGTATAGAACGGTTTGCGTGACCAAAGTTATCACATCGAATTTCTCAATACATACCTCCACAACATTTCCAGAAAAATCAACCTTTCATTTTTATTTCAACAACGAATACAAAGGAACAAAACAACACTATATTTAAAGAAAAAATATGTCCAAAATGTATGTATTTACATACACATATTAATGTCAAATTCATCGCACAAAAATTTACATTTATCAAGAAGATACCTACAATTATTGTAAATACATCATTATGAATTTAATATTCTACTTAGTTATTTATAAAGAACCAATAGTTTAAACCATCACATAACTTATAGCTAATTTTCAATATTTATATCCTTTCCAAGAATTCTAATAAGAATAATTATTATTAGAATCGTTTTCTGTTATATTTTCATAAACTAATTAATGTTCAATTATAAGTAATTTCGAAAAATGAATATAATGTATTAATTAATTAATACTAAAAGCTTCGTGTGTAAAGTAAAAATTCATTGTGAAGTTAGCCAAGAAATGGCAGTTGAATGAAGTAAATAAAAAAAATCTACTGTCTTTAAAAAGTGAATTTAAAACAAAGTATCTTCCTATAGTTTAGAGACCATAAGGATATTTTGTAACACTCATGGAGGGATTCGCAGTGTGAAGTAGATAAAAGTGAGTATTGGAGGTTGTTCGAAGAAAGGGGAAGGCGAACAGGCAAGGTCGCTGCAGTGCGACCACCACCTGCCGGCGAAGTGTCTTCCCACCCGAGCAATACGTCGGAGCAGAGCAGCCGGTCTCTGATGGTCCGAGCCGGCACTGAGCGTCCGGGACCATGTCGAAACATGATGGGATACAATTCCTTCAGCCAGGGTTATAACAAGCTTTTCACACAGGTCAGCACTATGTATCCTTCCCATCATTACATATTATCACCCAAGTTAACACTATGTATCCTTCCTATCATTACATATATCACCCAAGTTAACACTATGTATCCTTCCTATCATTACATATGTATATCACCCATGTTAACACTATGTATCCTTCCTATCATTACATATATCACCCAAGTTAACACTATGTATCCTTCCTATCATTACATTTGTATATCACCCATGTTAACACTATGTATCCTTCCTATCATTACAAATATCACCCAAGTTAACACTATGTATCCTTCCTATCATTACGTATATCACCCAAGTTAAAATTTTGTATCCTTTCTATCATTACATATATCACCCAAGTTAACACTATGTATCCTGTCTATCATTACATATATATTTAGATGGGTCGATGGCAGAGCGGTTAGCGCATTGGGTTAGTAATCCAGTGGTCGCGAGTTCGAATCCTGCCTCGACCGATTTCGTTCACCTATAGCACAAGCATTTATGTTTATTTTAGGGAATGTAGGAAGATGTATATGTACTTGTTCAACAAGGACATATTCATTTTTATTAAAAAAAAAAAAAAAAAAAAAAAAAAAAAAAAAAAAAAAAAAAAAAAAAAAAAAAAAAAAAAAAAAAAAAAAAAAAAAAAAAATATTCATCCAAGTTAACACTATGTATCCTTCCTTTCATTACATTCATCGCCCAAGTTAACATTACGTATCCTTCCTATCATTACATATATTCACACAAGTTAACACTATGTATCCTTCCCATCATTACATATTATCACCCAAGTTAACACTGTATCCTTCCTATCATTACATATGTATATCACCCATGTTAACACTATGTATCCTTCCTATCATTACATACATCACCCAAGTTAACACTATGTATCCTTCCTATCATTTCATATATTCACCCAAGTTAACACTATGTATCTTTCCTATCGTTACATATATCACCCAAGTTAACATAATGTATCCTTCCTATCATTACATATATTCACACAAGTCAGCACTATGTATCCTTCCTGTCATTACATTTATTCAACCAAGTCAACACTAAGTATCCTCCTCCTATCATAATAGATATTCACCTAGATCAGCTCTTTGCATCTTTTTCATGATAACATATATTCATTCAGGTCAGCAATACGCAACATTCCTATCAATACAGATATCCACGCCAGCGTTATGTATCCTTCCTATCATTACATATATCACCCAAGTTAACACTATGTATCCTTCCTATCATTACATACATCACCCAAGTTAACACTATGTATCCTTCCTATCATTACATATATTCACCCAAGTTAACACTATGTATCTTTCCTATCGTTACATATATCACCCAAGTTAACATAATGTATCCTTCCTATCATTACATATATTCACACAAGTCAGCACTATGTATCCTTCCTGTCATTACATTTATTCAACCAAGTCAACACTAAGTATCCTCCTCCTATCATAATAGATATTCACCTAGATCAGCTCTTTGCATCTTTTTCATGATAACATATATTCATTCAGGTCAGCAATACGCAACATTCCTATCAATACAGATATCCACGCCAGCGTTATGTATCCTTCCTATCATTACATATATCACCCAAGTTAACACTATGTATCTTTCCTATCGTTACATATATCACCCAAGTTAACATAATGTATCCTTCCTATCATTACATATATTCACACAAGTCAGCACTATGTATCCTTCCTGTCATTACATTTATTCAACCAAGTCAACACTAAGTATCCTCCTCCTATCATAATAGATATTCACCTAGATCAGCTCTTTGCATCTTTTTCATGATAACATATATTCATTCAGGTCAGCAATACGCAACATTCCTATCAATACAGATATCCACGCCAGCGTTATGTATCCTTCCTATCATTACATATATCACCCAAGTTAACACTATGTATCCTTCCTATCATTACATATATCACCCAAGTTAACATAATGTATCCTTCCTATCATTACATATATTCACACAAGTCAGCACTATGTATCCTTCCTGTCATTACATTTATTCAACCAAGTCAACACTAAGTATCCTCCTCCTATCATAATAGATATTCACCTAGATCAGCTCTTTGCATCTTTTTCATGATAACATTCAGGTAAGCAATACGCAACATTCCTATCAATACAGATATCCACGCCAGCGTTATGTATCCTTCCTAACATTAAAGATATTCACCCTGGTCAGCACTCAATATCCTTCCTACTATAACAAATATTCACCCAGGTCATCATCATGTATCCTTTCAATCGTAATAGATATTCATACAGGTCGGTTAAAATACCATGTACCTCTTACTATTTGACCTGTAAATTAAACGGATTAATTATTTTTTTCCACTATACCTAATATCCCCGTTCTACCCCGTTTCGGGTATTATTCAGGTTATAATTTTTGTTTTCGGGTATTATTCGGGTTTTGTCATTGGCAAACAGTATTTACATAATTATATTGTAGTCGACTGATGGAAACTGCCTACGGGCAATACTTCCGCTACGTTGTATAACATTTTCTTACATAAAATATTATTATTTCGCTCTTATATCGCGTCATTTGTTGAAAAAACTCCGGGCTGTATTTCTCAGAATATCGCTAAAGTTTGTCGAAGAAAACTGCTACAGTTTCAATTTAACGCTTCGCTATTCTGTATTCTACGATGTTTGGACTTGTACAATAGTAAGTGGTAATATGGCCAGATATTATGTATAACACCATACCACAGAATCTAGACTATCTAAAGTAGTGACAATGCATCTTGGGGAAATGCGCCAAAGCAAAGTTTAGAGGGTGAAAACAAGAAAGTAAGTTTTCCCGGGAGAGCAGTTTCTATCACCTGCGGCTTTAATATATCTTGTTCCTTTCACGTTTTGTGTCTTAAAGTTTCAAAGGAAACGGGGCGATGCAGGTTTATATACCTATGTATTTCGGTAAATTGCAAACTTGAAGAGCCGTCTCCTTTTTCGCATTCAACGTAATTGCAAAAATTGATCAATGTGAAGCATTACATTTTATTTTTCTTGACTTGATTCAAGTTAGAATAATAATCGAATTACAGGAAATACAGTTTATAAGAAGCGCTGATATTTGATAGTGAACATCTATATAAAAAGATTATCCAACATGGAAAACATTATGATACATTTAAAAATAATAGAAACGTTACTAGTCTTTAAATTTCGTAAACAAAGAATAAGGCACATGCCTCACTACTTCTTACCGTATTTTATTTGCACGCAAAATGTTGTAGAAAAGAAATATAGAAAAGACTCTGCCGATATTTAGAGTCATTACATTTACATAATCTACACACGGCAGCGAATGCGACGCAGAGGGGATACGTTTTTTCGCACATCTATAACTTATTATACATAAATTCGTCTCTTCCACAGTCATTTGGTGCGAGAGATAATTATAATGTGATAACACGGGAGTAAAAGACAAATTATATTATGCAATGTGTATCTGTATATTTATTGTTGTATTGTTTCTTTCTCACTTATGTATTCTGTCATTCCTTGCTCTTCTTGGTTTTATTGTGAGAATTCCTTAAAATGTACCATCTTTTGTAGAGCGGTTTGTTCTCATATAACGTGTCTATATATAAAATGTCATCGATATTAACTACTTTATTTTTATAAATTGTAAAAAAAAACTTATAAATTGAAACACAGTTATATTCCAAACTGAGTATTTTTATTTGCCTAAGCGCTTTCGCCAGTCACAGCTGGCATCCTCAGAGGCACACTATATAAGCGCTTAGGCAAATAAAAATACTCAGTGTGGAATATAACTGTGTTTCAATTTATAAGTTTTTTTTTACAATTTATAATTATGAACTTCCACTGTGTCAACGAAAAAACCTTCAAGTTATACTTTATTTTTCCAAAGAAATGTCTTGATGAAAGCTAATGTTTTTTTTTGACAAATACAACAATTGTTGTTAGTAAATAAAACATTTTTTAATTTAGTTGGTCGACGGAGAGTTCTTAGTGAAACATACAATGGCGATGACAAAATTTTAGTGTCACTGTTATTTTTTAACTGACTTCCTAAAACAAAAAGGTTATCAATTCGACTTGAAGTTTTCAGCGATTGCTTTCTACTGCATTGTCCGATTTCTATGATTCTTTTTTCATTAGAAAGGGAACGAATATCTTCCGATTGGTTCAATTACAATGTGGTCAAGATATGATCGTGGAATCCATGAGAATATCATCAAACTCTTCTATATTCACTTCAGCGATAGTAATTCTTTATCATATTATCTGGCCTCGATGATTCTTTTTTTTATAGGTAGGGAGTACTTCAGAGATGATCACACATATAAGTTCCATCGAGTTCTGATTGATTCTTCAATTTCCAAAGTCGTCAGCAATTTGTATAACACGTATTATTGTACAAGTGTCTCAAAATAAAGTTTATATTTAGTGGTCGATTAAAAAAAATTAAGCCGTGTATCGAAAAAAATGTTTATTAATTATTAAAGTACACAATTTGGGAATTTATTTCTTTAAAATAATATCGTCCAAAAGTAGACCCTCGTGTTCGCAGCACTCATTTAATCGAACAGTAAAATTAGTTAATGACGACTCGGCAGGTGGAGTCAGTGATGGCTACCATTTCTTGACGAATATTTTCTTTCAAATGCGCCAGGGAAGTCGGTTTATTGGCGTACACTTTAGATTTAAGATAACCCCATAGGAAAAGTCGATAGGGGTTAAAACAGGACTTCGTGTAGGTCAATTTATGTCACCTCTCCTGGAGATCAATTTGCCAGGGAAAATTTCACGAACTCGTGGCTGAGATGTATTGGACGTGTGTGATGTTGCTCCGTCCTGCTGGAACCATGTTCTTTGATTATAGCCAGGAATGTATTGCAATTCAGGCACCAGGAAGTCGTCTAACTCTCCACATAACGCTCTGAATACTAATATAAACTTTTTTTGAGGCAGCATGTATATAAGCGAATTGTATGAAAGATAATTTTACTACATACATATAAATACCGTCACACTATGTCCCTCAAGGAGTAGGCATAGAGAACCGAAAGACACATTTTTTCTATCTTGACACACATTCATATCGAAGTCAGTATTTTTTATATAAAGGATTATTTTGCTTTATTTCTTTACTTTATGCTTCACATTATTTCAGTATCGGCTTCTTCTTGACTATTCAGAATGCTCTAAATTTGATGTTCAATAGTCTAGAACCACTGGTCAATCGCAAGTAATTGCCGTTAGGCAACATACACAGGATGAAAAGAAGTGTTTATACAAAGAACCTGGGTCCAGCACCAACCGCTCTACCACTGTCTTGAACTTTAGCAGAAAATGATATATATTTTCTATTGACATCGTGTGCGAACACAATACCTACCTATCTAAAAATAATTTATTTTCTTTCATCAGTGTTGAATAATATTTACAAGTTGGTACTTTCATGTTAATTTCGCGTGTTTCATTATTACTTACTTCTATATTTAAGGTATACTTAAATATAGTATACCTACCTACATATATTATATAGTTAGGTACTCTAAGTGTACCATATGTATATTATATAAATGGATGTTGGTATGTATGTATGTATGTTTGTATGTATGTAGCCGATGACCGTCTATCCGATTTTGATGAAAATTTGGATATATGTTCAGCGCACACCCGAAAAGGTTTTTGTATTATAATATATTTATTTGTTTGTTCATTTTTCACAATTTTTTTTTTTTTTTTTGGGAAAAATGATCTACACGGAATTCATTCAACGATCTGGTACAGTGTTGAATGAGTTTTAAAGGAAAATATAAGGGTCTAAAATGACGGGAGGGACCAAGGGGACGGGTTTTGTACTATTATTTTATTTTATTTTATATCCTATAATCATTGATTTACAAATTTGAGATATCAAAAATAAATAGTCTGATTTTACTATCAAATAATACGTAATAGTGGAGAGTTATGATATTTCAAACATAAGGTACTTTCAATTCTTACTATTGTTTATAAATTTTGTCAAAATGTCGAAAATGCGTATGATGGCGTATACAAGATTGGATTTTCAGTACAATAAATAAATCGAATATATTTTTCAATTGTTTATACGCAAACATTGGATTTTTTTCCCTGTAGGGAGTCAAATGATATTTTTATTGACAATAACATCTCAATAGAGACGAAGTTGGAATATCAATGAAGTACCAGGAACTCAGGCACCTACAGAGCTTACGACCTGTCATCGGCTGGTTTACGTGATCACTTTATGCGCTTGCGCAACGTTCACCAATTAGGCCTTTATTGAGTTCCCTTATCAATGTAATTTTTGAAAATTCTATATATTTAAATAACTGAGTGCCTGGTTCTTCTATGATATCCCAACTTCGTCTCTATTGAGATGTTATTGTGAATAAAAACAATCAATATACATTCCTTATTATATTATAAGATACAATTTTACAAATTGTATACCGACATAATATTATCATGTACATATAATGAAGCACTTGATTAATTTAACTATTTATTTAATAAAAGGTACTATCCGGTATCATTCCATCGAAGACCTGGCACGAAGATGGTATTCGATATACTAATGCCAGATAGACTAATACCAGCCAGACTGATTGTCTTCGATATATAGATTGATACCGGATAGACTGATGGTCTTCGATATAGATTGATACCGGATAGACTGATGGCCTTCCACAGACTGATATCGGATAGCCTGATGGTTTTCAAAACAATAATATCGAATTTACTGATACTGAAAAGGCTAATAGTCTTCGATAGACTGATGCCGGATAGACTGATGGTTTTCAAAAGAATAATATCGAATAAACTAATACTGGAAAGGCTAATAATCTTCGAAAGACTGATACCGGATAGCCTTATGGTTTTCAAAAGAATAATATCGAAATAACTGATACTGGAAAGGCTTATAGTCTTAGATAGACTGATACCGGATAGCCGGATGGTTTTCAAAAGAATAATATCGAATTTACTGATACTGAAAAGCCTAATAATCTTCGATATACTGATACCGGATAGCCTGATGGTTTTCAAAAGAATAATATCGAATTTACTGATACTGGAAAGGCTAATAATCTTCGATAGACTGATGGTTTTCAAAAGAATAATATCGAATTAACTGATACTAGAAAGGCAGTCTTTGATAGACTGTTTCACTAAGTATTATTTATTTATTTATATAATTTATGTACATGTTGACAAAGGCAGGTTTATAGCCATAAGGCAATTTCTTTCAACCAATCCGAGCTACGTGAAGTCTCTAAGTTAAATTGATACAATACTTATTTAGTGAGAAATAAATTGATAAAAAAATAAAATAAAGGAGTAAGAAAAAAAAATTCAAAGAGAAAAAAATGAAAAGAGAGTTAAAAAGAATAATAAAAATAACACTTCACATAGCAATGAGGAAAAGGAGGTTACGGAAGGATATAGAAGGAATTCAGGAACAATCTGACAAATAAAGTTTTTTTAGTTTACCTTTAAATATTTGAATGGATTGAGATGACATTACTTCATCACTTAGGCCATTCCATAGTCTAGCAGTCTAGCTGATTGTACCTAGGTACTTGAAATGAAGATTATTCTTCAACTTTTTTTTTTAAATTGTAGGTACCTACATGTTTCAACCAAAGTGCCAGAACCCTGATATTGATTATCATCATAGAAGAAATATTCTAATTTTAAATTAAATTTATATTACAATTTTTTGAACTTGAAAAACATTAATTTAGTATTTTCAATTACATTTCGTTATTTGACTGGTGCAATAATTTCACTCACGTATTTTACACCTGAAAAAAATCGTTAATCGCTGCTCATAACACCTCCCCTCTTTTTGAACTGTAACTTTACCTACCTACTCGTATAATCCAACATACACTCATTCGTACCTACATAATTATATGTACATATGTATTCATCCAGGTGTATAGAGAATGAACTCAACGTACTGAATTATTTTAGGCTTTGATAAACTCACTTCCCCTAAAATTTGATCCATACCATACATGTCAAACAGGCAGTAGAAAAGTAAAAAAAAACTTTTTTGATAAATTTTAAACATCTCAATAGAGACGAAGTCTGTACAGGGCTTACAACCTATCATCGCCTGGTTTACGTAATCACTTTATACGCTAGCGCAACGTACACCAAATATGCCTTCTAATTTAGGTACCTTATCAATGCATTTTTTTGAACGTTCTATGTATTTTAATGATGAGAATCTGATGAGAAGCTGAAAAACACCATCGTCATCTATGAAGTAACGAAGAAACCTTATTGTAACGCCATCTATTGAGAAATTGGTTTTTGTAAACATTGAAAGGCCTTATACACGAGGTGACAAGGCTCTCGCACAGATGTCACCCCCTAAACCACGCCAGAATTATAAGATCATTTTTGGCTTGTTTGCCAATGGGAAAAAAGATCTAGAAATTATTTTTTTAAAATAATCATTTTAGGCGCTTTGAATATCTCACTAATAAAAGCAATCTAATTATCAAAATGTATGAACATTTTGCTGTATTATTTCGACACTTTTGTATGCAACATATAACGCACAAAGTGCTCTATATGTTGTAAGTAGATATCTAAACACCTTTGTACACTTACCCTTTAATACTGTTTCTTGAAAACTTGTTGACATAATTTTCTAAACTCAATTATTTTAACGTCTGATTTCACTTTTTTCATTGTTATTCGTTTTTCTCTGGTTTTAAAAACAAGCTTTAAGGTATCGAATAAATATCATTTGTCTCTAAACAATTCTTATATACATCTTCCTACGTTCCCTAAAATAAGCATAAATGCTTGTGCTATAGGTGAACTAAATCGGTCGAGGCAGGATTCGAACTCGCGACCACTGGATTACTAACCCAACGCGCTAACCGCTCTGACATCGACCCATCTAAATAATTCGATAAAAAGGCTAAAAATTGCTGTGGAAATTTTTGAAAATTTGTTGATTATTGTAACATTTATTCCTCATTAAAACATAGCGATTATTGAATCTATCGAGCAATAAAGAACCTGTTAAATTACGAAATATGCAGAAGAATTCAATATTATTTACTTATATATCATCAGTAATACTACATATGCCTAATATCAAGTCTGATATAAAGTTTTGTTTCAGACGAATATAAAATACTCTTACGCTGTGCAGTAGATATGTAATATCAATGTAGGTATAGGTATAATGTAGGTATTTCCTTGTGCAATAATTTTCAAAAGTTATGTAAACAAAATCTCAATGATTATCTCGTTATACCTCTCTAATCTCTGCTCTTTTTATTTTCTTCTTTACAACTCTCGACTTTCGTGCGGTGAATAAATGTATTATTAAAATATGGAAAGTAAAATTATACATAGACATTGTCACCAAGTACCAATGAACTAAAACTAAATACACAACACAAGAAGTTCACAACCATCAGTTTCAAGGTCCAAACTGAAAAACATTTTATATTATTATGTGGTCTAATAAAATATTCAGCGATTAAAACACAGAAGATTCGTTATAGCAATTATATATTATACAGTCGACGAACTTTTCCAATCAATAAATATAGATTATATAATAAAACATATAAATTTATTCTAATCAAGACAATGGTAGTAAGAATAGGAATAAAATGATAGATGGTAAAGAATGTAATTTTATTTATTCTTTTGATTTTAGTTTAAATTGCATATTTAAGTGTAATTACTGAATTTCAATATGTTTTTTTTAAAGTTGTAAGACCTGAAAGACTATGTATGCAAGACCAATACCAAATCAATGTTTGCGTGTATGCAACTATAAAAATATTCGATAAAGCATAGCGTTTTCAAACCGTGTGTGGTTGGCAGCTTATGAGAATGCAGCGAATAGGAACATCCGTCGCGAGAACATTTTGTTGTGCAATTCGCACTACGATAAGGTCAGTAACCCACCAGAATATCGACAGCAATATAAATTTTAAGAGGTAGGAACTAGGGAGGAACATTCGAGAACCACATTGGCCTGGCATGTACTCATGATGGTATAAAAGGCCAGACAGCGCACGACATATCATCGTAGTTACTAACATCTAACATTTCGAAATTACTCAATTTTTAATTTTTATTTATTTAATCTTGATATTGTGGTATACATATTTATTTAATTGTGAATTGTAAATACACATATATGTAAGTAACCGAGCCTTCCTATTTCTCTCTCTTTCTGTGAGATTCTTCACTGCTTATCTTAATAAGTTTAAAGCTAACTATTTCAAAAACTTTTAATTAAAAGCTTAAATTTATAGCGACAGGCTACATTAATGCCCCTATAGGCTAAATGTATATGAATCGTGTTATTAAAATATTACGATCCTATAAAGCTAGATTGAAAATGCTGCCTAAATTGAGATGAATCACAGAGTTGATTAACTTTTTCTTCAATGGTCAAAGCTCGACAGCCCATATCGAGCTTTGACCTCCGGCAACTTTCTCCTCCGACCTCTCCTGTCACTTGCTGCGACCCTCCAGTTTGGCACACTCAGAAGCTGGGACGCGATATTGTCTTCCCATCGCAGCCTCGGTCTCCCGACCTTTCTTTTGCCACCTGGGTGCCCCTCTAAGACTCTTTTTGATACCCCCGATGATGGCATTCTCTGAAAATGCTCGGCCCATCTCAGCCTGCTTAGTCATATATGTTCAAAGTTTGAGAGCTTATATATGTCGTGAATTAATTAACAGCATGGAAATATTTTGCAATACCTATAAGCTCAAAAAAAGAAATATATGTAGAGAAACAAGAAAAATTGTTTGCAGATGACGTAGGCGAACAACCATATTATAAATCACTTTGAACGTAAATACTACCACGACACATGAATAAATACAAGATTAGTTTAATGCTTCGGTCTCTTTCGATGTGTTTTGTTTTTATTTGATATTCTGGTGAAGATCTTATTTTTATTTCTTCTGTGTAAAAGAAAACCAGATTGCTATTGAATAATGTGTCTTCCTGCGCAAGTAAGCATGTTTTGATCTGGTACCAGCCGTACTCCGCTTATAATACTTAATTTCTGTCGATATTAAACGCCACCAGTATTGTCTTGGACAAGTATTGAAGCACGCATAGTAGCGTGTTATTGGCTCGTGTGCTATGACTGTTGAATACTTAATACCAGCGCAGCAGTCTTTTCTTTTAATTTCACAAAGAAATAATGTGTTCCGTGTGTGCTCCAACACTATTCCTGTGTCCTCCCCGCCTGTACAAGGTTAGCAGTAGAGAATTTTCATGGTGAAAATAATCCTTTTCACATGATTTTTCACATGACTTGTTTCCTTTTAACATGATTATAGTTTTGATTCAGTTTTCGGTTCAAAGTTTATCATGTGCATAACAAAATATGTCATAATAATATCAGTGATCAGTTTTGTAATGAAAATCGTTAGTGAGCTCCGTTACTTGGTGCTAAAAGTAATGATTTGTGCAACGACTAATCCTTAAACTTATCAAAATTAAGATATAAATCCGTTCAATCACTATATCTATGTTTTCGTTTTAAAATCTAGGATTTTTTTACGTAAAACCCCAGAAATTTTCGAATAGGATTTGACATTTAGCGCAGAAATTTGTCTCTATGTGAAATGTCAAATTATATTCAACCGGACATACTAATCGTGGGATTGTCGTTGGTATACCATACAGAGTGAACTGCTTACAGAATGAATTGCTTTTGAAATTTTAAAGGAAGTTTAAATACGGTTACCTATTTAATGAGTAAATGTTGATACTTATGTTGTATTAGTTCTCCGGCGTATGTCAATACACATAAAATGATGAGATACCTATAATTTAGAAAGAAAACATGTGAAGGTAGTTGTATAGGAAAATCCCATATTCGCTACACAATTTAAGATATAGGTAGTTCAGCTATTGTATTTGTGCGATAGTAAGGAGATCATCAATCTTGTAGTATAAACAATTTAAATAAAAATATTACTATTATCTCAGAAATAACATTAGCCTGCACGAAAATCTTACATTTATCATTAGCGTCCAAGTTTTCATGAAATTGATGTATATTGGAACCTAAACTACATACTAAAGTAAAAATCATGCATCTTTCACCTCGCCTGTCAAAGTTGGCACTAAAATATCACTATGAATGATTAATTTTGGTTCCTAAGACATAACAAAATCAGTTATAACTGATATGTTCTTTCTTCGTATTTTTTTCTTAATTTTACACATTATTTGGAATATATTGAAAATAAGCAATACATACCTAAAATATACTCTAAAATTGAACAATAATGTCCTTATAAATAACGTTTTGTTGAAAGGCACACAATTCATATAGAATAAATCTATTTCCAAGTTGTTTATCTTCAAGTCATTCCGTTTTAAGAAAACCATTTGATTTATCGTGTTACCAAACTAAGGTCTAAGTAAAGTTTTTGTGGTGTTGAGGCTTTGCTGTCATTTGTCCTTGTTTCTACGATCATCGGCTTTCTGACTTTCTCTCTCTCTCTCTCTCTCTCTGAGTGGCAGACTATCTACTTGTGTGTATTTTTAGAGGTTTCTCTCGCTTTATTTTATTTTGATTCATTTCTTAGATAGACATTTAAATACACTGACAATAGTAGGTAAATACATGACAACGTAATGGAAAAATGTAATATGTATGAATATTTACGTATTTCGTATATATTGACATAGGCAAGTAAAGTTAATTAACTCTGTTCTACCTCCTCGAAATGAATTCTATTTAATTCCATTAAATGTCAGACAGTAAAATTAATGACGTAAAAAGCTCAATCAATGATTGTAAGTAGATATATTAATAGAACTCTTGGATTCATATTCAGAACCTGCAAATCCTTCAAGAACATAAATACACTAAAATCTATATATTATTATACCATGGTTCGACCAATACTCGAATATGCATCCCCAATCTGGTCTCCAAGATACACGATATATGTACAAACAACGCATTGAGAGGATACAAAGATTGTTCATAAAATATTGTACCGAAATTTATATTTATTTATTTTATTATGGTTCAAAGTCTTATTTATTTTTACAATTTATATTTTTACAAGGTTTGTCTAGTTTTTCCAACTCACTACTCAAATCTTTTGTTTTCATTTTTCTTGGGTTCTTATTTTCCACAGTCACACCATGGCGAGTGCGTCGATAAGGAGTCATCATGAATTCCTCGAAGGTCTTTTCTTCACTTTGGACATTGCAAACTTGAGCAACTGGATTTTTTTCCTCATCCTTGTTATCACCTAAAAAGGGAGCCAGGCGATTGAAATGTACCACTCTTGGCTTCCCATTTGGTTTTCTTCGTATACGATAAACCACATCATTAATCCTTTTGATCACTTCATACGGTCCTTCCCAGGATTTCTGAAGCTTTGGTGAGTAGCCTCGTCGTCGTTGTGGATTAAATAACCAAACCAAGTCTCCAGCCTGATAACCACCTTCCACAGCTTTAATGTCGTATCGCTCCTTCATCTTGTCACTAGCTACTTGAATATTGGACCGTACACGGTCATGTATAGCATTCATTTTCCTCCGAAGATCTGACACATAATCTTCTCCAACTAGATCTTCTCCAGGCTTAGATCCATACTGCAGGTCGCAAGGTAACCGTAACTCACGGCCAAAAATCACACTTGCCGGTGTTTGCCCTGTTGTCTCATGAATTGCTGCTCGATAAGCTAATAAGAACAAGTGGATGTATTCGTCCCAATCCTTCTGGTGATCGGACACTGCTTTTGACAAAAATCTTCCAATTGTTCGATTCATTCGCTCCACCATTCCATCCGACTGTGGATGCAAAGCAGTTGTTCTCGTCTTTCGAATTCCTAATGCTTCACAAATTCCCTGGAATACGGCTGATTCAAAGTTTCTTCCCTGGTCCGAGTGTAACTCCAATGGTACTCCAAAACGACTTATCAGTTCCCTTACCAAGACTTCAGCAACAGTGGTAGCTTCTTGATTCGGTAGTGCATAGGCTTCTGTCCATTTACTAAAATAGTCCATTGCTACCAGAATATATTTATTCCCTCTTTCCGTTGTGGGAAACGGCCCCGCTATGTCAATGGCTATCCTTTCAAATGGGCTACCAACATTATACTGCCTCATTGGCGCACGCCTTCGTTTCTGAGGTCCGTTTGAAGTGGCACAAGTTACACATCTTCTACACCAATCTTTTACATCTGCATTGTAATTGACCCAATAAAAACGTTGACGAATTTTTTCTGTGGTTTTTTTAACTCCCAAGTGTCCCCCAGACACATCATTGTGAAGCAGTTTAAGAACTTCAGGAATTCTCTTCCTTGGAATCAATAGTTGTTGTCTCTGCTGTGTTCCATCTTCATTCTCCAATACACGCTTTAACAACCCATTTTCCACGACAATGGATTGCCACTGAGCCCAGTATGACTTAATATTTGGAGATAGTGAAGCTATTTCTTCCCATAAAGGTCTTTGATCATTTTCCTTCCACTGCATTACAAACTTGAGATCTGGGTCTTCCAATTGGTCTGCTCGTATTTCATCATCTTGCCAAAAATTGTCAACGACCGTGGTTCTACAAGCTATAAAAAAACTTTTCCTCAGCCTTATTACAGTGCTGGCAATCCTCTGGACATGGTCGCCTTGACAGTGCATCGGCATTTCTATGATGAAGTCCGGCTCGATGTTCAGAATCATAGTCATATTCTTGCAATCTCTCTATCCATCTTGCCACTTGACCTTCAGGATTCTTGAATCGCAAAAGCCACACAAGTGCCGAGTGATCTGTCCTTAAAAGAAATTTCCGTCCATATAAATACTTGCGAAAGTGCTCAACTGACTTGATAACAGCAAGCAATTCTCTTCGTGTTACACAGTAATTGCGTTCTGGTTTCGACAATACTTTACTGAAGTAAGCAATCACGCGTTCTGCCCCATCTTGTACTTGGGAGAGCACACTTCCGATACCAACGTTACTTGCATCTGTATCCAGAATAAACATTCCTTCAGCTCGAGGATAACTCAAAACCGGAGAATTAATTAGAACCTGTTTTAATTCTTCAAATGCATGTTGGCACTTGAAATCCCATATGAATTCACTGCTTTCCTCCGTGAGTTTTGTCAGTGGCTTTGCGATGTCAGCAAAGCCTAGAACAAATCGTCGATAGTAGGTACTCAGACCCAAAAAGCTTCTTACTTCATGTTTGTCTTTAAGTACTGGCCAATCTCGAACAGCTATAATCTTCTCAGGATCTACTGCTACTCCCTCCTCAGAGACAACATGACCTAGATAGTTGACTTGCTTTCGGAACAATATACATTTCTTGCAATTGAGTTTAAGGTTGGCCGACCTCAATCGTGAAAATACCTGTTCCAAATTTCCTAAATGTTCTTCAATACGCTTCCCAAGTACGATGATGTCATCTAAGTATACCAAACAGGTCTCCCACGATAATCCTCTTAGCACACTTTCCATTAGTCGTTCAAACGTAGCCGGTGCATTGCAAAGTCCAAATGGCATCACTTTGAATTGCCACAATCCACTTCCAACAGAAAACGCCGTTTTTTCTCTATCTTTGGGTTCCAATCCAACCTGCCAATAACCACTCTTTAGATCCAAAGTTGAGAAGATCTTACAACCAGCCAATGTATCTAGGGTGTCATCGATTCGAGGCAGTGGATAACTATCCTTCTTAGTTACATTATTCAATAAGCGAAAGTCCACACAGAACCGAGTTGAGCCATCTTTTTTTTTAACTAACACTACTGGTGAACACCATGGGCTGCTTGATGGTTCAATAACGCTATCCCTTTCCATGTCTTGAATAATTTGATCTGCTTCCGCCCGCTTTGCTAATGGTAGCCTTCTAGGTAATTGGCGGATAGGCCTTGCGTCACCCGTATCTATTTGATGTTGAACAACATTGGTTCTTCCTTTAGAAAGACTCGCATTCTCAAAAACATCTTGATAATGAGCAATGAGGTATCTAATTTGTTTGCTTTGTTCTTTGGTAAGTTCCTTACAAGCATCTTTTACAAAGTCTTCAAGATGTTTTGGTACATCCTCTGAAGAAACTTGTGCGATGCAGGCATTTTGTGTTACTGATGAAACTGATGAACACACACTTAAATAAGCTCCTTTTTTGACAGTTACTGGATATTCATTTATGTTCATTAATCTGACTAAAATTTCCTTTTGGTTTTGAATCAGTGCTCTTGCAATTAATACTCCTTTTCCTGCTTCATTGTTGGCGTTGGACTCCACAACCAAAACATGTCCATTCGGGATAACACAGTCTAAATTGACTCGTACTAACATCTCACTTTGTTTTGGAATAGTTACAACATCCGCTGCAAGAACACGTGTAGAAAATTCCTCACGCTCTTGCACGAGAACATCTTCATCTCCAATTTTCAAAGATCGCCTCTTTAGATCCAACTGGAATCCATATTTCGCCATTATGTCCATTCCGAGAATAACTTCCTCCTCTATATTCGCCACTAGCACCTGATGATCGAAGATAGAACTACCAATTTGAAAGTTGGCATATGTCTCACCACATATAGATGCCGACTCCCCAGTAGCTGTTCGTAATGTCCATTTAGTTGGTGTAATACACTTTTTGTTATAAAGCAAATCTGGTCTCATGATTGTCATCGTTGCTCCAGTATCCAGCAAAAGTTTCAAATTCTTTCCATTTACTTTGCCATTTATAAACATACTGGTATCTCGACCACTGAATGATGCAACAACTGCAGATCTCTTTGAGGCATTGGTAATGTAGGTCAACAGTTGCCCCTTCCCATCAACCCTTTTTAGTTTTCCTGTGGCTGTTGCTGTTGCGTTGTTGCTTCATTTGGACACCGATTACGTAGATGTCCAGCTCGTCCACAACCCCAGCAGCGAAACTGTCTTTTTCTTCCTTGCAATGCCTTCATCACCTTTTCGACAATGCATTCGATGAGTTTTTGATTCTCTTCAACGGCCTCAACAACGCGGGCTTGAGCATGACCTCGTAAAGATTTTTTTATAGATTCAAATTCGAGTGCCTGGGTTAGAGCGTCACTCAAAGTTTGTGGTCTAGCTAGTTTTACAGCTTGTTGTGTCTCATTTGCCCACAATCCATCCAAGAACTTTTCTACTGCAAGGCTTTCACACACATCATCAGGAACCGTAGGGTATGCATATCTAATTAGACGCGCTATATCCGCCTCAAATTCCTGGAGAGTTTCATTAGATTTCTGATTACGATTCTTAAGTTGTGACCTGTAAAACTGTTCCATGTGCTTATGTCCAAATCGCATCTCAAGTCTCTCAATCAACAATTTTAAATCTCGTCGCTCAGCTAGAGGAATTGTCTCCAAAACTTTTAAAGCATCACCTCGTAATGATACACTCAACACTGAGGCCTTTCTTGTCATGGACCAGCCATTTATCATGGCCACTGTCTCGAACAATGTTAAATATTCTTCCCAGGGGCATTTTCCATCAAAGGTTGGCATATCATTTCGCACGCACTCCACTGTTGGTACTCTTGTATCTTCTACACACTTAAAATTTGTATCTACAGCTGAATTTTGCTCGGAATTCATTGGCGTGATTGAAGGAAGCACTTGATTCTCCAAAACTTTCATCTGTTTAGTTAATTCATTTATCTTCTCATCAAAGGTCATAGAATAATTCTGGAATTTCTTTTCTATAGTATTTGAATGCTTTTGAAGCATCGCTACTTCTCCTTTGATTTCTTTAATTTCTCCTTTTATATCTCTGGAATGTTCTTGAAACTTCTCTTCTATGTCTCTGGAATGTTCTTTTAAGACTTGACAAAGATCGTTGTTAGAGCAAGGCATTTCAAAAAGGTATGTGTCTGGATCCTCACCTACTTCTTGCATCACTTTTCTCAATCGTAGTTGAAGTGCATTTTTATTTCCTGATGTATCGGCGTCTCTCTCCTCCAACTCATGTTTTAAATCAACCACTTTCAACTCTAAAAGAGTTATTTTTTTTTGATGCCATAATAAATGTCTTTATAAATAACTATTTTATTTTTTTCTTACACAAAAAATACTTGGGTATTTTTATACCCCACACCTGACACCAAATGTACCGAAATTTATATTTATTTATTTTATTATGGTTCAAAGTCTTATTTATTTTTACAATTTATATTTTTACAAGGTTTGTCTAGTTTTTCCAACTCACTACTCAAATCTTTTGTTTTCATTTTTCTTGGGTTCTTATTTTCAAAATATTTCTATTTAAATTTTCAATTTAAATAGAAATAGTACTTAATTTCATAACAATATTTAAACCGTAAAGCATACCTCAAGTTCCCCAGCTATGACTGCACGAGAACCCATTATAAAATCGACAGTCTCGAGAATAGACGCACAATAAATGACATGATGCTTCTGTACAACATTATATATAATAATATCGACTGCCCCTCAATACTCAATATCATCTCATTAAATATTCCTACTCGCAGAACTAGACATACACATTTATTCCACCTTCCAAAACATGGCAATTGATAGAATGTGCGATACATACAATAACAGATTTTAAGAGTTTGACATATTCCACCTCAGTTCCACAACATTCAAATACTCTATACAAAAAAGATCAATAACCGCTTATTATAGGAAACCTTGACGGTATTAAATTCTCTTTTTTCCTTTTAGTTGAATATTATGTTTTGAATCATTGTAAACTTGAAATGTTGCTCTTACCTACATACCAACCTATGATCATATTTTATGATTTTTTGCAAACTTATTGTATTATTTTATATTAATCACAACGACAAAATGTAATAGGCCTTAATACTTGATGTTACTATTGTACTGTAGGTACTATGTTTTAACGCTGTTTTTTGTCTGTTTTTTGTATTTTGAACAATGCCATAGACTAGTGACTCGCCTGAACTTGTCAACCTAGTAGGTATCCATGTTCCAGGTAGAATGGTTCGCAGACCTCAATTACTTCATGTTCCAACAAGTAGAACGAATATCAGGAAAAATTCAACAATTACACGCATATGCAGCCAATATAACAATACATTCTCAGCTGAGAATGACATATTCAGCGCGAAATATTACAGATTTAGACATGATGTTCTGAAGATGATGCGCAACCAATATCCCTTTGTCCTGTCCTCCTAGTCTCTCTTCTCTCATTTTTCTTCCCTTCCCTAGTTGTTGTATATGTGTGTATGTACATATGTGCATGTATGTGTGTGTGTGTGATGGTGTGTATGAGTGTGTGTGTTAGGGTGTGTATGAAGGTGTGTGTATGAATTATTTTTGGCTTGTAAACTGTTATTTGTTTTAATATTATGTTGATGGAATGCTTTTTTTGGCTCTTACATGGTAAAAATAATATTGTATCATTAAACTGTAAATGAGCTGTAGCTTCCCAAAGAAAATAAATAAATAAATTTAACCTAAATAAATAAATAAATACAAAAATTTCGTGTCACCGTGTTCATACACGCTATGGTTAGTTCCGGATTGAGAGATTGGATAGTTTTGGACCCGATATTAGTACTTTTTAATATATCCGACCGATATTTGTACTTAAAACCACAAATTTTGACTTCCCTACACCTACCCTCCAAGATTTTTTTATTGGAAAAAAGAGTCATAATTCATTTTCGCGATGTGAACAAATCTATATTATGTGTCTAGAGAATAAACCTCGGAAAATTTACGAAAAAATGGGTAAAATACATAAAATGCGGTCTACATGCGATCTGTGGTAGAACTCCGTCTGTCCTGACCCACTAGTGTTTAATATAATTTGTATATCAAACAAAGTTGAAATGTACTTTACAAGTAGGTACATATGTAGGTACTCTAATAAAAGTAGTCAGTGTTTCCGTGATACTGTATACTAAAGCAAATGTTTCAGATCATCTCCAATACATATTATGGTAGCATTGTATAGTAGAGTAGGAAAGCTTTTCCAAGGTTTATGAACATCTATCATATCATTTACCTTACATATGTCTTCGCTACCTACTCAGTTAGTAAAACATCTGACGCCTTTAGACTAATCGTCTTGAGGACGATCCCGGTGGGGTCATGATTGTTTATTGTGGTTTTAGACTTGATCTATAAAACTAGTCTCCAAAATGTGACAGCTGGTTATTGTTTGTGTACTTAATTAATTTATTTGGCATATCACATGCCTGCTAATTGGCCAAGAAGCAAAATTATCGTCTTAAAGGAATAAAAATAGTTGCTATGGAAACTCTAAAAAAGAGGCAACGTATATAATTTGAACTCGAAATATATAATTTGAATGAAATTATCATGACATTATCTAAACGAGTGGGTTGTGGCCAACGCTAAACTCCTCACTAACAAGTCATTCTATAAAGTATTCAAATTTTGTATAAAAAATATCCAACATTTTCATGAAATGAGTTTGTTAAATTATTTTTTATTTAAATATTTTATTATGAAAACTTGATAACTCTTCAATGTCATTTTATGAAAGTGATGTGCCTTTTTACGAATTTGAAAACAAAAATTTCAAATTTTAAGTTTCCTGAGCTTGGGGTCACTTTGAAATATTTGACAGTTAAAAAAATTGAGAAGCACTATTCATATATTGTTCAAAATCTAATGGGATCTAATCAAGTATTAGATATACATATTTGCAAAATTTGAATAGAATCGAATGAGTACTTTAGTCTATAATCGATAAAGTAAAAAATGAACACGCCGTACATAGCACACACACACACAGATACATTGTGATGAAACTTTCAGAATACAATCTCAGCATGATACTAGTTGATAATCTGCAAAAAAAATACCCTTAAAAATTGCGAAATCATAACTCCCCACTATATCACCTTGTGTTAGTGAGGAGTAAAAACATAATTCTATGTATATCAATAATCATGAATAAATGTTTTTTAAATGGAATCCGTGTACTAAAGGTTTTTCTATTTGTTCATCCATTCCATTACGACGTATCTAACCAGCGACAGATGTGCGTTATTTTTTTTTTAATTTTACTTTAAGTTTTTTGCGCGTTACGTTACCTTATAAAAAAAAGCACGACACCAGTCTCTTCTCATCTAAAAAGACAATATTCAGAATTGGTGGTGGACCTCGTTGCTGAACTATGTAACATGTTATTTTCCTTCTTGTATTGTCGTTTTCCCGGCTCTTAAGGGACACACGATAACGATGAAAATAGAAAATAATGGAAGCACTATTCTAAGCCAGTAGCTCATAGCAAAAATCAAAAAAGAATCAGCTTAAACTTTTCTGCGTAGTATTTTAAATGTACCTCTAGGTATTTAATAAATGGATGGACGACAGCATATAAACGAATTCCCTATTTTAGCCATGTTAATAGTTTGTGGACATTCTCGTTTTCTCTATAAACGATCATCAAAGTCCAAAATGATCCTCTCACGTGGACGATATACTTACACCCGATCGTCGCTTCATAAAGTAGGTAGGTATATAATATTGAAAATAATTTCATTTTGTTGACGTGTAGCAAGGGTTTGGGTGAGAAAGGGAACTAAAAGGGATGTATTATATATTGTTGGATGGATGAAAGGGGGGGTCGGGTTGTATGTTCTCCACCCCCTTCAGTTTAGTGTATTAGCGGTGGAACATGTAAAGTTAATTACTTAAAAGCATTTCACCCCTACAACAGAGTTTTGTAACGCTTTTCTCATTCCATACACAACCTCAAACTTAAAACAGAATACCTACCAATAATTATATTATTTAACAACTAAACATAATATGAATTTAAGAATTATTTGACCATCATTCAATTCAGTCTTAGAAGCGTAGGAGACTATTGTCCAGCAGTACATATTTTATTTATTTAAAGCTTTTTGAACACATGTGCACAATGACGGGCTTAATGCCAAATGGCAAGATCTTCCAACCAACCATATTCATTTGGTGAAAAACTATTATATTTATGGTATGTACCAAATTTTTTATATTATACAAGCAAAAGCAGTAAAAAAGCAGTAAAGAAAATAAAACATAAAACAAAAAAACATATAAACAAAAACAATAAAGAAATGGAGGGGACAGGAGGGGGGGGGGGACTAGGATTGGATAAGGAGACAAAGTAAAGTGATATGTGTTAGGAAATGATTCCTCAGATTTCTTTTGAAAGCGGGAAATGTTGATGAAACTCAAACTTTTTAAAAGATTAAAATAAATTGCAATAAACGCATTGATGAAGCTTCAATTGGAAGTAATTCGTTCGTTCAGATACTTAAAATATCGAAAGGTATTATAATATAAATACAGGGTAATTTTATACAGCATAACTTTCACAATAATTGTATTAGTATTATGAAGTAGATTAAAATTCCAACAGATTTTTTGGAAAAATCCTTCAACACATTTTTCGCTTTTTTTTACAATTTATAAAAATATAAAAATGAAACCATTTTAATTAATCCACTATATTCTAAGACGAGTAATCTACTTGAAAATATGCTTAGGACGAAAACGCTTCTAGATTATATTCTTAAAATAAATAGTGGAATAATTTAAGAACCTATTAGTATTATTTTTGATAGACATCTAACTTGTGAGTTACGTACTTATATTTATAAAATGAACGATTCATAATCATTTTGATACTTTTTCATGACAACATATCTGCAAAATCAGAGCTTAAGTGGTGTAGCGCATTGTCCTTTTATTACGTAGTTCATGGCACAACCTCATGAGATTCTCATGGGAAATCACAAAACGTTGTACTATTCATCCCATGAAACATTGCAAACATTGTACAGTCAAACTACAATCTGTGTATGGTGGTTGGTAAGTACTTACCTATGGTATCTGTATACAGTATGGTATACAGTCAGATGCGCATAATCCTTATTTGAACTATATAAAAAATGTTTTATTTTACACCCTTTTAACTAACTTCTTATTGTTTATAACTCTTGAGATATTATGTAGGTTTTGTCCACTATTATTATTACAGTGGAGATTTATGATATAAAAATATGTAATACATATTTTTACATCGAATTTTCAACGAATACCATATCGAGAATGACAATACTATGAGTTTCATCTTTAATTTTATGCTTTGTGTGTGCCGTAATAATAAAATAAGTATTTTTTTGTTGATAAAAATTATATAAATTCGTTAAGATTACTAACTAACTAAATATGTATTTTATAAGGCATGCGTTATTCTTCTTCTGTTTGCATTTATTCCACAGAAAAATAAAAGTAACTAATAATTATTAGTAGGTATATAATATAATTTAATATGTATTTAATATATTATATTACCTATGTATACTCTATGCACACGAATATCAATGTATGAGTAATGTTTTGTTAATGTTTATATTTGGCCTATGTAATGTTATGTACATAAGTTGTATTGTTCTTTATATTGGTGATGGTGGTAGGTAGCCAATGGACAAAACTAGTACATTTATACAACCAATTCATCAAAGCAATAATATATTAGCCTAACAGTATTAGCCTAAGTATTCAGAGACAAATATGATGATTGAGGAGGATTTATCTGAGAACTAAAAGTAAATAAATTGATGAAATATACATATTTGGGTACATTTTATTGTCCTTGTTTCGTCTTAAGTCTTAAAAATATTTGATTTTGAAATAAACTAGATATTAAAAATGTCGCAATAGAGATTGCGTCATTAACGGTTTTACGGATTTCCTTAAATTACATTATTAAATCATTTTCCATTTAACATAATAACATTTTTTCCAAATAAATTACAGAATCAAATTCGCATTTCCTAAAATTAAATATTACCATTACAGTTTGCCAAAATTGTAAACAAATGCACTTGATGAAAATCTATTTTTACTCTCCACACTATGGAATAGGGGAGAGTCATGATTTCGCAAAATTTAAGCGTATTTTTTTTACATCAATTTCTCAATGGGTATCATGTAGAGAATGCACACTATGAGTTTCGTCGTGATGTGTTTGTGTGTATGGCGTATACGCTGTACGCCGTACGCCGTACGCCGTACGCCGTACGCCGTAGCATTTATCTTTTTTGTGTCCTCTCTACAGCCCAAACTATAAGTCTGATCGACTTCATATTAACATCATATGTGTAAAGTGCAAAGACCTAGAGCTGATTAGTTTTCCATAGACAACTTTTGATTTCTTCTCTATGAATTCATCATTTACGTTGTTTTTTTTTTGTGTCCTCTCTGCAGCCCAAACTATAAGTCCGATTGACTTCATATTGATATCACATGTGTTAAGTCTATAAACTTAGAGCTGATTAGTTTTCCATAGACAACGGTTCATTTTTTCCCAATGTTTCTTTATGATTTCATCTATTTAAACTGAAAAAATGCTCTCACGACCTGGAAATTAGAGATATTTTAATTTGGTTTCAACTATTTATACAACACCAAGAATCTTCATAAAATTGTATTCAAAGTTGGTCAATGTTAAAAGAAAAATATTCAACGGTTTCAAAAATTATATTTTATTTAATGGATATTTGTATGAAACTTATATGTAACAAGAGAATTTTTTTATATTTGGCAATGATCAGTTCATTGATTTCATATTGATAGAAGAATATTAATAGCTTGAACATAGAACTGATTAGCTATTCATAGATATCATATAATTTCTTCATATGATATCACCTGTCAAAATTTGGAAAATGCTCTTGCGTTCTTTAGAACAAAATTTATCTGCTTTTTTTAAAATATTTCATACAACATAAGCATTCTACACCATACTGCATTAAAAGTTTGTCTATCTTATCATAAAAATATACTATCGGAAGAAAATTTATATTCCTGATAGTAACATTTAGTATGAATAATAATGTAATTAGATAAATTTCTATGTATGGAAAAGTTCAGTAATTTGATTTCATGTTATAATGTAAAGAGCTTGAACATAGAACTGATTAGTTTTCCATAAATAACAAAAAAAATCTTCATATAATATCACGTGTCAAAATTTTGAAAATGCTCTCGCGTTCTTTAAAACAAAATTTATCTGCTTTTTTTAAAATATTTCATACAACATAAGCATTCTTCACTATACTGCATTAATAGTTTGTTTATCTTAACATAAAAATATACTATCGGAAGAAAATTTATATTCCTGATAGTAACATTTAGTATGAATAAAAATGTAATTAGATAAATTTCTATGTATGGAAACGTGTAGTAATTTGATTTCATGATATAATGTAAAGAGCTTGAACATAGAACTGATTAGCTTTCCATAAATAACAAAAAAATTCTTCATATGATATCACCTGTCAAAATTTGAAAAATGCTCTCGCGTTCTTTAAAACAAAATTTATCTGCTTTTTTTAAAATATTTCATACAACATAAGCATTCTTCACTATACTGCATTAAAAGTTTGTCTATCTTAACATAAAAATATACTATCGGAAGAAAATTTATATTCCTGATAGTAACATTTAGTATGAATAATAATGTAATTAGATAAATTTCTATGTATGGAAAAGTTCAGTAATTTGA
The DNA here is from genome assembly GCA_963576475.1 of Molanna angustata. NCBI lineage: Eukaryota > Metazoa > Arthropoda > Insecta > Trichoptera > Molannidae > Molanna > Molanna angustata. The sequence goes on from OY754968.1 coordinate 504,317, forward strand.
TTTCATGTTATAATGTAAAGAGCTTGAACATAGAACTGATTAGCTTTCCATAAATAACAAAAAAAATCTTCATATAATATCACGTGTCAAAATTTTGAAAATGCTCTCGCGTTCTTTAAAACAAAATTTATCTGCTTTTTTTAAAATATTTCATACAACATAAGCATTCTTCACTATACTGCATTAATATTTTGTTTATCTTAACATAAAAATATACTATCGGAAGAAAATTTATATTCCTGGTAGTAACATTTAGTATGAATAAAAATGTAATTAGATAAATTTCTATGTATGGAAAAGTTCAGTAATTTGATTTCATGTTATAATGTAAAGAGCTTGAACATAGAACTGATAAGCTTTCCATAAATAACAAAAAAAATCTTCATATGATATCACCTGTCAAAATTTGGAAAATGCTCTCGCGTTCTTTAGAACAAAATTTATCTGCTTTTTTTAAAATATTTCATACAACATAAGCATTCTACACCATACTGCATTAAAAGTTTGTCTATCTTATCATAAAAATATACTATCGGAAGAAAATTTATATTCCTGATAGTAACATTTAGTATGAATAATAATGTAATTAGATAAATTTCTATGTATGGAAAAGTTCAGTAATTTGATTTCATGTTATAATGTAAAGAGCTTGAACATAGAACTGATTAGTTTTCCATAAATAACAAAAAAAATCTTCATATAATATCACGTGTCAAAATTTTGAAAATGCTCTCGCGTTCTTTAAAACAAAATTTATCTGCTTTTTTTAAAATATTTCATACAACATAAGCATTCTTCACTATACTGCATTAATAGTTTGTTTATCTTAACATAAAAATATACTATCGGAAGAAAATTTATATTCCTGATAGTAACATTTAGTATGAATAAAAATGTAATTAGATAAATTTCTATGTATGGAAACGTGTAGTAATTTGATTTCATGATATAATGTAAAGAGCTTGAACATAGAACTGATTAGCTTTCCATAAATAACAAAAAAATTCTTCATATGATATCACCTGTCAAAATTTGAAAAATGCTCTCGCGTTCTTTAAAACAAAATTTATCTGCTTTTTTTAAAATATTTCATACAACATAAGCATTCTTCACTATACTGCATTAATAGTTTGTCTATCTTAACATAAAAATATACTATCGGAAGAAAATTTATATTCCTGATAGTAACATTTAGTATGAATAAAAATGTAATTAGATAAATTTCTATGTATGGAAACGTGTAGTAATTTGATTTCATGATATAATGTAAAGAGCTTGAACATAGAACTGATTAGCTTTCCATAAATAACAAAAAAATTCTTCATATGATATCACCTGTCAAAATTTGAAAAATGCTCTCGCGTTCTTTAAAACAAAATTTATCTGCTTTTTTTAAAATATTTCATACAACATAAGCATTCTTCACTATACTGCATTAATAGTTTGTCTATCTTAACATAAAAATATACTATCGGAAGAAAATTTATATTCCTGGTAGTAACATTTAGTATGAATAAAAATGTAATTAGATAAATTTCTATGTATGGAAAAGTTCAGTAATTTGATTTCATGTTATAATGTAAAGAGCTTGAACATAGAACTGATTAGCTTTCCATAAATAACAAAAAATTTCTTCATATGATATCACCTGTCAAAATTTGGAAAATGCTTTCGCGTCCTTTAAAACAAAATTTATCTGCTTTTATTAAAACATTTCATACAACATAAGCATTCTACACCATACTGCAATAATAGTTTGTCTATCTTAACATAAAAATATACTGTCGATAGAAAATTTATTTTCCTGGTAGTAAAATTTAGTATGAATAAAAATGTATATAATAAGATAAATTTCTTATGTATGGAAAAGTTCAGTAATTTGATTTCATGTTATAATGTAAAGAGCTTGAACATCGAACTGATTAGCTTTTCATAAATAACAAAAATTTCTTCATATGATATTACGTGTCAAAATTGTCAAAATGCTCTAACGTCCTTTAAAACAAAATTTATCTGCTTTTATTAAAATATTTCATACAACATTAGAATTCTTCACCATACTGCATTAATAGTTTGTCTATCTTAACATGAAAATATACTATCGTTAGAAAATTTATATTCTTGGTAGTAAAATTTAGAATGAATAAAATATTTCATTGTCAATATTTGTGGTGTGGAGAGTTTAGTGTTGGCCACAACCCACTCGTTTTAATATAAATTAAGGCAACGCAAAATAGTTTCACATCATAAGTTACGCATATAAATATATGAATATGAGTAATTAGATGCTGTCATATTATGCTATTTATTCGCTGAACTCTCAATCAAATGGATCCACAGTTCGATTTCTTCCGCGACCAGTTTCTTTCACCAATGGGAGGTTTTGCTCAATCTCCCACCACTGTGGCTGCTCTTCAGACAACACTAGGACGTCAACATTCACCTATAGTACGAGCATTTGCTTTTTAAGAGATGATTTCCATGCTATCTTTTCATACACGATCATCCTCGACCTCTTTTTCCATTTCTTTCAGCCTTATTAATTACTTTTGTAGCCCGTTATTTGATAATTATCTTCTTTGTCATGTGTCTGTTGCCTTACTTACACACATTTACCTACATGGCACTTGCCACCACGCCATTTTGAGCTGAGCTCAAATGAGCGTCACACACTCGTGACTTTCTTCACATACTTACATTTTCCCCGAATTTTCGGGCTCCTTTTTTTTTCCTTCTTTCAAATATCATTTACATACTTGGACATGCCTTTGATGTGCCTTGCACTTGACACGTCAAAAATCAAATGAAACATAACCAAATATTTTATTTCGTTTAAGTAGCGTTTTACTATGAATCATCGATCGATAAACTAAATTTTTCAATCAGCGACACGTGTACGGTTATGCATAACCTTATAAAATTAAGCACGACACGCGCATGCATACCCACACACCAGTCTCGTCTCACCTGAAAAGACACTGCAGAGTGTGGTGAACCTCACTGCTGAACAATGTGAGATGTTATTGTTTCCGGTTGTATTTTTGATTATCCGGCTCTTAAAGAACATCCGATTTGGATAAATTTTTTTTTTAAATAACCCCATATATTATTCTGACGGATAAATAAAACGCGTAAATAATTATATAATAGTATACATATGTTTTTCATGCTAATGTGGGGTAATCAGCGACATATGAAACACGACACGATTAATTATGTTTTTCATACTGATCTGGGGTAATCAGCGATATATGAAACACGACACGATTAATTATGTTTTTCATACTAATGTGGGGTAATCAGCGACATATGAAACACGACACGATTAATTATGTTTTTCATACTAATGTGGGGTAATCAGCGACATATGAAACACGTCACGATTAATTATGTTTTTCATACTAATGTGGGATAATCAGCGACAGATGAAACACGACACGATTAATTATGTTTTTCATACTAATGTGGGGTAATCAGCGACAGATGAAACACGACACAATTAATTATATTTTCCATACTAATGTGGGATAATCAGCGACAGATGAAACACGACACGATTAATTATGTTTTTCATACTAATGTGGGGTAATCAGTGACATATGAAACACGTCACGATTAATTATGTTTTTCATACTAATGTGGGGTAATCAGCGACATATGAAACACGTCACGATTAATTATGTTTTTCATACTAATGTGGGGTAATCAGCGACAGATGAAACACGACACGATTAATTATGTTTTTCATACTAATGTGGGGTAATCAGCGACAGATGAAACACGACACGATTAATTATGTTTTTCATACTAATGTGGGGTAATCAGCGACAGATGAAACACGACACGATTAATTATGTTTTTCATACTAATGTGGGGTAATCAGCGACATATGAAACACGACACGATTAGTTATATTTTCATACTAATGTGGGGTAATCAGTGACATATGAAACACGACACGATTAATTATGTTTTTCATACTAATGTGGAGTAATCAGTGACATATGAAACACGACACGATTAATAATATTTTTCATACTAATGTGGGGTAATCAGCGACAGATGAAACACGACACATGCGTTATTACCCACACACCAGTCTCGTCTCACCAAAAAAGGCACTACAATAGTAGCGAACCTCATTACTGAACTATGCATGTTAGATCTAACTACATAAGGCTTGAGTTATCTCAATACCAGTTTTGTCCATGACTACCCACTTATCTTTATTATTATATTATATGTTGTGTTATTGTTGTCACTGTGAATGTGATTGTTGCAATATTATGATTTGTGTCTACCTACATATGTTCTTATTTTCCTTATTCACTGTTTGCATGCAACACGCACTTGTTTTCTTCACAACTGGAAGAATTAACATATGACCAAGTACACAGCTTTGGTAAGATACTAATTATTATATTTTATTTGCCATTATTTTATAACTTTAGCTGTGAATAGAATGCTTGCATCGGATCACACATCTAGTAAGTAAGTAACTAGTTTTATTTGACTTTTATTATTCATATTAGAATTGGTAGATTATCATATTAGAATTGGTAGATTATCATATTAGAATTGGTAGATTATCATATTAGAATTGGTAGATTATCATATTAGAATTGGTAGATTATCATATTAGAATTGGTAGATTATCATATTAGAATTGGTAGATTATCATATTAGAATTGGTAGATTATCATATTAGAATTGGTAACACGTAGTAACTCAGAAGTCCCAAATCACTCTTTTTATTCATTTATCTATTATTATTACGGGCTACTCAAACATCTCAAGTCAAGCAGAATGTTGGGGACTGACTAAAAAGGACGAAAAAATGTTATTGGTGTTTAAAAGGAAGATATTAAGGAAAATCTTTGGCCCATAATATATAATCATGAGATAGAGGCAATGTACAAAGAAATGAATGTAGTCCAATTTATTAAAATTCAGCGCCTACGTTGGCTTGGACATGTTTGCCGGATGGATGATTACCGCATTTCTAAAAAGGTATTAGACACCTGTCCCGAAGGCAGAAGAAGTAGAGGCAGACCTAGGTTGAGATGGCTGGACGATGTGCTGTGTGATATAAGAGAAATGGACCTGATAAATTGGAGAAGACTGGCGGTTGACTGGGAGGGATGGAGACAATTTCTGGAGGAGGCCAGGGTCCGTAGCGGATTGTAGTGCCAATGATGATGATGATGATTAAAAATTTGAAACATGGTACAAAATTAAAAATACAAATAATGCAAGAATACCTACTATATGATACCCACAAAAGAATATGTTTTGGTATACACCTAAATACAAAATAAAATATAAATATAAAAAGTCTCTTCAATATAAACAAATAAAAAAAATTGCTTGGATGGGTTATTTCATTTTAAAACTCCGAATCCTGCGAAAAAGATATTTACCTATCTAATTAATCCAACTGTCGATTTGTTCAAGGGTATTTATTTCTCTTGACAGATCGTCAAAGTTTCTAGCCAAGATCCGCGAGATTTTGTATGGCCAGGTATATATTTTTCATGGTTTTTCAACTTTGAATTAAAAATACACCCACTAAGATGCTTCGCAGCATATTATATGTTATGTTGTATGGATTAACTCAGAATTATGAGTAAAATATTAAGTGTGTAGCTGTATGTGTCCGTCCCCCCTTATAACTTTTGATCCGTTTGTTACACTGAGCTCAAAATCAAAGAGAGCATAAAAAGTTTTAGGCCTTTAAAACCAGAATTTTGAATGTTTGTTCGAGTGATAATATATGGATTAACTCAGAATTCGGTGTAGGAAAATATTGAATACCTACCCATTTTTATCTATTTCATTTTGAGCTGAATCATAACAACTTTAACATAAATTTCATAACGAAAAATATATAAAATGTATGTCGGTTTCTTATAAATTTATTTTGTAAATTCATTCGTCATTTTTGATGTACCTATGTACATATAGGTAGGTACCTATAATACCTAGCATTGTTCATTCAAGGCTAATACAAAATGTTTTTTTCGCCCTCTAATGATCTTCATGTTTAAAAATTATGTTATATTTTTTATTGTTTGTTTAGTTGTTTCGAAAATATTTAAATAATGTTTTTTCTAGCCTTTAATTCGCTTATTGTGTGACTTACAGTTTACGTTCATTTTGCGTGTCGATACAAAAGTTCTAAACTTTTCTTCGCTTATATAGAATACCATTGTTTGGTTAAATCTTATACCATGCGAAATACCTTAGAGTAAGGTTTTCAACGAAAATATGAAATAAAATGGTTTTCGACAAAGTTAAAGCGAAGAGAGAAGATTTTAAATACGTGAGAGCGGAAGATGAATACTTCTATTATTTTTGTGTTATCCAACTGTCGATTCATTCATGAGAATTCAATTCTCTGAATGAATCGACATTATTAAGCCAAGATGCGTGTACGAAGGAATGTTTTGTATGGTGTAGTGGACTTTTTGCATGCTAATAACACCAACTAGAGGCCTCGCAGCATATATGTTCCCATTTATGCTGCGATTTACTCAGAATTCGGAGTAGAACATTTTATATGAGTTTTGTGTGTGTGTGTGTGTGTGTGTGTGTGTATGTATGTGTGTGTGTCCGTCCCCCCCATATAACATTTACTATTTAATAATCAAAAAAGTATAGGTATATCCCATACAAAATGTTTTATCAGTTGTGAAGTTACGGATAATGAGATAGTATTATTCTTTTGATATCTACGTATAATGTAAATGTCATAACACACGAATTAAAAAAAATATACTCAATTTATTATTAAAAATTCTTTACTTACGTGAATAATTCACGATTTAAATTAATAACTGTATTATATTAGTAACTTATTTCATATGTGAATTAGTAATGGATGATAAAATTATAGACAGCAACTATTTTAACTTGAAGGTATTAGTAATATATTCTGACAAGGATATTCTGTTCGACTAAAATTGAGTAATTTTTGAAAGATATTTTTGAGGATAGAGCGTACATTGACTTGATGATCGTTAAATAACTACATAATAAATTTAATTTACATTACGCGCATTTCGTCATACCAGAACATTCCATGATGCGTGACAAAGACAGTTAATGGTGGGATTTTTTTACAAATTATTCAGCAGGGGATATCAGCATTTTCCTTTTATAGTGTAGTTTTTTTAACCAATTTCCAAAATCTGAGAGGTGAATACGATGTGATTTATTTTTATATTTGTTCAGCGATAACTTTTAACCAAGTTTTTTTTTATTAGAAAGGAGGTATCTTCCGATTGGTCTCGTTTACATTTGATCAAGATATGATGATCATTGATCATGGCATCCATATGAAAATCATCAAAGTCTGCAATATTTACTTCAGCGATAGTAATTCTTTACCACATTATCCGATTGTAATGATTATTTTTTTAAATAAGGGAGTACGTTAGTTTTGTGCGACCCAATAATACCTATAAAAACCAAGGGAAAGGTCTATAAAACAGCCGTCAGACCAGCATTATTGTATGGCAGCGAAGTGTGGCCGACTAAGAAGACCCACGAACAAAAGCTTCATACCACAGAGATGCGTATGTTGCGATGGTCGGGAGGAGTCACACTTAAAGACAGGGTCCGAAATGAGTACGTCAGGGGGAGTTTCAAGGTGACACCCATATCCGAAAAAGTAACAGAGGCCAGACTGAGATGGTTTGGCCATATAATGAGAAGGGAGGACGAACACGTTGTGAAGAAGTGCCTTTCCATAGCTACTGAGAGGAGGGGGAGGGGAAGACCCCAAACCACCTGGCTGACGAATGTTCAAAGGGACATGAAGAAACTGGGTTTAAGAAAGGAAGACACGCAGCAGCGAAATTACTGGCGCTGCATGGTTAGAAAAGCCGACCCCGTATAACGGGATAAGGCGAGGATGAAGAAGAAGAAGAAGAAGGGAGTACGTTAGAGATAATCACACATATAAGTTTCATCGAGTTTTGATGATAGGACTAATAATTACTTACTTTACTTACTTACTTTACGGGTCCGGACCTTAGACCTTACCACTCCAATAGGACTAATGAAAAAAATATAATATATCCGACTCTTCAATTTACAAAGACATTTTGTGATAAAATTTTGAATACTTCTTTTTGCATAGTAGGTATATATTTTAATTAACACGACTTTTTTATAAACTGACATCTCAAAATAGTGATCAACTCTTTTGTCTACTAAATATGGAACACTTTAAGAAAACATAGTTAATATCTTCTTTTTCTTAATAAATACTTTGATAAGTACTTCAACATTTTGTAATCTGTACGACAAACATCTACAGATTACGATTATAATATGGGCTATTAAAACCGATTTCTGTATTGAAAAAAAGTTATTTCATCTTTTTCTTCGATGACTCCGATGACGATGATTATAACTGAGGGTGATGACTACACTCAATCACCCGTCGAAATTTGAAGACATACCTTCAAAAACTGTGTTAGTTGTAAAATTAACGTGCTTTTTTGTTTAAATTAGGTATAAACTTTGTAGTGCATTTGTATATATTTTTTTTATTTTTTACTGTAGATGTTTTTGGAGTAATTTTTTTTAAATTACTATTTTTTATTATGATATACGGTTTTGCGGTATATTTTTGAATTAAAGAAATATGTGCATACGCACTGAATGTCGTGATTTTATTATTTATTACTATCTCCACCTTGGTAGGTATATTAATTCATATAATATTTCATTACAAATTATATGATAAGATTATTATTGTAGCTAATTCAAAATCACACAACACATCTACATTATGTATATTTACATACATACCTACATTAGTTTTTAATTATAAATTGATCAGTGGGTAAGTATTTTCTTGTTTTAATTTTCAATTTTTAAGTAATGTATATCTATTGCCAAATATCCATATTGCTTTATTCTTGGTATTAATGTAGCGCTTTATTTGTTAATAAAGAAAAATATTCTCTAGATTACACTTTTGTAAATATTTTATTTCATTATAATGTTCTTCTTCTTCTTTCTCAGCCATCTCTCCACTGCTGGATGTAGGCCTCTTCTTATAGCTTCCACTCGTCTTTTTTCTGGGCTTTTCGAACCCATCCGCTTCCAGCGACAGGGGCAATATCATCAGCCCACCTTTTCTGGGGCCGGCCTATTCCCCTTTTCATATCCCATGGTCTCCAATTTAGAATTCTGGGTGCCCATCTGTCCGTACCCTGTCTGGCCTGCCCATTTCCAAGTTTTGCAACTCGATCCATGACATCAACAACTTTTGTCTGGCGTCTGATTTCTTCATTTCTAATTTTGTCTCTTAGACTTACGCCTATCATTTGCCTTTCCATGGATCTCTGAGTGCATTTTAGCTTATGTATGGTCCTCGCAGTTAGCGTGATAGTTTCCAGACCATACGTAAGCACAGGCAGGATACATGTTTCAAAAACTTTTCTTTTCAGACATGTGGGAATATCTCTGTTTTTAGGACATGTTTAAGTTTTCCAAAGGCTGCCCAACCTAGTCCGATCCTTCTGGGTATTTCTGCTGTCTGGTTATCCTTTCCTAATTTTAAATAAAATATATATACCTTGGACACAAGAAAAAATTATAATGTTAATTCTATATGATGTGCGATACTACATATAATGTAATATTTAATATTAATAAAAGCTTATAGCGTACTACGAAATTTTGTGTCCTCTATACAGACCATAATATAACTTCGATCGACTTGATATATTATTGATATCATATTATATAATACCTACATAAATTTCGAGCTGAAACTCAAAAATCTACATATAAAAACCAACTAATTTTTTTTGCTCGTAAATATCAGTAAAGGATGTCCTTTTTCAGATTGCGTTTCATTCGAGTCAGTCTCGGCTTGAAACACCCTTTACATGGTATTTACGAGCCATAACACCTTGACTAGTTTTCATAGACTTACAATCATCTCATCTCTATGATTTCATCTGTCAAAACTTACAAAATGCACTCACGTTCATGAAAAATGTTTTTTTTTTGTTCAACGAATGTATACAATATAATTGATAGTATTAGTTATCGTCAAACTATTAATTAGAAAAAGTGTGGCGTTAGCCACAATCGACTTTTATTTTTATTCCTTTTGAAAATTAGTAACTTTAAAATAACAAATAGACGAACAAGGCACACCTCAATGTTCTTTTTAGACAAAAAAAAAACACTAATGCCGCTCAGAATTCGCCATTGTACAGATATCTTACCACGAATAATAATCCAACTGTCGATTCGTTCATGAGAATTCAATTCTCTGAATGAATCGACATTATTAAGCCAAGATGCGTGTACGAAGGAAAATTTTGTATGGCGTAGTGGACTTTTTGCATGCTAATAACACCAACTAGAGGCCTCGCAGCATATATGTTCCCATACATGGATTTACTCAGAATTCGGAGTAGTACATTTTATGTGAGTTTTGTGTGTGTGTGTGTCCGTCCCCCCTTATAACTTTTGATTCGCTCAATTTACAGAGCCCAAATTTTCAGAATATATAAACAGTTATAGGCCTACAAAACTTTTATACTCATAATTGTTAATTTTTATTTCAGTCAGGGGTTACCAACTTTTGAAATTTTGGTTTATTTTTCCATATATCTCAGAAACCATAAAAGCTAGAATGCTGAAAATTGGTATAAACATAGACAAATATAAAATCTCAAATTTTTTTTTTTTAAATATCCAGGGTTTCTCAAACATTTTTTATTAAGAAAAATATTTTTTTATGATAAATTTATGAGTTTAACTGCCTATATTTTCATTTTTTTTTAAATATCGAAAAAAACCGAAACACCCCAACTAGATAATTTAATTTACTATAAAAAATATTAACATTGTATTAGCACATCAAACAATTTTTATAAAAATTGAATTTAGTGACGACATTGCTTCATACAATTTGTACGGTAGTAGCCTACACACAATATATGCATAAGAAGACTTAATTGTTTGATACTAATCTCCAAACATACATACATACCATCATGCTGTTTTCATATTCAGGATAGGATCAAAGGACTGACCTCCATACTATCCTATCTTGACATACATACCTAGGTACATGTGTTGTATATAAAACCAAATATCTTAAAATATTAAATAATTTGTATTTATGGGTTTATAGTTTGGTACTTATTCTTCAACTATACGTACTATCGCTATCGACAGTTGGATCTCATGTGTTACATGCAACTAGTTTGGAAAGGATCAGGTCCGTGGAAATATTCTGTATGTCCCTTTTCAGGAGCCACATTAGACAGGAATAATAATTAATTGTTTTGTTACCAACAGAGAGAACATGCAACATGAAATCAAGGTGGGCTGATTAAGTTACAATTACTTATGTTGTTTTTCTTATTTATTATTTTTGTTTTTAAAACTTTAGTGTACGTAGCCCATTTTTTCAACAAAAAAAAATACGTTTCCTACCTTGATTGATGGAGTGGAATGACAAAGCCAAAGAAGGTCACATGTTAATTTTCTCAACCAATTACCGATAACATTTTGTGTCCAATTCAATTTCCACACATAAAATACAACACAGATCTCTACATTATATTATATTATGTTTCTGTCTTTGTCAGACTTAATTATTAATTGATATTTCCCGCCATTTGTGTGGATGTAGGTATATGCGAAAAAAAAACAGACATCAGAATGAAGCCTTAAAAATAAAATTGTTTCAATATATTTATATCTGGACAGTAGGTATTCAGCAAAAGCCACTAGGGTGTACGTTGAGCAAACTTGCAATGTGATCACGTTACCCAAATGCCTTTTATTAAAGTTATACGTCTAACCATCTTCTAATCATAATGATATATAGTTCGTCCAAGCTTGACTTTGGTATGAATCATCATAAAAAATATGCCACACATTTGACGCCCGTAGATATTGTTCCACGTAAAACATGTCATGTTGACATATTTTAAAAATGTCGATGAGTGGTGGTAGAGCGGTTGGCGCGCTGGGTTAGTGATCCAGTGGTCGTGAGTTCGAATCCTGCCATGACCGATTTCGTTCACCTATAGAAGTTCATTTCCATCAAGTACAATTCAATGCAAGTGTTTACAGTAGGTACATTCATTACAGCAGGAAAATGCAGTTCATATTATTGACTCACATTTTAGTATTCATAAACTGAAAAAAAAATTATTTAAAACCAGAATTCTGTTAAAAAAGTCAAGGTTTGAGAATTTTTAACGTATTCTGGTTCTAAAATCATTTTTCAAAAGTTGATACGAACAATATTTTGAAAATAACAAATATAGCAAATATTATAGCAAAATAATCGACGAATACATTTGCAAGGGTGTCTGAATTTGAATTACTTTTGGTTATATTTTAATGTAGGTAATCATTTTTCTGCCTACTCTTAATATAATATGTTACCTACTCATTTATTTTGTAGTATTAGGTAATAGTATAATAATATAACTAATATAAAACTGTCAACTCACTGTTTAACTCATTTTCCAATAATTCAATACGTGTCAAGTATCTCTTTACCTTCACCTTCAATATGTTACCTTCCTACTTCACAAGATACATTTCATACATACATACATCTAGTCTACCTACAATACATACTTCAATATCATCCACAATGATTTTCATACATACATCGACCCTCTCGGTGCAGTTATCTGAGCTTACCGCTAGGTTATAGACGAACTTATTGTTAAGTTTTTGAAGTAGAATTGCTGTATTGTACACACGATTAAATTTATTTCTTGGTAAATAAATAAATGAAATGACAAAAAATGAGCATATTCGTTCTTTAGATTTTGATACTTACAATTAAGCAATTTGGCTCTTTAAGTTCAGTATCTGCAAGTTTATAGAGTTCTCCGAACTCTTATTATGTTCTTCGTGTGTTATAAAGGTCGTATTACAAGAGTTATTTGAGAAAAATGTTAGAAAAAGGTAAGGTACCGTATCGCGAGAATACTGTTTACGGGACCTCAACTTTTTCTTACATTATTCCTAAATAACTCCCGTAATACTACTCTTTTAGTCCATATAAACAGAACATCTAAGTTTTGATCTTGTGTACATTACTAAAGAATAGATAATACCACATTTTCTTTGTTAATGGTATTAATCGTAACCAAATTAAAGGTATATCATTGTATCAACTAAAAGCATATAAATTCATTATTCTTCATTCAAAGAGTTTCTTATATGAAATATTCAATAATCGGTAAGGAAAAAAATTCAATCAATGATGCAGTTAACAATATCTTTGGTTTATTTTAAAATTTATTCATTTATTTATTTAACTTTTTGTACATAATATAAGCAAATATAATGCACACTGTCAGACTTATTGCCAATAGAATTTTTTTTCCAACCAATCAGATTACAGAGTGACAGAATTATATATCTACATCAACAAAAAATGAAAGCTAAAAAAGAACAAAGAACACAAAGTTAAGTAATAAAAATAAAAAAAAAACATCATAGCAAAACAAAGGAATGGGAAGGAACAATACGAGGAAATCGAGATCAGGTGTTAAGGGATAAATATTCCTTCTTTAGTAAATATTATGTAGCAAAGGAAAGGAAGGAAAAGGAGAGGGATCAGGTATTTTCGGTGAGATATCCCTGCTTAAGTCTTTTTTTTTTGAAAATGGAAAGCGAGTTTGACAAAGTTATATCAGGACTCCCCTCAACTTTGAGTGTAGATTTCTCAACCGAATGAATTGAGAGGTCGCCACAATATCATACTGTTGATCCCAGCACTTCTCTGCGATATCAGACTCTATAAAAGGAGAATAGACCAAAAGCTTAGAGACATTAATCCTCAGTTGTGCCAGTAGATCAGATCGATTGAGGTGAAGTTTGAAATACTACTTTCAAGTTTCTGCAGTTTGAGCAATCTATTACTGGGAAAGGTATAATTTATTAATGAACACATTGTATGGAAACTCCTGTTATTTCCCAGGAGAATCGATATAAAAGTTTCCATTTATTTTCTGCAATAACCATTAGATTTATTGCACAAAGATACTTACTGAAATGTGTATTTCTACTGCACTTAGGAATAAAAACAATTTATTAGTTACTTTATAACTTTAGAATTTTCAAACCATAAAATGTATATACCTAGTAGGTAATCTCGAAACAATTCATTCTTTTATTTTTTAACACTGTTCATTCTCCAGTTCAAATTTTCAATAAATAAATGCTCTAGAATAAGGCTGCCCAATCTCAGGCGTGCCACTGACGACAGACAGTTCATATTTTCAACTTTTGATAACAATTAAATCAAGATATTGTGTATCGAAAGAAATGTATTGTAGTTTATTAAAATAAATAAATAAATTGCGTTTTCTGCCAAATAAAGAAACAAATTCAAGGAATATAAAAATGTAAATAAATATTAATGTGAGTTCTAATATTTTTTCTGTTTTAATAATTTTCCTATGATAGGCGTCAGATCAGATGTCGACAGCAACAAGAAATCAGAAATATGTTAAGAATATTCATTGTTTCGACGGTTACCTTAAAACCAGCCTTCTATACTAATAATAACCTTGGAAAAATATTAATGAACACTAAAACAAAGATCAATAATGAGGAAAAAAATGGAGTTTATCAAATTTCATGCGGTGATTGCGATGCGGTATATATAGGACAAACATCAAGAAACTTAAAAATACGCATGAACGAACACAAAAGATGTCTCTCGAACAATAACTTTTCAGAATTCGCGAACCACATTACATCAACAAATCACTCATTCCACAGCCATAGTTTAAAATTATTACACCACGTCCCAAATCAAAGAATAAAATTAAACAATCTAGAAATAATAGAAATTCATAAAAATATAAATACAGGCAAATCATTAATTAATACAATAATATTTCCCAATTCTTCCCCTTTTTTAACAATTTTCCCTATAACTCCACCCCCAACGAAAATAACCAATAATAACTCACATACCCCCACCCCTGCTTCACACTCTAATTTAGGTATCTAATACAAACGTCCAACATTATTAGTTAGTTGTTATTCGCCCTGTCGATGGGAGGTCAGTTTCTCCCGAAACTAGTCGCGTTAAACTCAATTCAAGTGGTTATAGCAATTTTATATTATAATAAAACAGAAATATGTTGTTAAGTAAGAGATGTGTGGTGTTTAATATTGTTTATATTTGATAAAATCTTTTCAATTAATAAATAATTTCTGATTTATTTCCGTTAATTTCATTAATCTACAAATTCATCTGAAGGTGTTTGTGACTTTGAATAATATAACGTGTAGTAAATTGCTACTTCAAAACGTCAGAAGCCTTATTAGTAAATAGCGTGATTTTTTATATTCACTAATATACGGAAGATTATCTGAAATCACGCCTTCCTTTGACAGACACTTGGAAAACCATGTTATGTCTATTTAAAGTTTATGTCTATTTAAAGTGTTTCCACTTACTAATGTGTCTGTCAATGGACGGCGTGATCTCTAATAGTCTTTCTCAGTAAACATAAAAAAAAACAGATTTTATATAAATATAAATTTTGTATGGGCCCACTATACAAAATGACGTAAGTCTAGAATCGCGATATCTTACACTATTATATTTAGTTGTGTCATGGGTTAGAAAGAGTTGATTCGAGTTTATTTTTCTATGACAAAAATCGTTATTGTTATTTCTATAGGTATGCATTTATTTTATGCGTAAGCGAAAAAAAATATTATTAATAAATCATTGAGTTCAGTCCGTAAGTATATTTTGAAGCGACTTCGGATTTTCCTATCTTTTTATAAATATAAATAGTTTAAATAAATACACGTCGTACTGGTTTCTCAAATAAATATTATTTTAATTGTAATATTCGCAGATAAAATTTTATCAAAACGCCTTATATTACGCAAAGGGTATAGCTTACCTAAAAAAATATGTATTGAGCTTTTTAAGATTCAATACTAAAAATAAAACTGTTGCAAATTTCTGATATACGAAAACAAACTTATTTTAACCATCCATGATAGAAGATGGCTCCAAAAAGCCCACACTAAAGACGAATGGAAGTACTTAGAAGAGGTCTACATCTAGCAGTGGAGAGATGGCTGAAGGAAGATGAATGGAAGTACTTAGTAGGGGCCTACATCCAGCAGTGGAGAGATGGCTGAAGGAAGATGAATGGAAGTACTTAGAAGAGGCCTACATCCAGCAGTGGAGAGATGGCTGAAGGAAGATGAATGGAAGTACTTAGTAGGGGCCTACATCCAGCAGTGGAGAGATGGCTGAAGGAAGATGAATGGAAGTACTTAGTAGGGGCCTACATCCAGCAGTGGAGAGATGGCTGAAGGAAGATGAATGGAAGTACTTAGAAGGGGCCTACATCCAGCAGTGGAGAGATGGCTGAAGGAAGATGAATGGAAGTACTTAGAAGAGGCCTACATCCAGCAGTGGAGAGATGGCTGAAGGAAGATGAATGGAAGTACTTAGAAGGGGCCTACATCCAGCAGTGGAGAGATGGCTGAAGGAAGATGAATGGAAGTACTTAGAAGGGGCCTACATCCAGCAGTGGAGAGATGGCTGAAGGAAGATGAATGGAAGTACTTAGAAGAGGCCTACATCCAGCAGTGGAGAGATGGCTGAAGGAAGATGAATGGAAGTACTTAGTAGGGGCCTACATCCAGCAGTGGAGAGATGGCTGAAGGAAGATGAATGGAAGTACTTAGTAGGGGCCTACATCCAGCAGTGGAGAGATGGCTGAAGGAAGATGAATGGAAGTACTTAGAAGGGGCCTACATCCAGCAGTGGAGAGATGGCTGAAGGAAGATGAATGGAAGTACTTAGAAGAGGCCTACATCCAGCAGTGGAGAGATGGCTGAAGGAAGATGAATGGAAGTACTTAGAAGGGGCCTACATCCAGCAGTGGAGAGATGGCTGAAGGAAGATGAATGGAAGTACTTAGAAGGGGCCTACATCCAGCAGTGGAGAGATGGCTGAAGGAAGATGAATGGAAGTACTTAGAAGAGGCCTACATCCAGCAGTGGAGAGATGGCTGAAGGAAGATGAATGGAAGTACTTAGAAGGGGCCTACATCCAGCAGTGGAGAGATGGCTGAAGGAAGATGAATGGAAGTACTTAGAAGGGGCCTACATCCAGCAGTGGAGAGATGGCTGAAGGAAGATGAATGGAAGTACTTAGAAGAGGCCTACATCCAGCAGTGGAGAGATGGCTGAAGGAAGATGAATGGAAGTACTTAGAAGGGGCCTACATCCAGCAGTGGAGAGATGGCTGAAGGAAGATGAATGGAAGTACTTAAGTACTTAGAAGAGGCCTACATCCAGCAGTGGAGAGATGGCTGAAGGAAGATGAATGGAAGTACTTAGAAGAGGCCTACATCCAGCAGTGGGGAGATGGCTGAGGAAAGAAGAATATGTTCATTAGATACTAACTATATATCTGAAACGAGTAGGTTGTGGCCAACGCAAATTTTGTATGGAAAATTTTCAGCATTTTAATAAAATGAGTACCTAACTATGTTAATTTTTTTGAATATTTTATTATGAAAACTTGAAAATGCCATTTTGTCAAGTGATGTGCTTTTTTACTTATTTGAAAATAAAAATAACAAATTTCGAGCGCTTTGCCTGAGCTTGGGGTCACTTTGAAATATTTGGCAGTTAAAAAAAAGAAGCACTATTCAGATATCCTTCAAAATCTAATAGAGTCTAAGCTAGTAGGTATTAGATATACAAATTTGCCAAATTTAATAAGAATCGAATGAGTACCTACTTTAGTCGAATATTTTTTTATTGCATATAAACATTGGATTTTTTCCCCTGTCGGGAGTACTAGTGTATAATCGATAAAGAAAAATAAACTCGCCGTACATAGCACACAGCACACACACATACATGGTGACGAAAATTTCAAAATACAATGTCAGCATGATACCTAGTTGATAATCTGCAATAAAAAAATAGTCATAAAAATTGCGTATTCATAGCTACCCATTATATCGCCTTGGGTTAGTGAGGAGTAAAAAATATTATTTTTACGCTTCGCTGCGGCGTTTTCCGTTCGCTAAATCGTTATGTTTCGACGCATTTTTACGAGACTTCGTTATATACGACTGAAGATTACTCAAAGCATAAGATGCAAATCACTCGTGCAATAATAACAAACAAACCTTAACGTAAAGTGTTGGTTTTCAGGGCTCGGCTGATTCCAACTATTCACAGCCGTCATCTGACCTGTCGCTGGACGAGGAGAAGGAGTCCCTGAGGAGAGAGAAGGAGAGGCAGGCGCTGGGACAGTTGGAGAAAGCCAAGGTACAAACATATTCACTTCCATAGCCATGCATTCGATCATTATCAGTTTCCCATATCCTGCAATATACCTATTCATTTTCATACCATCATTATTATATTATTTGGGTACAGACGAAAATTCATTCAATGAAATAACTTACTTTACTAAACACACAGCCAACGTCTATTTTTTTTCTTTCATTTTCATAAAAGTTTTACATAATAATAATTGTGATCTCACTAGCCTACATGCTATCAGTGAGTTTTCCATACAAAAAGGTCAAGTACATATTACATTCCTTAAGTTACAGTACTAAAGTTATAATATGGGATACATGTTTTTTTATTTGATTAGGTACTACTTATAAATGAGTCAAATGTTTTTAATTACTTTCTACAATATTTTTTGTAGAAAGAACCTAATTAAAAACAAGTTTATCCATACCACTTGGAAGGGTGTTATATATTTTCGGTATACTTACTTTCAGTGTCTTTCACCGTAATAGTTTGTCCATCTGGGAATTATCAATTAATTTTGCACAACTTATCTGGAATTATATATATTTTTTGCAGGTAATTTATATTCATTAGATAAGTAATTATTTAATATGACTCGATAAGTATATAAATAACGCATAATCATAATCATATAAATAACGTGTACTTAGCTGAATCAAAATTTAATTTACCATCACTATCATCTAAACGAATAACTGCAGACTCACTATTTCTGTTTAAACTATTTCATAACATCATTGATTGTCCAAATTTATTAGAAAATATCTCACTTCACATTCCAAACCGCAATGTCAGATCAAAACCTACTTTCTCTATTTCACACTCTAAAACTAATCTTAGGAAAAATTTCTTTACTAACCGGGCCACCTCCAATTTTAACAACCTGCTCAATAACATTGACTTTTTTCATACTCAATCTCTACACTCGTTCAAAATTGCGATAAAGCGCCAACTTTGCACTGATAACATAACTCAAAATTCCACTCTCTAGTATATGCATGAATGTATTATTTATGTGTCACCATAATGGTTGCAACACCTTCTTCGTTGATCCTTAAGTAAGTTAGAATCCCATGTTATGATTCTAGAATACAATCCTCTCTGTACTATTCCTTGTATGTTTCTGGTGTGTTCCTATAATTTTGTTTTTTTCTCATTTTTCGTAAATTGTATGTTAAGCTTTTAAAATTATTTGATATGATGTCCTATTATTATGTACTGTAGTCTACATTTACTTGTTTTTTTTTCATTGTCTTTAATATCATTATGCTCTACTGTACTGTTGGATATCCAAAAAAAAAAAAAAAAAATAAAAATAAGTGTATAATTTGTTAACTGGGAGTGTTGACGCGGATATGAAATTAGGTATGAAATAAAAGTGGACTGTATTTTTTGTAGAGCGGGTGATTAGTTGCAACCACTGCAAGGCAAAGGAAGGATATATGGAACACTCACTTGATCCTTGATCCATGGTCACACTTTATTCACACTCGTGCGGTGGTAGTAATTTTATGGCGAGTTTAGAGGAACGGTAAAAAAGGTGGAAGGGATGCGAGATAGATATGACGCGGTATGAAAAAATACTGAATTTGGGTGTGGGGCGGGCAATGATTGCAACAATATTATATGTCACTTCATATAAAATAAAAATACAACAATTATCCCAATGACATATTGGCGCCAACAGGGAGTATTCCTTTTACATTGAATATCATTTCATCATTATCTTTACATTTAGATAAATCTGATTTGGGTATTATTAGTTTTAACAACCTCGCTTGTAATGATTTAACTTTGTCTATAACATACGTTTTAAATTATTTACCCCAAACCTCTATGCCGCATAGGATTAAGGATTCAGCAAGTGATATATAAATTAGCTTTAATACTTTATACGGAAATTCTATTACGAGGACCTGGCACGGCACTTCAAGATGAAGAAGATAAATCGGTGGTTTAATCACATGAAAAGAACGAATGCAGAACAAAGCTGAAAGAAGAGGAATGAGAAATAGAAGGCGCCCAAGAAAACATTGGCATGCCCATGTAAACAGTACTTTGAAAGAAGGAAACATTAGAAGTATAAATAACAGAAGAACTTGCATGGAAAAAGATGTGTTAATTAATATGAGTGTGGCGATGAATTTTTACTAAAACAAATGTTAAGTTCTAAGTTCTCTCTGCCTACCCTAATAACATAGCACAATGGTATGAATGTAGTATGTACTTAATGTGTCTAGAAATATGCTTCCATTCCAATTTATAAGCTGCTTAGTTTTGGGAATATGTGAGGATGTTACAAGGACATTATTCTTTAAAAAAGGACTCCCAGGAAATAAACTGAATAGCGCATTATCAATATCAGATTAATGTCATCAGATGTGCACAAGCATTTATTTTTCATAATTCAAAAAGAGCATTGGGTAGATAAACAACATATCTGCGAATATATACAATAAGATATACATAGAGAGATATGTATGTCGGCCTCGCGGCTCAGTTGGTTGGGTATCTGACTGCTGATCCAAGGGTACCGGGTTCGATTCGCGGTGGAGACACAGTTTTTAAAAAATTGTGTTTTCAGTCTGGATCTGTGAGACGATAAATATCGTAAGTCTCCAGAATGTAGCAACTTGTTATTGGGTGTGTGTTAAATAATTATTTGACATAGTACCTGTAAGTTGCCCGAGAAGCTACATAAAATCAAATAAAATAAATAACGGAAAACGTGGCACCATCGTTTTAACAAAATACCGAAATATAGGAATATTTGAAAGGATGATGCGATTGATGATTGTCAGAAAAGGAACGTGTGGCTTGCGGTTCTCTAAACCTTTATTTTCTATGTGTCGACATGAATATCGCACTAAATATAAAAAAAATGATTTAAAAAAAATACTCTATGGTAAATTTATAACCTGACTTGACATGTGGCAGTTTTCCAACTCATGCGGAATATGGTTTGCAAAATAGAACACGCTGTCATTTTTCAGGAAATACGACGCAAGCCCGATTATCCCATTGGTTGACAGCCGGCCAATCATAAGCGGGAAATCACATATATTTCGTCTATGCATATGAGCAATTATCCAATCCCATTGTTGCAATTGTAAAATTTGTGCCTATTTTGAAACCGAGTCGTCACAAGTTGACAAAAAAGAACATTTATTTTGATGAAAAATTTAAGTATCTAGGTATTTCGAACTGAACGCATACCTAACCTAATAATGCCATTGGACCTAAAATATATCATGTATATCTTTAACTGATAATAAATAACTTAACATTAAGTATTTGCAATGAATTTTCAAGGAATATTAATTACATTTTGATTACATTGACAAAATTTGTCAACCACAAAGTCAAGATAACTTTTCAAAACAAAACAGTTTTTTGTCATAATTTTGGGTCTACAATTCACAGTGAATCCTGGAATAACCTGGATTTATGAGAGCCTTTCCTCTCTGGTCCCAAAACACTACGCTATCTTTTTCTATACCTGTTTAAAGATTTAAGTCTCACCTTCGTCTGTTTTCAAGTAAACGCTTTCCATGTAAAAGCATTTCCAAACCAACGAAGCTTTTTGATTTTATTGCACGTTTTTATATTTGGTTCAATATTATAACGTATTCGCTATACTTTTGTTCAGCCCCAAAACTCTTTAGCCGATTTTACCCTCAAAAATTGATAACGTTTAAATCTGGAACAATGTTATTCATCAGTGAGTAAGTTAGACTTTCTTGGCATGAATCTAGATTTCATCATTTTCACATATTTTTTAAAGAATGTATATGTTAACTAAGGTGGAATCGATACTCCCGTTTAATTATTTTAGTTGGAATATAAAGATTTTTATACATGTCATTATTTTATTATCAGTTGTAGAGTCCCTTATAAGGCGAAACAATCGTCATATTAAGAGTTTTAAAATTCTTAGAATTATTAATCTATTTTAATTTAACTTGTAAGCAGAAAACTTGTAATAGTCTTGAAGATGCCCTTGCAAGGCGAAATAGCTATCGACAAATTAACAAATATAAGTAGAATTTAAATAAATTGATTTATTTTTAATATAATTGTAAGCAGAAATTAAGCTGTTAAGCGCAGCAACAGCCTAACCCTCTCAAGGTTTGTTCTGAGACAACAAAGGAAAAAGAAATAGAAAAAACCAATTGGACTGAATAGAATTTTCAATAAGTTGAATATTTTTTTGAATTTTCAATGCAAAAAAATATTAAACTTATTGCTTTGAAATTTAAATAGATCATTTAGTATTTCATTAAAACATCACAGGCCATCTATTAAAAATATTTGTTGATATTTTCAGACGAAACCCGTGGCTTTTGCAGTTCGTACAAATGTCTCCTACGATGGTACAATGGACGATGACTCACCAGTTCATGGAAGTGCTGTCTCCTTCGATGTTAGAGATTTTCTACACATCAAGGTACATTTATCTATCTATCAATATTATCTCAAGGAATAATATTCAAGATAATATTACTCAAACCATCAAAAAATTACAGGGATTATTAGTTCCAAAATTATCTATGAACTTATGTTTAAATGCATATCATCAGGGTTCATCCCCATAATGTGGGGTAACCAGCAACAGGTGTGCGGGTGTGCATTATCTTACAAACGGAAGCACGAAATATGTGTGTATCACCACGCCCCAGTCTCGTCTCATCTAAAAAGGCAATATATTCAGAGGTGATGAACCTCATTGCTGAACTATATATAATACTGTTCTACTGTCCCAGGCTCTTACAGTACTCCCGAAAAAGATGATAATAGAAATAGTGGAAGCACTATTCTAACCATAGTTTTATTGAGAAAATAATCCATTGATCTGTCATTTATAATAGGCATTATTTCAAATTTGATTGGTAAATTCAAGAAGATTCGATATAGATAGGTACATTAAAGATGAATCAATGTAGGTAGGTACATTAAAGAGGATTGATACCTTCGAGATGTAGATAGATACATTAAGGAAGATTCAATGCAGGTAGGTACATTAAAGAGGATTGATACCTTCGAGATGTAGATAGATACATTAAGGAAGATTCAATGTAGGTAGGTACATTAAAGAGGATTGATACCTTCGAGATGTAGATAGATACATTAAGGAAGATTCAATGCAGGTAGGTACATTAAAGAGGATTGATACCTTCGAGATGTAGATAGATACATTAAGGAAGATTCAATGTAGGTAGGTACATTAAAGAGGATTGATACCTTCGAGATGTAGATAGATACATTAAGGAAGATTCAATGTAGGTAGGTACATTAAAGAGGATTGATACCTTCGAGATGTAGATAGATACATTAAGGAAGATTCAATGTAGGTAGGTACATTAAAGAGGATTGATACCTTCGAGATGTAGATAGATACATTAAGGAAGATTCAATGTAGGTAGGTACATTAAAGAGGATTGATACCTTCGAGATGTAGATAGATACATTAAGGAAGATTCAATGTAGATTGGTACATTAAAGAGGATTGATACCTTCGAGATATAGATAGATACATTAAGGAAGATTCAATGTAGGTAGGTACATTAAAGAGGATTGATACCTTCGAGATGTAGATAGATACATTAAGGAAGATTCAATGTAGGTAGGTACATTAAAGAGGATTGATACCTTCGAGATGTAGATAGATACATTAAGGAAGATTCAATGTAGGTAGGTACATTAAAGAGGATTGATACCTTCGAGATGTAGATAGATACATTAAGGAAGATTCAATGTAGGTAGGTACATTAAAGAGGATTGATACCTTCGAGATGTAGATAGATACATTAAGGAAGATTCAATGTAGGTAGGTACATTAAAGAGGATTGATACCTTCGAGATGTAGATAGATACATTAAGGAAGATTCAATGTAGGTAGGTACATTAAAGAGGATTGATACCTTCGAGATGTAGATAGATACATTAAGGAAGATTCAATGTAGATTGGTACATTAAAGAGGATTGATACCTTCGAGATATAGATAGATACATTAAGGAAGATTCAATGTAGATTGGTACATTAAAGAGGATTGATACCTTCGAGATGTAGATAGATACATTAAAGAAATTTCAATGTAGATTGGTACATTAAATAGGATTCAATATAGATTGGGTACATTAAAGAGGATTGATACCTTCGAGATATAGATGGACACATTAAAGAGGATTGATACCTTCGAGATGTAGATAGATACATACATTAAGGAAGATTCAATGTAGATTGGTACATTAAATAGGATTCAATATAGATTGGGTACATTAAAGAGGGTTGATACCTTCGAGATGTAGATAGGTACATTAAAGAGGATTGATACCTTCGAGATGTAGATAGGTACATTAAAGAGGATTCAATGTAGATAGGTACATTAAAGAGGATTGATACCTTCGAGATGTAGATAGGTACATTAAAGAGGATTCTATGTAGATAGGTACATTAAAGAAGATTAATACCTTCGAGATATAGATAGGTACATTAAAGAGGATTCAATGTAGATAGGTAGGTACATTAAAGAAGATTAATACCTTCGAGATATAGATAGGTAGGTACATTATAGAGGATTGATGTAGTGTAAGCTGAGAATTTTGAAAATACCAAAGACTCTTAGGAGAATCAATGTCCATACTAAATTAAGTACCTACCTACATATATTGGATCGTCTGTCGTTAATCTTTCAATATTTTGTACATATTACCAAAACAGTCCTCTAGAAGCTCGCTGTAATGGGAAACATGGAGGGTAATGATCCACATAGATCCAAGATAATAAGGTCACCACAGAATCTTGAATCACTGAAAACATTCGACTTGTCCAACACCATCTCCAACCGCCACAGCTTCTCTGTATCTTTATTCAGTTTTTTATTATCTTCCACACGAAATTTAAAATATGCTCTTCAAAGATAGAAATCTACGTGTAAAATAAGTTAATAATTAATTGCAGTGCCCGACCGAAGGTTCGGTTTCGGTTTCGGTTTCGGCAAGTTTCGGCAATAAAATCTAGTTTCGGCATTAGTTTCGGTTTCGGCAGAAAATCTGGCAAACCTTCGGCCGCACCGAAACTCTGCGTTCGTGAATTATTCTTTGGGATACACACGATGGCGATAAAGCTTTTAATAATATGGAGAGAACTGGATCTGAAGATCAAAAAAAAAGTTTTGAAAGGAAAAATTCAGTCTAACCTAGCGGAGCCATTATTGCAACGTAGGCCGACATATATTGCTATTGGAACAGCAGTCCATAACCTAATCCTAAGAAAAGCGGTCTTAAAGTATCTTTCTGCTCCGCCCACGAGTGTTCCAAGCGAGCAGCTTTTTAGTGCCGCTGGACAAATACACGAAGATCGTCGGAGCAATCTGCTTGGTGAAAATGTAGAAAAACTGCTTTTTTAGCGTACAATTTTATGCTTTTTAATAACGATTACTAAACTAATCTATTAATTTATTAATAACATTTCGTTTTTTTTACTAGCAGAAATAAAAAATATTTTTCCACATACTTACTTCAAGTATTGTTTTTTATTACATTGAACACGTGTCAATAAGCCAAATTTCAGAAAACAATAGATTTTTAACTGTCTAAAAAAGTTTCGGTTTCGGCCGAAACTGAGAAAGATACCGAAGATTCGGGTTCGGTTTCGGTTTCGGTAGAAAATCCTGTTTCGGTCGGACACTAATTAATTGCAATAACATTATTTTCTACTTTCCACTATTTACATGGGAGTGAAAATTAAAATTCGTTAACTACTCAAGCTGGAAACAAAATACTTTTTATGTAGGTAATAGGTACATTGATCATAGATATTTCAGTATTATAATTAATTTAGTTCTAGGTATATATGTATTATATTCCGTGACTGTATACCATAATTTGAAACAAAATAATTATAATTATAACCCCATAAATATTATATTTCCGGCGTGAATTATTGATGAATAATGTTATATTTGCATGTAAAAATAAACCCTAACCTAACCCAACTAAAAATAGAGAATACTACTTGGAATTTGTTGTTTAGTTTAGTTACGAATTGTTTAGAAACGGATTTCGACAGTTTTTTGTGCCCACTCTAGTCTAGTCGATTTATTTTGTTGTTTTCTTATAGAATATATAAAAATCAGATGCTTGAGAATCAAATGCTAACTTGTACATACTAAACTTAAAAATTAAAAAAAGGCAATTAAACCACATACCAAGTCGATATATAACCCAAGCAATATTAACCCAGTCAGTAGAGGTTTTTGCCTTGCAAAATGTGGTGTTGAGATGATATTCATTCACATATTATGTTGTTTAGACTCTGATGAAAAATCTAAGTTTTCGACCTTAGGGGGAGTGCACGCCGCCATATTGGATTACCTAAAAGTGTGAGAGTTGGTCAATTCAAAATAATTCACCAACGGTTCATTTTACGTCAAAAATGTCAAAGACAAACATTCTTTCGATAACCATTTTTTACAGTGGCGGAAAGATGAACTTCATGCAGTATTTTCCTCAAAATTACTCCCGAAGTGTTGATCCTACAACAAAAACGTAGGTATATGGAAAACATAAAGAAAATATATTGAAGTGAGACATTTCGTGTCTTTTTTCACATTCACTAAATTTCTAAAGACGACTTTCTTTCTTTGAACCAACGCATCGATCTTGTACTTAGGGGCGCTGTATAAACGATCAAGCTTTAATTGGGAATAATTCACCCGTCTATTTGACTTCATATCGATCTTGTACTTAGGGGCGCTTTATAAACGATCAAGCTTTAATTGGGAATAATTCACCTGTCTATTCAATTGACTTCATATCGATCTTGTACTTAGGGGCGGTTTATAAACGATCAAGCTTTAATTGGGAATAATTCACCCGTCTATTCAATTGACTTCATATCGATCCTATCGATTCCTGAATATTAAAAAATACCTTTAAAAAATCTTAAGCACTCTTTTTTTACGGCGCCGACTGAATTATATTAATATTTGGGTATTCTTGCCTGTAGGTAACTATGCTAAATAAAGTAAAATAAAAATGCTCAATTATACCAATACGCACTATCTAAAAAGAAATCGCAGACCAATGCGTAAATTATAATTAGGTGTGTATTTAAAATACTATATTATATTTACTATCCAATTTTTGCATTTTTATTATTAAAACAAAAAAAACATTATTGCGACCATGAAGGTAGGTATATCACATAAGACACTTTTAGTACCTACTTATAATATGAATAATTATACGTAATATTTATTGCAGATTCGTATTTTCGGTATTACAAAGTTTGTTTTACGAAGATAATTTTCTTTCCAAATATATACGCAAATATCTTTTAAAAACTTTCGAATGCTTGAGTATGAATATCAATAATACCAAACATTATATTTGGCTGTTCTTGTTACTTCAACAAAATATCCCTCGTATTTCCTCGGAAAGAACTTATTCCCGTACGACAACTTCTATCTGTGATATTATTTCCAGATGTTTCATGTTATTATGTTTTGATTTTTATGAAAGCTCTCGGAATATGTACATATTCCAATAGTATGTAGGTAATATTTTTTCCATCTCACGAGTGAGCCAACCGCATTGCGGATTATATGAATTTGAACTGAATCGCCTCTTTTGTCTCAATATTTTATTAAAGCTGCGGTCTTAGATTATAATAAATGGCTGCGGTTATATTTTGATACTGCAACATATTGCAACATATTGTCCGTGCAATATTAAGAATCTAATTAATTAAGTCTGTCGATGGTATTTTGTTAATGAAACATCATAATAATGAAATCAAGTTATCTTCACTGATATTTTTTTACGTTTAACTAATCATGCAAAGTAGGACTCGACAAACAAAAGATTGCGGGGGACAGTTTTATAAAGCGTTGTTAAAAATCTATGGATGCAAAGGTCAGGGAAAAGGTGATACGTAATTCGCTGCACAACGTCGAAAGTCAACTAATTTTATTGCTTAATACAAATTAGAGTATTTTTCTGCACTAAAATTGGTTTATGCACAGGTTATGTCAGCCGCAATCTTTCGCTGGGTGAGGTATAATATTCGGACACTAGTTTTTTTTTTCTTTTTTTAATATTACATATTTTTGCCAAATATTTTTTTTTTGGACCATCCTTGATTCTTCCCGTCAAAAAAAGGTGTGAATAAATACATTGTATTATCATACCTACCCTTAAAAATAATACAGTACCTACTTATAACACATTGAACGTGCCGGACGTAGATTTATCTGAAAAAAATACCGGCACTGTAATTAAATTATTCGTTTAAAGCAGATTAAATTTGAAAAATTCTCACTATACCTACCTACCTGCATACAATACCTTTTGACTGGCGTTAAATCGTGTTTTTTCCTCTCGACTATGAACTCTGGAAAAATTTGAGTGGATATTTTAAATCTCAATGTTATGTGGGTCCGTTTAAAATCTAACAAATTCATAAAAATTTATGCATGTATCTACCGATCTCCAAATATGTATGAGTGATTATGATTCTTCCGAGCTTTTCAAATACACTGGAGAAACCATTGACGGTCTTCTGTCTCGCTACCCGTCGGCAGAATTTGCGGTTCTCGGCGATTTCAATGTCCATCACTCCGATTGGCTGAAATCGGGAACTACCGATTCGGCTGGCCGCATGACGGAATCCTTTGCTTTGTGTCATAACCTGGAGCAACTTGTTCAAAAGCCAACTCGCATCCCTGATGTCTCTGGTCATCGCTTCAATCTGCTTGATCTTTTTATGACTACCTCGCCAACGGGATACACACTGAAAGTCACAGCCCCACTGGGCTCTTCAGACTATTGTCTTTTGCAAACGGCCATCCACTTCATCCCGGACCTTCCACCAGAAAAGCCTAAAAGGAAAATTTGGCAATACAAGTCAGCAAATTGGAATGCACTGCGAATACACTTTCGCGACTTTCCTTGGAATGAAGTCTGTTTTAGAACCAAAGACCCTTCTATCTGTGCGCGTGAGGTAGGGGATGTCATCACTTCTGCTATGGATGGCTATATTCCCTCCTCCCTCAAAACCTGCGGACCAGACACAAAACCTTGGTTTGATTCCAAATACCGAGAAGCAGTCAAGCGCAAAAATCTGGCTTTCAAAACATTTCAAAAACTTCAATCCCCATCAAACAAGAAAGCATACAACAAGATGACAAAGGATTGTAAAAAAACATTAATCCAGGCTAAAAAAACTCCATGACCAACATATAAGTCAAAAACTCTCCTCATGCCCTAACCGTAGCCGAAGATTCTGGTCATTGTCAACCTCCATAGGTCAGAACTTTTGCACATCTTCATTTCCACCTTTAACGAACCATGACGGATCCATTGCTAACTCTGCCACCGACAAAGGTAATCTTCTCGGTAAATTATTTGCAGATAACTCATTGTGGTTTTAAAATGAAAGAATTAAGGATTAACTTCTCTGAGGTTTTACTCGACATCCGAGGGTTGGATGTTAACAAAGCTAATGGACCAGATGGAATTCCCGTTCTTGTGTTAAAATATGCTCCGCCGAACTAGCCCCAGTTCTCCCAAGCTAAAGTGAAACTCGCCTCCAAAAAATTGAGCGTACTATATAGAGCGCGTAGATATTTCACTAAGACCCAGATCTGTATACTCTACAAAGCGCAAATACGCCCAATTATTGAATATGGTAGTCACCTCTGGAGTGGCGACCCCCAATACCTACTGAATACCCTCGACGCTGTCCAAAGGCGTGCTATACGTCTGATTGATGATCCATCACTGACTGATGGATTGCAATCACTAGAACACAGACGCAGAGTCGGTATTTTAAGTTTATTCTATAGATACTACCACGGGAATTGCTTAGAAGAACTTGCATCTTTGGTCCCTCCTCCACCCACTCGCAACAGAGTCACTCGCTTCACTCAATCGCAGCACCCATTCACAGTGGACCTTCAACATATACGAACAAGTCGCTTCTCGAACTCCTTTATTAATACAGCAGCCCGACTGTGGAACGATCTTCCGAATTCTGTGTTTCCACCTTCGTACAACCCGGGTCTTTTTAAAATCCAAATTAATAAACTCTTTTCTAGATTGCAAACCCCTCCCAACGCTACGTAGTGCGCTTCTTAGGAAGAGTAAAATGGACCCAAATCCTAATAGCTGGCGTCCCCTACGTGGACATGTTAAAAAAAAAAGTCTACATTTTCCACGTGTTTCGAAGGCCGATTCATTTATGGTTGCGAATGAAACCTATCCATACATATTATTGTAAGCATTTAATAACATAATAAAATATTTGTAGCCATCTTTCCACTGCTGGATATAAGTAGCGTCTAGTCCCAGCTTTTATTTTCTGCATTCTTTGGTTAGGTTTAAGTTTGTTTATAATAATAATATCGACTCGCGTGAGCGAGTTGCTTTATAAATTGAATTATAAATTATTACAAATTAAATTTATAATTTTTGCATTTAATATAAAATTTCACAGCTCATTTGACTTAATACTACGAGATCTCAACCAATCAGAGAGCCAACCGGAAACAGAATGTGGATTGTGGATTGGGCGTTTCTGTGCCATTTAAAGGTCTCCATTTTATAATCCGTGGTTCCCATCTGTCAACTTAATTCCCGACTTGTCACGTGAGTTGTCCACTACCATTTGAGACTAGCAATATGGTCTATATTGTTAATAAAATTGGTAAAACAATATCAAATTATGAAAACTGACTTTCCATTCATAAGAACCTACTCACATATCAAATTGGAAGCTATAGCAAACAACTGGTTAATTACTAAAGGAAGAAAAGAGATTGAAAATTTATTTAATATTACTAAGTACTTAATAAATTTTCAAAAAAAACAAAATTATACATATTAGCATTAACCCTTTTTACATCATGCAATATTGCATACTACACTAAAACGTATACTTGCACCTCTGTCTCAATTCAACCTATGTACCACTAAACCTTATAAAAATTATGGCGAATAAAAAATAATAGAACCGATTTATATAACGCTACTCTGGGACAGGCATAGCCTAGTAGAGTAGCCTAATCCACAAATTAAAATAAATATATATTCACTGATGACTTAAACTTTAACTTTTAACTTAATTGTAGTATTATAAATTTTATTTACTACTTTATCAACATAGAATTTATCATATAAAATCTAAGTTTATCAACTTGTATTGTTCCTACATCAGATATTATTATACAAAAAAAAATAATATTAAATAGGTATGTCCTTCTGCAATGTATTTTGGAGGGAAAGATAGAAAGAAGACGGAGTATGGGGCGTAAAAGAATATCGTGGCTTAAAAATATCAGGTTGTGGTTCGAAATTCCGGATGCAGCATCATTCATAAAATTGGCGCAAGATTGTGATGAGTTGGTGCGATGGTCGCATCTTCGTTAGGAGCGGCACAAAAGAGGGAGAAGATAAATAATAACTTCTCTTCTTCTGCACGTAGGTACCGTCTTCTTCACTTTATTCACGACCCCCGCGGCGGTCTGAAACAGTAACGCAGTGCCTTTTCTGTCTAAGGTTACGTAGCAATGAAACTAACCAACTAAATAATATATTATGTACTCAGAGCCGGATAAACGTATTTTTGCGCCCGTAGCAATATATTTGAATCCGCCCCCTCCTCCCCCCCCCAATTTTTTTGTTATATCGGGTCCAAAATGACGAATCATAAATAAGCGGGATTTTTTACATACACATCATCATGCCGAGCCTCTATCCTGGTACGCAAAGAGAACCGAGCGCCATACCTGCGGATTTTTGATTATATATGATTAACATTTCAGAATTTTAAGCGCCCTTTTTAAGACAACCGCCCTAACTTCTTGTACCTGAATGTTCTATGATTTATCCGGCCCTGTATGTACTTAGATGAATAAAATCAGTCGAGTCAGGGTGGGATTCGAACTCACGTTAATTGGATTATTAATCCAGCGCGATGCCTGCTCTACCACCGACCCATCTTTTTTAACGTAAATATATAGAATTTGGGTCCATTATACTTATCCAAAGAAACGCACTTCGAAACGTTGGGGAGGATTTGCAATTTACCGAAGAAAATATTGATTCGAAATCTATATTTCAAAAAGTAATATTGTGACTTTTGCTACATATTCCAGGAAAAGTACGACAACAATTGGTGGATCGGGCGACTGGTCAAGGAGGGATGCGAGGTGGGGTTCATCCCCTCACCGGCCAAACTGGACAACCTCCGCGCCCAGGCGGCCGCCACCAGACCCACGAGGCTGTACGCGGGAGGCCGGGCGGGCAGCAGCACGGGCAACCTGGGCGCACCGCCGGACGCCAGCAGAGGTAGCACTCCCCCCACGCCCGGTACGTCCCGCCACGCCCGCCATTACATATACCGACATTGTTTATATCAAAACTACTACATGTCCTCGTTTTATCTTTCGATTATCTTGTAAATGTAATCATTATTTCATCTTTTTTTATGACTCAAAAGAATGGTTCTGCTCCGAAACAAGTACCTAAGTACATCAAAGTACTCGTCAACAGTTCATACGATTTACCTACATAGGTACTTAATGTCGAAATGTGCCTCAAAATCTTTTGAAATATTTATTTTCAGAAAAATGTGTAAGCCATATTTTTCTATGAAAATATTTAAGAAAAACACAGATAAAAATCCACAAATTTCCGTCAAAATTTGACATTTAGGAAATTTGATTAATATTGATATTTTGATTTTTGATATCAATTACCATTATAAAGTAAAGAAAGTTGATAGTAAAATATATAAACCTAACTACCTATTTATAAATCATATTCCTGTTTCAATTCACTATAACACTCGTAAGTTAACCCGAGTAATGTGTAACATGTTTTAAATCTCTTTAAACTATGTATACATGATATCGAAGGATAAAATTTGGTTATATATATCAAACGCTAATTATCGCTTTACATTGCATTTGGAGTTGCTACTTGACAATTTTATTTGATTGTTTTTATTCCAAATATTATCTTTTTCTTATTTCATACAAACAAACTGTTATTTTCATATTCTTAACAATGAGTCAGCAACTCTAAATGCATAGGTACATAATATTATGCTAATCTCTCTATTACGTTTTATTTTTTGAAAAACAAAAGTTATTGAATCAGTCAAATTATAATCAAAAACATTTTGAGATTGACAAAATGTGTTTAGATAAACAACTTTAATGAAAAAAATAATTGTTACTTAACGCTACATTGAATTTGTGTCTCTAAACATTCTACTCAATCCCAAATATTTTCAATTTGACTGTGCCAATAATTTTCTTTGAAAAGTTCAATATTTTACTAAAAGATAAAATTGTTCAAACAGATTTTCAAAATTGGCGTGAAAATGCATAGACGTGGAAGTTCCTCCATATCAATTATTTTATTGGTTCCTTTTTGTAATACAGAGATTCACAGCATATTTACCCGCAAAAGATCACTTTATTTTCTTCAAAGTTTTTTCTGCACTTAAAGTATTACAAATACGATCAGAACCTATTGATTCAAAAATAAAATATCATGCTAAACTCTAAAATATCAGCTAAAAATGATATAAGTGCATAAAAAATACAGCCGTTTTTATGTTGCTTGTTTGATGTTGTTATGTGAAGTTTTATTTGCAATTGATGATTA
This sequence comes from Molanna angustata, assembly GCA_963576475.1. Classification (NCBI taxonomy): domain Eukaryota; kingdom Metazoa; phylum Arthropoda; class Insecta; order Trichoptera; family Molannidae; genus Molanna; species Molanna angustata. The sequence continues at coordinate 538,337 of OY754968.1, forward strand.
TTTCATCTTATTTTTATTTACTTACATTATTTTTTTGTTTCAACTTATTAAACGTGTTAAAAAAATTAACGAAAAATGATATAATTCAACAAAATACAGCATGAAAGAGTACGAAATGTAACTGGGGTAGGTACCTATATATCTAAATGTTTGTTTATTTTTGTTGTACGCTTGTGTGTCGTTTGTTTTGTTTTATTTTGACTACTGAGTTCATTTTTATTAGTTTACTGTTGAATGTGTATGTATAAGTATATAAAAAAAATATTTATACTTTGATGTAAAATTCTGTGTGTGCCCCTCAGTAATATATCTATAGACTAGCCAATAAAAATATTTTCCAAAAATGTATATTGGTGTTTACCTAATTATCAAAGGAACACGGTACCTATAATAATTAACAATCTATTGATTTACAATCCTTATTGTATTGTTTGAGATGTCTTGAATACTAAAAAGTTTATTAATATTCTAGAACATTCCTGCTTGCCAATAATGTACATTGACGAATGATTGATCTGTCTTAGAGTTGTGGAATATATTATATTTAAATGGTAGGTATTGAATTACATTCCATCATTGTTATTTATTTTTTCGTTTTGTTTTGTTTGTTTGAATAGTAATTTAATCATCAATCTTATTTGGCAGATTATCCATTTATTATTTTTTCACATTTTTCCTTTAGTTTTTTTTTTCTTGTTTATTTTTTGGAGAGCCTTCGTCGTCTCATTCATTACCATACTCATTCATCATCATGAGAACACATCACCATACATATTCCTTTGTTCCTTTCCTTTGATTTCCCTTGGCTCCTGTTAAACCCAAAACCCTCCTACCCCAACCCAATATATTGTTATTATTATTATTATTATTATGTAGAAATAAATAAATATTTAATATTATGATGTATTTTTGTTTAAGGTCCCAAGAAATGGTAATATAAAAGTATTTTAGCATGTGTATATATACATTTATTTATATATTATAATTAATATTGATTGACGTTTAGTTTTCTTTTGAGTTATGCTGTTAGAATATTTAAAAAAATGAAGTATCTTTGATTATTTCCACCTCTCTATTAATTTTATACATGTGTAGTGCGCGGCCATGTCATGGATATAGCAGGAGGTGGGGGCGAGCAAGGAGGTGGGCCTAATCTAATCTAACCAAACGAGAACATGGATTATAATGGTGAAGTGTTGGGTCATTTTTACATATTATTATGTTTAGATATTATTATTTATTATTTCCTTTTTTTTAATTAAAAAAAATATTTAAATTATAAGTCTTTAAGTATAAATTCTAGAAAATTACCACCACAAACTACCAAAAATTTGTATTGGTCCATGTACCTCCTTTATTTGTAATATAATTATAACAAAATTGTCTCAAAATAATCTAACATGGTGTCAGACAGAAGACATTTTTTGTACATATTATTTATTAGTTGTTCTTTGTTTTTTAATAATAACCAAGGCATGGTATAGTATTAGGTTTTATTTCGAGTATTTTTTATTTCTATATAATAATCTTAACATTTATGTTTTTAAAATTGAAAACATTATAAAATGATAGTTTAAGCATAACTCAAAAGGAAAAAAAATGCATTTGCTTGGTCGCTAAGATACCCTGTTCAATCAAGTGATGTTGTAAATTATTTGTTGTAACTTGAAGTGTCTTTATTACAAGCTTTTGTGGTTACAGACTATTTATGTGTTATATTAATTTTAATTAAAAATATTTTTTACATAGCTACTTGTATTATTCACATAAAATAGTTTGATACCATCAAAATATATTGTTGTATTTGGTATTATTTTTTATATTTAATAAATTTTAAAGAATATTTTAAAATATACATATTTTGTTTTTAATAATTTTATAAGTGTAAAGTTAAATTTTTATTTCCAATGTAAAGATTATCATATTTTTTATTCAAATTGTTTTTAGACATGTGTCTTTATTAATACAGATAATTTTCTTGTATATACCATTATTATACATTCAGGTAAATGACAGGTACAAACATAATATGTATATTTTTTAATACGCCAATGCTGAAGATGAAAAATACCATACATCTGTTGAAATTAATAAAAATAAAGAAAATACAATGTGCAGAATCAAATACAGGCCATAATCTAGGCATGAATATTTCATTAAATAATTTTTAATTTCAACAACATGACATTTGTCACTAAATTCTTTCTTCTCTTAGTTAGAAACAAAATCAAGTAAAAAATACACCAATTTTATAAAGCCATTTTATACAGTCATTCGATACATTTAGGAAATTTATATTATTTTTGAATCAGAATTGTTAGTAAAATAATAGTAAGTATTTCACCGACTCTAATAAGTATTTGAATCAGGGGCAGTGTATATACTTCTTATAAACCTAGGCACCAATGAAAAAATCTCCAATTTGTCTATGTTAATTTCTTTTCATAGATCACATACAATTCAATCAAAATATTCATACTAGTATATACCTACATTAAATAATCATTCATTCTTTATTCAATACTTAAATGGAATTTCAAAATTACTTATTTTGATTAATCATTTTATTAAATTATGTATTTATTATTGTAGTAGATTGAAACGTAAGACTTCCTCGTTCTGCTTCACTAAATTGTTTGATTCTCCCGAGAGGACAATGTGTTATCTTCATGGTATAAGGTTGAAAAAGGAGTCTATTTTTTATCAGTCTTAATTAATTTTTAGGGCATGCTTTTTACAGTTTGTGAAATAATTTACTACTGGTTAATCCAATAATTTTACCAAATAAATGTTCAATAACATTTTATTTAGAAATAAAATGTTATTGAACAGATTCATGTACAGAGCTGTATGGAATCATGTACAGATCTAAAAAAGTGAAGCATTATGATATTTTGATTGTTTTTCCTACATAAACATCTACTTCTATATATTTATCAAAATTTATTTGTCTCTATATGGCTGTGTGCATGGACATGTTAAAGAAGGGAAATGCATCGATTATCTGCTACTGACGATGATCTTCTATAGATCGATACCGGTAGTGTCTTCAATAAATTTACAGTGAATCGAAAACTAGTGTTTTATTCTATGTCATCATGGCATGTCTCCAAGAATTGTCTATCAGCAAACTAGTGTTTTATTCTATGTCATCATGGCATGTCTCCAAGAATTGTCTATCAGCAAACTAGTGTTTTATTCTATGTCATCATGGCATGTCTCCAAGAATTGTCTATCAGCAAACTAGTGTTTTATTCTATGTCATCATGGCATGTATCCAAGAATTGTCTATCAGCAAACTAAATAATTTTTTCAAATATAAGAAAACAAAAACAGTTACAATTCACATATAAAAAGTTTAATATTTTAAACTCATTATCGGGCAATTCAATAACATCAAGGAATACATGTTGTTTTTTTTTTAATTGTTCAAATATCTAGTAATCTATTATTGAGACTTTCACACAATATTTCTCAACATTTTAGATTAAACATAGTAAAAAAAAGGACTTGAATACTTTAAAATTAAATACTCAACATCAATAAAATCATTGATCGTCAAAAAATAAAATCAGATTTAAAAAAAAATGATAGGAACAGTATAAAAATTGCATCACTGGCGTAATGATGTGTGCTGATTTTACAAAAAAATATTTCAATTATAATTTGAGAATAAAACAGGTAGAAGACATTGAACTATATGTACTTACATAGTAAATATAAATGAATGCCAGAAGAGAACTTATAAATGTTTTTAAATATTGACAAATATAAAATATATATATGTTGACAAAAAAATAATATAAATTGTACACACTAAAAAATATTATCATGTCCACTTTGCTATAGAATTTCTCCCTATGTGGATTATAAGTGTTTGTTTTATTTGTAATAATTATCATAATGAAGAAAAATCTGTTAACAAACAACATTAAACATAATAAATTATACCTTTTTCAAAATTTATTTGAATTATTTATCGTTTTCTACGAAATTTGTGGTTTATTATGAGCTGTCGAAAAGAGTGATTCAGATCATTGTAGCTCTAATTCATACTTACTGTGTCAGACAAAGAGTTCAGATATATATGTTATTTCATGAGAACAAAATATTATCCAGCAATATATTATAATAAGAATTTTGTAGTGTCGTTTAATGATTCAAGATTATTCCATGGGCACTGATAGTTCTTTATTGTTTTGCTCTACAAAACAAAGTTTTTATTTTCAGTCCTTTAGAGAATGTGCTCATGTTTTGTATATGCTAAAGGCAAAAAATTCCTCATCATAGGAACACTCGCATCAAAGCATCGATTACAGTAAGTCACCTTGTTGACTCTGTCCAATTCCTTTAAGAAGTTCTTACTCTGTGATCCATAAGATCTGAGTGTGAGATGCCTTCCAGAGAGCTATTTTCTCTGACATAGTTCTTGAATGTATTGTGGTGCCAGATAGTACACCATCGAAGCATTGTACACAATCTAACCAAGTTTAAGGACCAATGGCTTTGGTATTTGGTTATAATTCTATTATGTAAGAAGATAACAAAGAATCTTCTCCTAGTTGTATTTGAATATAATGGTCGGTTTTGTTTCTCTCACAGGTGAAGACTCAGATTCAGTCGGTGGAGGCAGACTTGGCAAATCTACCCTGACAACACCACCAGCCAAAGAGAAACGGAAACCGTTCTTCAAGAAGCAGGAGATGACCACACCGTATGATGTAGTTCCGTCAATGAGACCTGTAGTGTTAGTTGGACCATCCCTCAAGGGCTACGAAGTCACAGACATGATGCAGAAGGCGCTGTTTGATTTCCTGAAACATAGATTCGAAGGAAGGTACATCATTTATTTTATAAATATTATTCTTTTTTTTTACTATCACGATATACACTTGAGCGATGCGATGTTTATAATATTATGTATAGGACCATTAAATTTAAACTTAGTGTCTAAATAGGTGCAGCATACAGATCGGATTTTTGTCTCTTAGCCATGGCATCCACACTCCGTACGATGCCAATCAATCAGTGGATGCACTTGTATGAATACCTATACAAAGAATACTAAAATCCGTCTGTGTGCTGAGCCTTATGTTGATGCTAGCCTTTAAAGAGAGTACACTGTCACAACATAGAATGGTGCGTTCTGTTGAAAAGTGTACTCAGGGGAATCTCTGTATAAGTAGGTACTTTGAATATTCAATATATATATATATTATCATCTTAAATAAGTTATCAATATACATCTTCTACCCTAAATAAATAAGTTTTCAATATACATCTTCAACCCTAAATAAATATGTTATCAATATACATCTTCAACCCTAAATAAATAAGTTATCAATATACATCTTCAACCCTAAATAAATAAGTTATCAATATACATCTTCAACCCTAAGTAAATAAGTTATCAATATACATCTTCTACCCTAGATAAATAAGTTATCAATTTACATCATGTATTAACCTAAAAAAGTATTAAATGTTCTAGTATTATTCTAAATGGATATTCCATTTCCATTAATTATCCTAAATACAAATTATTTTCTTATATTTACACTCACTTTTCTCTTCAAAGAATATACAATTCATACAAATATAAATGTGTTTTCAGAATTATCATAACTAGAGTAATGGCAGATATTTCATTAGCTAAGAGATCATTATTAAATAATCCATCTAAAAAGGCAATTATGGAAAGATCTAACTCAAGATCAACGTGTCTAGCTGAAGTTCAGGTATATCTTTAATTATATTTCATATTCATACATATTTTGATTCTGTTCATTATTGATAACTACTCCCCTTTATGTAATTTATATTTTCATATTATTCATTGAATCAAACAAATACCTTCATGGAATCAAATAACTCATTAATCCTATACAAGAAAATTTTTATAAATCAATCTAAGTATCTTTTTTACTATTGCACTAATTTTTATTAACAATAATATGAAATGACACTTATTTTTGTTGCAAAATAATATGTTTTACGTTCAAATATGATAAAATAAAATCAAAACAATTATTTATTTGTGCAAACATTTTTGAAATGGTTATCATATCACACATCAAACTATTATTTTCTATGAATTTTACTGTAATATTGTTATAGTTAGCGGCAAACTTCTTGATTGGTTGGTATATGCGCTAACTGTTACACTCCACGAGGTAAATACTCGGTTATTTACTGATAATTATCACCATTATTGTGTATTATGAGAAATCATATTGAAAAGAGATTATATAAATGAATAAGGGTTTTAATCCTATTCTTTTATCAATAATATTGCATTGATTAAAACATTGACTAGGTACCTATGGAAAATATTTTTTCCTCTAAATATTCATAATTTTTATTGTGATACAGCTATGAAAATAATTAGCTTAAAGAAATCTTTTCAGCTATTATATATTTTCCACACATTATCTAATATCTTAGTTGAGTTACTGATTCTTTCGTTCATAATATGTTATTGAATATCAAGTATTAAAATACAATATTTGATTTAATTTCAGGCTGAAATAGAGAGAATATTTGAATTAGCAAGAACATTACAGTTAGTTGTATTAGACTGTGATACAATAAATCATCCTTCTCAATTAGTAAAGACGTCCCTGGCACCAACTGTTGTTTATCTGAAGATAACCAGTCCAAAGGTAAGTACTTATATACATTTATGTATTTTACATTCCCTGAACTAACCATAAATTCTTGTATTATAGGTGAACAAAATTGATCGAGTCAAACTTCAATAACATCTGGTGAATTGTTAGTCGAGGGTCCTGCCAACTTTGACACCATCCCATCTATATCACTATATCATTTCAATTTGCTCTTATTTCTATGCATTTCATGTACATTCTTCTATTACTTTATTTTTCTGTGGTTTACTATTGTTCTTCACTCCTATTTACGTCTTTTTTAGGATTTTTAACATTTTTTCTGTGTCGGAAATATCAATGCATTTATAATACCTATTTTAATCCTACAATATCTCCTACCAAACATGAGAATTAATTTCATTCATTCATACCATCACGGCATATCCCACAATGTGGGGTAACCAGCGAAAGGTGTGGGGGTGTGCATTGCCTTATAAAAGGGAGCACAACACATCTGTGTATGCCCACACACCAGTCTCGTCTCACCTAAAAAGGCAATACATTCAGAATGGGTGGTGAACCTCATTGCTGAACTATGTCAGATGTTATAGTTGCCTGATGTATTTTCGATTACCCGGCTCTTACGGGACACTCGAAAATAATAATAGAAAAGAGTGGAAGCACTATTCTAAGCCGGTGCCTCACAGCATGAGAATTTCAATGGAAAATTACTCCTTATATCGGAAGGATTTAGAAACTGTCCAATAAATGTCTCTGTATGTATGCACTGACATTATCCTTGCTGGATTCATAACAAATAATTATTTGTTTTTAGAAAGCAGATGACATACTGAATCAAAGTCCTGTTTTTCAGTATTGAGAGCCATTTATTTTCCAGAACCCTGTGTATTGGAGAGTTAACCAGTCCTGTTTTTTTTTTTTGTAAAATTAAATGATTATATTAAAATGTTTTATTGCAGGTATTACAAAGGTTGATAAAGTCGAGAGGAAAGGGTCAAACCAAGAATTTATCAGTACAGATGGTAGCAGCTGAGAAGTTATCACAATGTCCACCAGAAATGTTTGATGTTATATTAGATGAGAATCAATTGGAGGATGCTTGTGAACACATAGCTGAATATTTAGAGGTATTTCAACTTATTTAACATTAATAGAATTGAAAACGTACAAAAGAAATTTTTGAAAAAAGTACAATATAAATTTAATTTGCGATTTCCAGATTATACAGCTTCATTGAAGTATCACAATCTGGAATCACTTGTACATAGAAGAATTATCCTTGATCAAAGCTTATTGTTAAAAATAAATTTGATTCACCGGAATTGAATAATCTCATTACTTACCGTGTTCCCTCTAGGACAACCCGACAAACTGATATTTTATCACCGAAAACATTCTACCGTTCCTCGTATCTGCGAAACATTTAACAAAAATTTCAATAGTTTAGACATATTTCACACTCCGTATAGTAGGTATATGAAAGAATTATCCAACCTGATCCGAGATAACAATATATAGATGTTTTGTTTTATTTTATTGTATGAATACTGTACAACTTAATTTGCTCTCCCTCTTTTAGTTATCCTCTGACATTTCCGTCACTTTCCTATCCCACTATCCTTAACCATCTCCTAATAATTATTTCTTTACATTTCTTTTTTCTCTTTTCTGTGTGTTAAATATAATAACAGTGGATATACATAATTGGATGGCAGGTCTAACTATAGATTGTACCACTTAGCATATATATTTTAATGAATGTAACCTGTACATCTGTGTATACTCCCAAAATAAAAATAAAATAAAATTATCTCATTATTCACAAGGCCGGATCTATGGTGTGTCATACTTAATTTAATAGGCGCCCTCCTTCCTATGGGTCATCAATAATTATATATTTGACTGACGTCATAAATAGTAGAACTTCTTACTTCCTTCCCCTTTTGTCCCGTTTCTATGAGTTATTTATGAAACATTATGACTCAACAGTTAATATTGTTTGTTTGGTCATGACCTATTAAAAACTGTTATGGATTATATAAGTGTCAGTCATGGGTTGGATTCCCAGTAGAGATACTATTTTTCACTATTTTTTCAGTCTAAATTTGTGGCATACTTAACATCATGAATCTCCAGACTATGGTAACTAGAACTATGTTGCTCAAGAAACTATAGAAAATATTGAAATATTAAAATATTGGCAGATACATTTTACCGTATTACTGTAAAATGTATCCGCCAATATTTTTTAGAACAATAAATATTTACAATACAATTTGATTCATTCTCTTTTTTCTGTATTTCTCAAATTCTTTCTCATTCAAATAATCTTGAGTATTTTTTGAGCCTATGCTACACAGTAATTCAACTACGCCTTTTGAACATATGATTCATGTACACCGTTTGAACCAGTTTGAACCTATGTATGATTCAAGTACATCATTTAAACCTATGATTCAACTACACCGTTTGAACTAGTATTATAGCTTCAAGGTTTGAACATATTATTTAATTACACCGTTTGAACCTATGATTCAAGTATACTATTTGTACATGTGGTAATCTTTTATATTTGTGTATATATAAAGTTTTGTGTTTGTTTGATTATAGACATATTGGAGAGCGACACATCCACCGGCTGTACTGAGCAGTACTGTGGGGGGAGTCCCCCGACCTCTACCAACCAACCCCTCACCACAACCCTCACCTCTCACCCCCACAACTCCAAACACACCGGCCAATGCACACGACAGGAATAACCAGGCACCAGGTAACCAATCACAAATATAGCATTAGCACCTTCAATTACATTTTTCCCAAATAAATTATCGACTAACTTTTTATTTATATTTTGATAAAATTAATAAACAGATAATGTACGGACCAGGTAAATTTGAAAAATTTTCTATTTTTTTTACTCGTAAAAGCTAGTTCCTTTTTATAATTAAAAACCAAATATATCTAATAAATATTTACAACAATTTACTGTCATAAATTTTTGTCTTATAATTATATTTTATCATGATAATTATTTTTTGAAAAAAATAGTTATTAAATTTATATTAACACCAGTATGTAAATCATTTCATTGTAATCTTTGCATTTATAACAGTTTCTTGAATACTATAATTGGCGCTATAAAACGTGAATCTATATACCTAACATATTATATTATATATTATAGCTGTTGTATTCTCTAAATAAATAAATAAAAAAATAAAATAAAATCATTTTTATGGTATTATTTATGAAATAATAAACTTTATAAAGGCACTACCTTGGGCACTACTGAAAAATTTATTACAAATAATTTTTGATGTTATTTTTTTTTTTTAATCACAATTCAGTATGCAATTTTATTTGAGTCCATTTAATGTCCCGTATAAATGATAAGTCCAGTTTATGTATGAATTAATAATTTTGTTGTCTGTAATAATTTTCATGTCACATATTTTCCCTTTGAATGTAAAATGTTATTTTAATATTTATCCCTTGTTATGAATGTTTATTATTATTATATGAGTCTGCACAATGAGACATCGCCATTAGAGACCGACCAACTTATGTTTCAACCGATTTAAATATATGATCAAAATAGCTTATTTATATGCTGTGAAGCACTGGCTTAGAATAATCTTTAAAGCTAGGTTGCCATACATGCCTATATTCCTAGTGAGGCTATATAGTGGAAAAAATAGTACCTACTCATCATAATCAGAAAAATAATGTATGAAATAATGATTGTGTTGAAAACTGAATACAGTATTGTTGGTCGATCTCTGTATGTAGGATATTTGCACACCCTGTATTAATCCATAACGTAATATTTTCTATGCTCCCAGGACACCATGACTCGTACGGTTATATGCATGAAAGAGACAGAGGTAATGTTTCATTAGTCTTGTAGGTATTGTAGGTTACATGAAACCACACAACAAATGGTATATTTATTTTATGTAGAACAGTGAAGTAAAATGTTCAAGTACATACCTACATAAATTCAGTGAAATGTTCATATATAGTGTAGTAAAATGTTAATGTTTAAATACTTAATTGTTGTAGTATTTTACAGTAAAATATTCAGGTGTAGTACAGTGAAATATTAAAAAAAATAGAAATATTAAATTAATAATAATACCAGCCCCCCTAGACAACATGTCATTTAGCTCAAGAAAAGATAACTCAACAACTCACGTGATAACTGTCACTTCCATACAATGAGTTATCTTTTCTTTAGCTAAATGACACGGTGTCTAGGGGGACTGCAGATATCTAAATTGATAAATATCATTTGCATCTATCATTTATTTTGATCTAAAATTATATACTTAATGATTCTGGTTGGTCGGAAGAAATTGCCATTAGACATTTAAATGAAACTATATATCAAATTAATAAAGGATTATTAAAATAATAATGACTACAATATAATATTACCTCTGCACAAAAATAAAAGGAAAGTATCTTCAAATAAATATATATAATAAGTAAGCGTCCAATGAAATACTTTGAAGCTTTAATATTTTACCACTGCTAATTCAATATTTTTCTTTGATAATGTAATTTAAATGAAACAGTCAATTTGTTCTTCCACAATTTTATTTGCTTGACTGGTTTCGAAGGACACGTCCTACATGGTCACAGGTTACAAAGAAACATTTCCTTGTAACCTGTGACCATGTAGGACGTGTCCTACGAAACTAGTCAGGTAAATAAAATTGTGGAAACAAATTAACTGTTTCATTTAAATTACATTATTTAAATAATTCCACCAAGAATACACGTTCAATTCGTTATTTTTATTTTTCTTTAAGCTAAAGTAATTAATTATACAATAATCTTGCAGAATTAAAAAAAAATCAGTTAATGTAGTAAAGAATTATTTGCCTATAATCTGTAATCTGCACGACATATTTAGTAATTTCTGTAACCTTCACTAATAGATACTTGTTGTGGAGTAAAATGTTTATATTCTTATCATATAATATACATAAATTAAATGTTCTTAGCACAGTTAAACAATAAAGCTTCAATATATTAAAGTTGAATGTTAATGTATTTATCAGATCTATGTGGATACTATATTGTTTATAAGTCCTGCATCTCAGTTATATCTTGATATTGTACGCTTGATTGTATTGTATCCATGTATGTATGTATTATTTTGTATGTTTGTATTTTCTTTATCATTCCTCATCATTGTACCACCGTTATTTTTTTTTTTTTTCTATTTCTCAATTTAATTTCAGTTGAAGCAAAAGGCCGCGCACGTTGATGTATCCAAAGCCTATTTATTTATTATTTTTCGAGACAATTTGCCGCACGTATCAGGTTTTCATTTCATCTTTAATGGTTTTCTTCACTAACAATGAATAAACTTTAATACTGTTATGAAATAGTTTTGCTTTCGCCTAGATAAATATTTACATAAAAATTATTAACGCGTGGTAGAGTGAAATCTCACTTTGATGATAATTGATAAATTAACATATTATCATCACTATTGATAAATTAACGTATCATCGTCATTTGATGATAATTGATATTTTGACATATCATTGTCATTTGATGATTATTGATAGTATCAAATATTATTAAATCATCCAAGTGAAAATTTTCCCATCTTTATTTTTTACTGATACAAATCTCAGTAAGAAGTTAGATGAGGAGAAGTTTTCTGTTAGACTACAGTTAATTAATTTTTTTTCACTTAATTTTACTTTAATTTTAATGATGAAATTCAGAGAAAATGCTTCTTATCAAACTTTTTGCAAATCGATGCTATGATTTTTGTTTAAGAACTATATTTATAACTTCTATTCTTAATTGAGATTTTACTGTTTATGCTTATTTTTAATGCTTTACGTCATTAGTACTAATAATTAATTTTATAACGATTTTTTGTGCAAAACTTTTTACAGTTCAATTTTTGGTTGTTATATGAGTTCAAATTTTATTTTATAGCTTTTAAATAATGCAAACATCGAGTTACAAATAATATTCACAAATATAAGATATTTGCAGGCAGGATAGATTCATTTGTTGCCTGCTTGACATTCTTTTCAAAGATATTATATATTGCTTCAGCTTATTAAATCTAACCATTTCATAACGTCTGATTTGAGCTTTTTTGTTATTTGCTTTCTTTTTATTATTATTTTTTTCACTATACAGTTCCAATTACACCGACACCAAATCCGGCTGCAGAAATTGTCCTTCCGAGTCCAGGAAAAGTTCGGACAACTGGCGAAATATTTCTACACTTCTCACTCAACCTCGTTTCATAGACATAACTCTATATATATTATATTTTCACATAACTCTGCACATACTATTACAGCTTAGAGATGTCATAATTTGTGTCCAATATTCGTTTTAATGGATTTGGCCAATCAGATTTTTCAGACAATTTGTTTTTTATTTATGATTTAATCTGTTGTAATTACTCATTTTTTTATTTCTGTTTAAAGAATGTTCTTTTAAAATAGAAATTATCTCCAATGTCAAATAAACATTGAAGTTAAAAAAAATAAAGTGAGAGTCACAAACCTCTTATTTATATAAATTATTAATATGAATAATTGTGATGTTTTTGATGTTTTTCTTCAAAATATAGTTAAAAGCAAGTTTGCCTTATTATTTCTGCCATTGAAATTTTATTCCTTTACTTTGGTCTCTAACGAGATATTTTTTCTGAGATGCAATCTTGTGCTTTCTTGCAATATAAATGTTTTTACAAGACTGCTGTATCTTAATAAATTGCCTTTAATCCACATCAAGTCAGAAATCACTACACGTCACGGAATTATTTCCACATTTCAACACAAAACTTTACTTTTCTATAATTATTATTCATCTTCTATTCTCATACAGTAAGTACCAATAATAATAGTGTGGTACCAATTTTTTGTTTTTCCTATTAAAATTATTATAACTTAGAATATTTCTTCACCTACCAGGACAGGTTGAAATAGTATAGATATATCACCTATCGTTCAAAAATATAAAATTTCAATTGATAAATAATTTTATATCTCTTCTTGTTAGTTTCCTTTTTATTTTATATCCCCACAATTACAATTTCCATTTTTCAACAGTTTACTGTAATTTTTTTGTTGTTGTAAGTAATATCCCGTTACATAAGTTTTTGATTTTTTTCAATTTTGGGCTTATTTGAGTGAGTTTGGTCTTGTTTGGCATGATCGATACAATGATTCATTGAGTTTTTTTTTTTTAATTCATTGAGTTGAATATGGATTATTTATATAACTTATGTAGGTACTTAATAAAAAGGCTATTTTACCTTTTTTCACAATTGAATTTTAGGTCTTTTACATTCTTTTGATTTTTCTAATTATTATTTATTTACCTGCCATAACTGGTTACTTGAGTTTAATAGGGAAACAAGTCCAAAATATCAATTTTTTTTTTCATTTTAATAATTACTATGGTTTTTTTCTTTTAATAATTAAGAAACTTGTTTTATACATTAGAATTAAATCCTTTTTCTCACCAATTATTATTTTTTTTATTTCATTAGTGGTAACATTAACTCAAAATGATTTTCTGACTAGTTGCCTTTTAAAACTCAGGTATTAATATATTCTAAATTATCAACATCTTATTGTATATTGTATTCAGTTACAAATAAATTTAAAATTTTGAGTTAGGTATATCAAATTAATTGATTTGTTTTAAAAAGAATAATGTTAACTTAATTGGTTGTACTTATTTTCAATTACACATTTTTTTACATAATTAAACTGCACACAATAAATAAGCTTATAATATAATTGTTATAACTATCCCTACCTAGTGTCAATTACTAGTGGCAAACCAATTAATATAAGTAATAACAAACGTACCTACTGGGATGTGAATGTGTAGTGGGTGAAAATGTGTTATGAGGTGTTATCTTGCTACACATGCATATCTTGATTTCTATTTTATAGTATATTCTTCATCTTTGCTATTTATGTACTGTGAATAAAATCATCTGTATTAAATTGTCTTTTAAATTTTTCAGGTCCTTCTTACCACCCCCATCACTCCGGCCACCACAGGGGACGCTCGGGTCGCATAGACCGCGAGAGGGACCGTCTGGAGCGAGAGAGGATGCGATCTTACGACGACGACTACGGTTCCGAGAGAGACATTATGTACCATCCCACCTCGCATCACCACCACCCGCCTCAGATGCACCACTACCGACAGTCGCATCACTCATCGTCCCGGGACTACGACGACCGAGACTACGATGACAGAAGAGATCATCCCAATCACTCGAGTGTCCACCACCACAGACAGATGGTTCCGGGAGGCAGCGGAACCAGAGATGGAAGATCTGAAGAAAGATACGCTCGCGGCGGTAACGGAGACGAATACGGTTCATCGAGGAGAGCCCTCAACGCCATTTAGTACGAGAGAGAACCACAAGTGTGGTACGATCGCTTTTAAAAGCGTTTCCGGACTCATATGCGATGTGATATCATATATTGATTATGTGCAAATAGAGTTCGAACTCGTGTGTGTGTGTGTGGATATCGACGTTAAACTTTTTGACGATTCCTCAACATGTATTATTACATACTAAATTATTTATATTGATAAATAATATATATTTATAAATTGAGATGCTACTACAATCAATGTTCTCGTAATATATATATTAGCGTTATATTCATTATAGATTTTTCAGCGATGAACTTGAAATGAAATCAGATGATTGCTGCGTTGTGTGTTTTTGTGAGTTTTACAGTCGGTTTAGTAAAAATTCAACAGATTTCAGTCAACTTTAAAAATATCCAATATTAACACTAACTTTGTACAAATATTTTCATCTTTGAAGATTGTGTCACTTTCAAACTATTAAGTGCTGATCAGGCATAAAGAACTTTTTGCCTTAATTTTTGTAATGTATTGAATTACAGAGTACATTATTTTTTACAATATAATATTATTGACAACGTGTATTGGACAGTTTGGCATGATCATGACGACGTGAATAAAATATTGAAAGATGAGAATATTCAAATTAACATACAGAATAAGAATGTGGATGATAAAATATGTAATTGTACATGAAACAATTTCTCTGCCTGCCCCATAAAAGACATGAAAAGATACTTTACATTTTGGCTTTGATATTTTTGAAACCGGTTGTAAAACAAAGTTTTTTTTTTCGTGTAAACAAAATTTTAAATGTATTAATTTTGATACATCACGGAAAAGTATGTATTCGAAAATTATTTTTATTTCTGTATTTAGAAATTTAAGATTTTTTTATGTAATGGGGTTTTTTTTAACTCTTACTGCGATTGTTAAAATTTTCTACTGCACATGAATATGTATTTCAGGGTTTTGAAATGTCTTTGTTTAAATTGTTTGATGAGAATATGTATTTATATACTTTTGTGAATAATCAGTATATGCGTATTTAAATATTTGTATCTTTATAATCATTCTGTAAAATATTTCATAAAGCAGTTACATTATGAAATAAAACGTGAAGATTCAAGGACTGATAATGACTTGAATAAAAATATAAACCACCTAGAAAGAATGTCTGTCCATGAAAATGTATAGGTACATACGAATGTATACATAAAATGTATGCAAGAATTAATACGAGGGATAAACGTATCTCAATATAGAAAAGCTTGAAGCTTGGTTGTCTTACGGATGATAGTTTGATTTATAAAAAAAAAGTTGTTAAAGAATGTCATTTTATTCGTAACGTTACCTTTGCATTTTTAATATAGAACAAATTAATATTTAATTCAATAAGTGAAATATCAGATTATCCACAGAAATTAAAAGAATGAAATTCAACTATAGATTTATATAAATACCAAAACAGCATATTTCTCATCTGTTAAAAGTATCAAGGGGAGACATTTTTGACCTCAATCCAGTTGATATTCGGAAGTTAATCAGTTTTGTTTTGATTTGTTTGAATTATTAGGTATAAATATATTTCAAATCCTATAATTTAAACAAAAATAATCATAATTTTTCATCTGATAAATGCATAATTGTCATATCTCCGCTTGATTACTGTAACAGTAGGTATGTACAATGAATTGTCTTTGATTCAGCTTGGAGATAACAGATGGCATTTAATTAATGCACACTAATAAACCTTTTCAAAACACTGGTTGAAATGTCAAGTTATATGTACAAGAAACATAAACAAAAGCAATAAAAGCATCTCACACTTATTTGATGCATTAGTGTAATTGATCAGAAAGAACTTTATGTGGAAAAGATTTTAACTCTTGCTCAAAACCTCTTCTATAAAAGGAATTTTGTTTTATAAAGCAACACATATATAATGTAAATGCTTTTTGAGTTATCCCAATGCATTTTATGGCTATTTATGAACATAGATTATTATTAAGTAAACGTATATCTAGTTGTTACACAATTTTGAAAGAAATATATATATTTTTTCTTTAGTTTATCTATATTATTACATTTGATGTTATTAAATTTGCCCTTTTTGTCATAATATATAGTTATAAATAATTTGTCTCGTTATTAATGTGCATTCCTATTACATAACATAATATGTAAATTCACTCGATGATGTAAATAAAAAAAAATTATAATATATATTTTATAAAAATGTATTTAAAGCTTAAATAAATTTATATTATTCATAGTATAGTATCCATCATTCAAGATATTATTACCAAAAAATGTACAATTACGATGAAATATATAATTTAATTTGTGTAATTTATAGATGTTGGTACAAACGGAAATATTAGTTAAATCTACATAATTATATAGGCACATAGAATTACTGAATTTAAGGACTTTTCTTTAGAGCAATTCACGTGTGTATTATGTATACGTATTGATCTTTTCTTCTGTGCATACTATTAAAAACAACAATTATTTTCTTCTTAAATATGAAAAAAAAAAAAACATTTTCTAAACAGCAAATTTTCGCACACAATGGTGCTTTTGAATGTTTGAACATAATTGATCACATATTGTTTGAACCATTATTGATAGTGTGTTGTTTGAACATAAAATTTTCATCGTATATATCAAATAATTTTTTTTTAGTCTGTATTCGCAATCATACATTCTCTAAAGCTTGCTGAAAGGTATAAAAGAAATCAACTATCTTAATATTATAGTTGATTGTTGATAGAAAAATATTGTTACTGAAAATGTATACTTACCTGAAATAAAAAAAAATTATATCTAAGTGGATATTATTTGTGCTTTTGAGGCCTTAATGTTTCATTTTTAACTAATGAAATTATTATTTTTGGGTGTGGCGACACTGTTCATATCCGGACACAGGGAAGCTAAAGCATATATAAATATATAATTGAGGGTTTTGAGTTGTCCAAATGAGTATAATTATTTCGTCCAAATGTTGAGTATTAATCTATGTATATTATCAATATATTTAATTGCATTTTAATATATATTTGTAGTTATATATTATCTGACATATATGTTATTGATTAAAAAATAAAAATAGACACCGCTCTAACATGCTTAAAATAGTAAACTTAAGTTAATACATGATCTACTGATTGTTAAATGTCTGTTTTAGATTATTTAGTTTTGCTCATTAGATTAGTCCTTAGATTTATTTCAATGTATCAATAATCTGGTTTAAAAAATAATATCTGTGGTATCAGGTTCCATAATATACAAAAGATAGATAACTTTAATTAATATGTTTCATTTATTCAAGTATGTCAATTAATTGCTGAATCCTTTTTATTAAAAAATAAAGATACAGTGGAACTTGATTGACGGAGTGCAGATTCAAGGGATTGTATATCCATTTATTAACTTCATTAACTCTTTTTTATAAGATGTAATATTTGATGCCAACAGGTCAATCCCCGTGTTGGTCATACAATTATTATTAAAGCTGATACACGTTCTATTGACAAATGAGTTTAATATATAATTTGTTCTACAGGATTCTATGTAAAATAATGTTTTGTTTCTATATCTTCTTGTTGGACAGTGAAAGCTTTATCTTGCCATTCAATTCATTCAAAATTTGTTTCGTGCATTTTTTAAGTACATAATACATACCAGTTACAAAATTAGCCTTCTCTTTATGCATTCAATGAATTCATTGTGTAAAATGTGTTATGTGTGCTTTTTTATGTAAAAGTCAGTTACAAACTAGCCTTTGATTACTAACCCCGTCTTATAATAAACGTAAATGTCTTTCGAGTCAAGAGAAAGTGGATATCATGTAAAATATTGAGAAATAATTTACGACCATGATACTATGATAGTATTTACGACAGTATCAAATATATTTTTTAAACAGAGCATTATTTTGGATTTATTCAGAAATAATGAGATGATTATAAAAAGTCTTATTTTTACATACATATCACATAATATATTTTTTATTGAAATTATTTTGATTTTATTGATAGCTAAATATTTATTGTTGAATGAATGTACATTTTTGTATGTTTTAGAGGCAGACCTCTCGGCATATCCTAAACATACCCAGTTACCTATTTATACGTAACTCTGATAATATATAATGAGTAACGGTTATAACATGAAAATTTAGTTAGTCCCTTTGTGCTCGCTATAACCAAGATCGATTGTATCTAAAAAGATATATTGTTATGCAAAACCCACAATTCTAAATTCATTTCGCCTAAATATTATTTTTTAGAATTAGTTTTCATTACTTAATTCATAAAGCAAATATACTAGTTGAAATTTTCTTATCATAACCTGATACTACTAATATTTAAAAAAATACAAAATTATTAGTTTCATTGTACTTATTATTTTTTCTTTTTTATTTTTTAGCAATATTCCTATCCTAATCAAAAGTGCAGTTTATGCATGTGAATTAAAAGTACATATTTTATAACAAATGAATATCTCAATTGAGACGAAGTTAGAATGTTATAAGAGAACCGGGATATTGATACAAAAAATATCATTTACTCCCAGCAGGACTAACAATCCAATGTTTGCATATATTGGTGGTAATTCTGAAACGATAAACAACGATTGACTTTTGACATTATCACAATACGAAATGGCTGCAATCGTCATTACGGAATGATGGTTATTCTGAACGCAGATCATTGGATTGGTCTATTGAAAAGCTTATTGTAATCATAACAAGCAGTCAAAGCGTGTCGTTTAAATTACAGTTTGATGTTTTGTTCGATTAAATATTGAGACTTTCAGTTAAAATGAAACAAGAATATTCAGCTTTGGCTTTAGTTGAATATTTAGAGGAAACCGACGGAATATTTCCAATGATTTAAAGATTAAATACCTTAATTTTAACTTTTTTGTTGGGATGCATCATCACATTTTGTGTCGTCAACATTTTGGATTTTTTGTATGTATTGTTATTGAATATTCATACTCGATATTTGATGATTCAAATACAAAAAAGATTCATGTGTTTAAACAAAATATATTAACAACCGTAAATTTCAAGCGAAGATTTATACCTACGTACGTATAACCTAAGAAACTAACCGTGCATTTTTTCCTTTTAAATATGCATACTTATGTTGTTCAGGGTGTTGAGTTATAACAGAATAATCTGAAAATAGTTACAATTGCTTTTGACCATAGACAATACAATAGCATGTTCAGAATAATCAAAATGTTGTGTACTATTGGATGACAATTGATTTGGCAAACAATTACAGCTATTGTAATTGGATTCATTCCAATACAATTGTAGAAATTTTAAAATTACCATCGTTATACGCAATCATAAAAAACATTTGATCTATACATTTTTTAAATGAGCTATATATGTATATACTTATTCCATATTAATCAATAATGGAAGAATTTATAGTTAATTTCATAGAATTATTTTTTTTGAAAAAAGAAAAACATGTTTTTCTATTTATGATCTATTTTTCTCAAAATGTATTTTTTTGCAGACAGTGTATTTTTGCTTAGGATGGCAGAATGTTTTCATACTGATACACTAGTGACTAGATTATAAGTACCTACCTAATTATTAAAACATTGATTTATTATTTTACTTAGAAAAATATTTAGTTTCAATACATGTAGATTTTTTAAAAGATTTTTTTTTTGTGCATGCAATTCAAATAAATGTATAATTAAATATATGTTTGTTGACTCTCTTGTAGGTTTATGTAAAATTTATTTTAGATTTTTATATAAAAGATTTTCAAGAACCAAAAACGTTGAACCAACGTGAAATATATGTAAAATGTGAATTTATGTAGTGCGTGCGTGCGTCCAATACCAAATTGAATGCGTGGCAAAAATATATTTTGCTTTTATAATAAACCTATTTACAATAATTATTGCCATGTAATAAAATATATATTTTATGTTGCTTGTTGTCTATGAATATTTTATTGTCATAATTTATTACAATTTTATATTTATATTTAATATAATATTAGTACATATTAAAGAATTTAATTAAATTAATATATTTCAATTATACACTTAGATAAAATAAATATTTGATTTTTTAAGATTAGAGGCGAGATTTAGGAAAAAATACCCCTTTTGATTATATCCATGAATTATTAATTGAATGACTGTCGAATATCGCTTTTTTATAGATAATTAAAAACTATATGTATTACCTAAAACATATTTATTAGATAATGATTGGTTTTTTGAGTTTTAGGACAGATAATTGTGAAAGCATTAAGTCCTGTAAATATGATATAAATTGTATTGAAACAAAATTAATATTTTAGTGTCCCCGAATGTGGACTTTTAAGAAATGCTGTGATGTGTAATAAAATTTATTGAAAGTCTCAAATCAAAATGTTGTAATCTTCTTAAGATTAAATTTTAATTATATCTAGTATTTCAAACAATGTCTGTAGGTTAATCTTTCAATATTTCTATTACATCTTGTCGATAATTTAACATATGCCACACTAAACCATTGTTCCTCATCTCATTGGTTCATATTTATCTGGAATAAGGTAAACAATGGAAACTTGGTATTAAACATGTGCAAATTGAAGATAATTTTCTGTTAAATATAAAATTATGTTGGTATGTTTCAAAATCCAAAAGATGTTTTTTTATTTTCATATTACAAGACTTGAATTTTGTTTCATATTGATTACAAAATATTTTAAATTAATCATAAATTTATGTAAACAATAAGGGTACTTACTAAAATGATTTATATAAATTTGCAATACCCTACTTTTCATATTTATAGTTTTTTTTTTCATTTTTAAATACTTTATATATATTTTTCATAAGTTTACCATATAAAAGAAAATTGTGTTTAAAAAATGAACCAATAAGCCATGAGGAGAAATCTTTCCTGTGGTGAATGTATGACATATTTTGGTCTACAATATTGCCATGATTAAAAAAAATGATGTACTTAGTGAAATATCAAAAAAATTATCCATAAACAAATTTATAAAAATATTAGATTTCTTCTCAAGAGTGTGTGAAAATTTCTAAATTCAAATTTGTAATCTATTGGCTTTTGTCTATCGTAGCAAAATGAATACAAAAAATTAATGTTATATAAATAATGGTAATCCACATCGTGCAGATCATATCAAACGGATTCATGGTAATCGGATAGCCGACACAACTGTCATTCGGATTCATCAACAATTTTCAATGGCGTTAAAACTTTACCATAGAAAATGCACGTACGAAAATGAGGAGAGTGCGTTCAATAATTAGCGATGCAATTAACATCGGCACACATTGGGTTTTTGCCATTCTGGGCAATGGTTCGATGCTTGCAGTCCGTACGGTGCCGATCAGTGAACATACTTGTATGAATTCCTATACAAAGAATACTTAAATCCGTTTGATGCGATGGGTCCGATCTGTAAGATGGGGACATGCGGACGCTAGCCTTAATATAATAAAATTTCCTATTTTGTGTCATTCCAAACACATTAACAACTAATACCTAAATATATTTAAACCATGTATGAAATATATGTTTGACTCTGAAAAAATTGTCAACCGCATATTTTCCACAGTGAAATAATTAAATAATAACTGAAATAATTTACCAACCTAATTGTGTTGTACATAGATAAACCAGAGAACCTGTATTGAATTTTTGGTTTATTTTTGCTTCAATGGGCATTTAAGGTCCTCGAGCCTTATATGTTGAAAAATACTTCCTTTTCATTTCTTTTCTTTAAAGTCATTGTTTTTTTGCATTGTGTTCATAACAAATTAATGATTCAACATAATTTTTATACATTTTTCTCGCTGAAGAATAAATGGCTAGTTTTTTTGTGTTATTTATTTTATGATGTCCATAAGGAACATATCACAAAACTATACGAGAAAAACAACTTTTTATTTATTAATATTAATAAAGATTTTTGTTATTTTACTATACAAATTATTTTTACAATCAGTAGGTCACAAGTTGCAGAGAAACAAAATCAACATCTCTTGCAATTCTTGCTGGAAATGTTGGTCGTTGAAAAAATCACATTTAACAATAAGCTCGTAGGTTGCAAGAAATCATTTAATTATTTGAAATAAGAAGCTCCATGAAGTGTCAAATCCAGACATTAAGTTTTATTGGTATACACTGCTCTCAGTAGATGGCATTAGCGTATCTACATTATTTTCAAATTTATCCTATGAAAATTTGTTTTGATTAAATCCTATTCATAGAACACACTAACTATAGAACGCAAGCCATCATACATTGAATTGTACTAACTTCTGAACCAACTTGAAGTTGGTTACATATCATAAAAATACTGCCATCTATTGAACCGTACAAAATCTCTTTAAGAGGCGGGGCTAGCCCTATAGGGGCGGGGCTAAATTCGACTTTATTTATTTATTTATTCGAATATTGCCTCCTTGCAGTTATTTCTTATAATGGTTGAAATTGTATAATAATATTATACAATTTCATTATGCTTATATTATTCAACCATTATGAGAAACACTGCAAGAGGGAAGCAAAATTCACATACAAAAATTCTTAGGTTAAAAAGAAAAGACAATTGTAATGAACAATGGTGTTTATTATAATGAATTACTCGACATTTATATAAAATGATATAATATGAAATATAAATGCTAAATCATACCACAATATCATATTGTCTTATTTAAATGAAATTTGCTAAAATCTTTGCTGAAAAGATGAAGATTTCCACACGCGGAAATCCACTTTATCAATCTACAACGATCTCGTATAGGCGGAAAACAAAATTGCCGTTGTATTGATTCCTTCGAACCACATGAAGTGCATTTTAAAATATTCAAGTCGTTTACAAAGCTTTTAAATATGAAATGCGTAATAAGAAATAATAGTTTTTGACCATGTTTCATGGAAAACACAATGACAGAACACATCACAACACGTGAAGATATATTATTGCCAGAATAAAACATATTTCCAACATCATTTTCAGTTATTTCAGTAAATAAATTCATCTCAATATTTTTAGCAAACGCGACATATGCTAAAATAAGAAATAACAATTATATTAATAAATGAAGTAGTTAAAATTTATTCGCTCATGAAAAAATATACTTGAAATATTAATTCCGAAGTGATGTTTTTTTTTACTTATGGCAACATTTTCTCATTTCTAAACAGAGACATCTTTTGAACTGTATAAAAGCTTTCTGATATTATAATACACACATACATACACACACACATACCATCACCACAGAATTGGACCGATTTCAATGTATGGAGGCTGGTATCCTATTGCAAAAGTCATCAAATACTTTGTAATTCATGTGTTGAATGGTTTAAAATTTACTTCTGTACATTTAAATAAATTTTCAAATCTTTGAACATACTTACATGCATACAAAATATGAATAAATCAATTGAATTGATTGTTTCTTTTAACTCATTTTAAATAACAATTTATATTTTTTGAATATATCACTCATTTTTATTGTTTTGTGAACATGAAAAATATTAATTTCTTTGATATATTCAATGCTCATATTTTTATGTGTCTCGGATATAAATTGAAATTATTTTTTCAATGACCAATTAATATTATTAGTCGCTAGATGTTTACTTGATAATTTCTTGACAATTTGTACCATTGTTGCAAAATTCCAATCTATATTTGGCATTATAATTAATTCATAATTTTGACATTTCATTGAAATGAAATAGGTATGTCAATTGAATCCTTACTTTGCAAATTTTTTACACATAAAAATGTTTTTTTAATTATTGAGGTAAAGTTAAATATCATTCTATTTGTCTGATACAACCAAAGTATTCATTTTTTTCTTATAGTTTTACTTTTGAATACATATATACGGAAATATTTACATTTACTTCACACAATTTTATTCCATATGATTTTCTTAAACATTATTTATTAAATCAATTATAGATTTAAATAGGTAATATTATAGTCCTATGAAATTTAAATGCATGTTCATCAAAGTAGAAAATTAATAATAATTGGATGACTTCACCTAGTTTTCTCAAAGAGAATATTAATATTTTTAATCTTTACCATTTTTTATTTTTTTCCTTACTACCATTTTAAAAATATAGTTTTTGATTATTATATTTTTAAATAAAACATTGTGATGTGATTTAGTTTTCCAATTTTAAGTAAAAAAAAAATGTTTTGATAATTTTTAATTCTATATAGTGTAAGATAATTGCATTGTGTTCACAGATGCATAAAATATATTGACATCTTATCATAATTATTATATTTTTGGTTGTATGTCACATATACCTTGTAAGTATGAGAATATTTGGTTGTATGTCACCTATACTTTGTTATTATGAAAGAATATTTGGTTGCATGTCACCTATACCTTGTAAGTATGAAAGAATATTTGAATGTATTTCACCATACCTTGTAAGTATGAAATAATATTTGGTTGTATGTCACCTATACCTTGTAAGTATGAAATAATATTTGAATGTATTTCACCATACCTTGTAAGTATGAAATAATATTTGGTTGTATGTCACCTATACCTTGTAAGTATGAAATAATATTTGAATGTATTTCACCATACCTTGTAAGTATGAAATAATATTTGGTTGTATGTCACCTATACCTTGTAAGTATGAAATAATATTTGGTTGTATGTCACCTATACCTTGTAAGTATGAAATAATATTTGAATGTATTTCACCATACCTTGTAAGTATGAAATAATATTTGGTTGTATGTCACCTATACCTTGTAAGTATGAAATAATATTTGAATGTATTTCACCATACCTTGTAAGTATGAAATAATATTTGGTTGTATGTCACCTATACCTTGTAAGTATGAAAGAATATTTGAATGTATTTCACCATACCTTGTAAGTATGAAATAATATTTGGTTGTATGTCACCTATACCTTGTAAGTATGAAAGAATATTTGAATGTATTTCACCATACCTTGTAAGTATGAAATAATATTTGGTTGTATGTCACCTATACCTTGTAAGTATGAAATAATATTTGAATGTATTTCACCATACCTTGTAAGTATGAAATAATATTTGGTTGTATGTCACCTATACCTTGTAAGTATGAAAGAATATTTGAATGTATTTCACCATACCTTGTAAGTATGAAATAATATTTGGTTGTATGTCACCTATACCTTGTAAGTATGAAATAATATTTGAATGTATTTCACCATACCTTGTAAGTATGAAATAATATTTGGTTGTATGTCACCTATACCTTGTAAGTATGAAATAATATTTGAATGTATTTCACCATACCTTGTAAGTATGAAATAATATTTGGTTGTATGTCACCTATACCTTGTAAGTATGAAAGAATATTTGAATGTATTTCACCATACCTTGTAAGTATGAAATAATATTTGGTTGTATGTCACCTATACCTTGTAAGTATGAAAGAATATTTGAATGTATTTCACCATACCTTGTAAGTATGAAATAATATTTGGTTGTATGTCACCTATACCTTGTAAGTATGAAATAATATTTGAATGTATTTCACCATACCTTGTAAGTATGAAATAATATTTGGTTGTATGTCACCTATACCTTGTAAGTATGAAATAATATTTGAATGTATTTCACCATACCTTGTAAGTATGAAATAATATTTGGTTGTATGTCACCTATACCTTGTAAGTATGAAATAATATTTGAATGTATTTCACCATACCTTGTAAGTATGAAATAATATTTGGTTGTATGTCACCTATACCTTGTAAGTATGAAATAATATTTGAATGTATTTCACCATGCCTTGTAAGTATGAAAGAATATTTGGTTGTATGTCACCTATATTTTGTTAATATTTGGTTGTATGTCACCAATACCTCGTAAGTATGAAAGAATATTTGAATGTATTTCACGATACCTTGTAAGTATGAAAGAATATTTGGTTGTATGTCACCTATATTTTGTTAATATTTGGTTGTATGTCACCAATACCTCGTAAGTATGAAAGAATATTTGAATGTATTTCACCATACCTTGTAAGTATGAAAGAATATTTGGTTGTATGTCACCTATATTTTGTTAATATTTGGTTGTATGTCACCAATACCTCGTAAGTATGAAAGAATATTTGAATGTATTTCACCATACCTTGTAAGTATAAAATCATATTTGGTTGTATGTCACCTATACCTTGTTATTATGAAAGAATATTTGGTTGTATGTCACCTATACCTTTTTATTAAGAAATAATATCTGGTTGTATGTCACCTATACCTTGTAAGTATGATCGAATATTTGTTTATTATGTCACTTATACCTTGTAAGTATGAATGAATATTTGGTATGTCATGTCATCTACACCTTTTGAGTATGAAATAACATTTATTTGTATGTCACCTATACCTTTTAAGTATGAAACATTTTTTATATACATTATAACAAATCAGCCTTGGTAATTATGTAAAATAATATTTATTACTTTAGAATGATGTATTATGCAATTTAAGTAAACGTGCAATGTATGTAAAATGATGTATTTGTATTATACCTATAATGAATTGTCTACAATGACGCGTATGTAAGCTAAAATTGTACCAGACTGCTGATAATTTCTTGCGACTATCCTTGAAGAAAGAAACATGAAATTAATAATATCATGTATAAGAATTCCAACCAACTATCTAAGTATATATTTAAACTAATTTTTTGATTAAATGAAATCCTAATTATGGTTGCAACTATTTGTAAATAAAGAAAAAGTACTTTTTATCAATCAATATGTTTTGTGTTTCATTCAATTACCTTCTCCTCCAAATATCAGTAGGTAGTTAATGTTCATTATGTTAGATGGGTGGGGGCAGAGTGGTTGGCGCGCTGTATTAGTAATCCAGTGGTCGCGAGTTTGAATCCTGCCACAACCAATATCGTTCACCTATAACACAAGCATATGCTTAATTTAGGGAATGTATGAGGATGTATATGTACTCATTTTAAAAAAACAATAAATAATAAATCTTTTGGGGAAATTTTCTTATAACTGCATTTTATAAAAATCTCAATGGTATAACAAAATCATATTATGCATGGGGGTATAATAGACATATTATGTCATTTCTTACATAAAATAGTGCTTATGTCATGGTTTATGTAATAATTTCACTATAGTAATCCTTTCCATATGGTGGATTATATCATTTACTTTTTTATTTCAGAGTCACCACACGGTGGATTATATCATTTACTTTTTTCATTTCAGAGTCACCACACGGTGGATTATATCATTTACTTTTTTCATTTCAGAGTCACCACACGGTGGATTATATCATTTACTTTTTTCATTTCAGAGTCACCACACGGTGGATTATATCATTTACTTTTTTCATTTCAGAGTCACCACACGGTGGATTATATCATTTACTTTTTTCATTTCAGAGTCACCACACGGTGGATTATATCATTTACTTTTTTATTTCAGAGTCACCACAGGGTGGATTATATCATTTACTTTTTTTATTTCAGAGTCACCACATGGTGGATAACATAATTTACTTTTCATCTTTCTCTCACAGATTCATTTTTATTTTATCCTAGATTGGAAGATAAGTGGACTTGGAGACATTTTAGGACAATGAGAGGTGCGGAATGACTATAGCTGAGGTGCAGGGATAATATATAAAGATTTGCTGGCACGTCCTGGATGCATACTGCACAGGACAGGTCGACATGGAGTCAAATGAAAAAGTCCTTCGTGGACGGGAATAGGATGAAGAGAAGAAGAATCCTTTTACAAGGATATCAATAAAATCTAAAAAGTACATGAATATCATTTTCATATTTTGATTCTGTTTTTTGTACAAATGTTTTAAAATATTCGAAGTTGCAACTAAATTCTGGATTTAAGATTGTTTAATCAATTCAAAACTTACCTATTTGTTTAATAGAATGATGTATTTTTTTTTTGTTTCTTGCCGTTCACCAACGTTTGTAGTGTTCTTCCGCATGTAACAAGTTTAATTATATTATAGATCTATATTAGATCTTCAAATTATGTACTTTGAGGAAATTTGATAAAAATTTCAATGTGATGGGGTTCATATGTATTTACGTTCACGTTAACTGGAGTGGACTATATGGACTCATTTTGAAATAAAGACCATTTGTATTATATGATGGGTCGGTGGCAGAGCGGTTAGCGCGCTGGGCTAGTAATCCAGTGGTCGCGAGTTCGAATCCTGCCTCGACCGATTTCGTTCACCTAAGCACAAGCACATATTTGCTCATTTTAGGGAACGTAGGAAGATGTATATATACTTGTTTAACAAGGACATATTCATTTTTTTAAAAAAAAAAAATTAGAGCAGCTAAAAAGGACATGGTTCAAATCCTCCTTCTCTCCATCACCACAACCCGTGAATGATGTACTGATGAATCAATCTTTTTTATGGCAATTCTGCCCTTCATTCTGATTCTTCCAGCCTATACATCTTTATTGTTCATCCACTTTCTAACCATTGATTAACCACATTAACCATCATCAAGAATTTACTTTTCATCTTCTTTGATTTTGGATGTTGCACATACTTTGAAAATAGCTTATTTACTATCGCCATCTATTTAGAGGCAATGTAAACTTTAATTTTTATATCCTTCTATTGCAGGCCCTAGATGTCACTGCTGCGAATATTTTATACTTTTCTGTATTTTTCCTTAAATGAATGAAATGTTCAATAGTTTGTAAACTCTTTTTATCTCATTTTTTAATTTATAAATACCTATAATATATTATAATCATCATTATGATATACATTTTCTGTAAAAAAATGGGGAGACTTGGATCTTCTTCAATATGTTTCTTATAAAAATGAAAAGACAAATTTCAATGAATCATTTATATTTGATAAACCTTTTGGTTGACTTTGACAACATCAATATTTTAACATACACATTTGACAAATACACAGACCCTTAAATATTAGGAATTTCCTTACAATATAATCTTTGGCCATAACTAGCTTCATGACAATTAGAAAAACTATTGCACTTTGATATAACATGAAAATATGATAATACAATTACAAATACATACATAGCTGTCTATAGAAAGAGATCAATACTTTATTCAAAATTTATTTTTACTCAAAAATGGTACGTGTATATTTGAAATATTATTCAATCCAAATAGGTACATATTATATTCTTTGGAAAATACACGATAATCATAATTATGACATTTATAGTTACATCAAATATATTTCTACAAAGCAAAGTATAAAGGATAGTCAATATTTTATGTTTTGTGTTTTTTTAAACATATTTTAAATGATACTATTCAATAATTTATAAACAAATGAAACTAAAATATACCAATCTCAAAACATGAATTTTATTTTTCTATACAATATAATGAATCAATATGCTACACTCTACATTATTATTTTTTATGTTTTAAGCTCAAATTATTAATGATTTAGTCAATTGAATAATGTTATAAAAGTTATTTTTGATGATTTAAAAAAATTCAACACAAATATTGTTAATCTACTTTTAATTGTAACTAATGTTAACTGGATCTGCATTCAAATTTATTAAGCAATACACAAATCACATAAAAGTTTAAATACAAATAATGTTCACAATAAATCTATTATTTATTTGGAATGCATTTAAAACAAGATAAAAGTATGAGACACTTATATTGTACTTTGTCCAAAATAACACCAAAAACTATGTAAACAAACTAATTCTCGTATAAATTCCAAGATAAGTGATCCTTGTGCAATCTAAGGCTGGGTTGTACAATCATTTTTATAATATGCACATAATTTTCTTTATATAATCTAGATTTATGTACAGCAAAAATTTTTTGTTTAAAACAGAATGAATGAAAACTTGTTTAAAATTAATGAATGAATGAAAACTTTGTCAATGCTTAACTTTTCACTGCATTATAATTTACATCTTGAAATTAAAATAGAATAAACATTATTTCTCAAAGGATTGTGTTTTACCTATTGTTAATGCTGAAAATGTCCAAATGCAGTTTTACATAGTATTTCATTGTTGGTACATATTTTTTTCATTTACTGGAAATTTTAATTTTGAGATTTGGATAGATTGATTCGTAAAGTAGAAATGATCCATTGTCTATGGAAATACTAATTTTAAATTTATAAAAATATTTGTTTGTTTACATTTTTTTAAGTCATTTAAAGAACTCTACTCTTTGTTAATTTTTAGTCATGCTGCCGACCTTTGTATTCTATAATAATAAAATACTACATTAAATATAACTAATATTAAATACGTTCATATAAATAATTAATATTAATAGAACATTCGATACACATGACTTAGACAGCACACTTCAAATATTAAATACGGTCCCTTATTAATTAAAGAAACACAATAAGTACCTATATTTAATTATTGTTTACAATTAAATATGTTAACTTTTAATGTATTGAAAAACAATTTGTTTTGATTGTACATTCAATTAACTTTAAGGCCCGAATTTGTAAAACGTTCTTAGCCTTTTCTCAGTGCTTGTATGACAAATTCTAAATATTTTGGTGTGATAAGCACTGAGAGTGGTTTATAAATATGGCAGTTAGAGTCTGTTTTATACCTTCATGGAAAGGGCGTCGCCAAGGGGAGGCAGGGGGGGGGGCAGCTGCCCCCCCTAGAGATTAAAAAAAATTTAACAATTCATATTTTTCTCATACTCCATAATATAGGGTATACGGAGAATAGCCTATGAATGGGTTGAATTGCCCCCCCCCCCCCCCTGAGCCTTGGGCTGGTGACGCCCTTGCTTCATGGTCTGGATAATGTCCTCATGGTAAAAACTATGTATCAACAAAGTTAATAAAAGTGTACAATCAAAACATAGTGGTTTTATTAATTGAAAATGGAATTCTACGAAATAAATAATCATGCAATATTTAATTCTTCATTTTATAAACATTTATTTGTTGTTGAATTCATAATTATTAATAGTTATATTTGGTAGAATTACATTATACATTTAAATATATTTAAATAAACAATATGTTTTTGATTCTACATACAATATAATTAGCTGATGCACTTTTTTTCACATCAGCTGATGCTAATTTTAATTATTTTCTTAAAAAATCAGGCATAAAGTTAATTTATTTCCAAAAATTGCAGTTTTCTTTCATATTAAAATAAACAATTACGTTTTAATAATTTTATGACTTTTAATTTAGAAAGTAATTTAATATAAGCTCGAAAGCGAAAACAACATGTGCCGTAAACCCCGCCCCAACTGTAATCGTGTCCCAACTCGAATATCAGCATCGATCAATATGAATACTGATATTCACAACAATCCTAGTACATGTATAAATGGAGGGTGGTACTTACAGGAGTTATAGAAATAAAATAATTTACATATGTAGAATCAAAAACATATTCTTTTAAATAAAATATAATATATATTGTTTTTTCTTTTAAATAAGGGATGAAAATTTTATTTTACTAACTAATTAAATTGAGGTTTTTTTTGAAAATATATATCTAAATATTATTTGGTTATCAATAAAGAAACATAATTACCACAAATCTTGGAAATATAATTTGAATTATTTTTTCTCTACAGACATTATCGACAAGTTTTAAATAAATAAAACATTGGTAAGTAAGGTAGGTACCTACCTGCAAAATTTTTAAATTTTCATGGTAACTATCAAGTACATAAAAAAGGAAATAAATAAATACATAGCTCCATTATTATATATATTAGAAATTTACAGATTACATATTTTTAATACCTAACATTGATTTAGTTGATATTTCTTTATTAATATTTACAGATGTTTTCAAATAATTATTTAAATATGTTGAAATATGTACCATCACGCTAGATCCCCATTAGGGTGGTACGCAGATAGAAGCACCACGTTTTACTGTCTTTTCAAATGGTCTTCACTTCACTCACAATTATGCATTATCTCATACAAATATTTCCACACCTTATATTTCTGTCTTTTAAAAAATATCCTTCACATAACATGCCAGCAATTTATATCTATAAACAACGAAGTTTGTTTTTCATTCTTTCAATTTGCTGAAATGAACTCGATAGTATTTTCATTCTGGTACTAATGTCCTTTTTTATCTATAATTCCTTTCTTATATCAACATTTAACAACATTTATTTTTTTCATTCCTTTTCTTTATTTCAACATTTATTTCTTTCTTATATATTCCTTTAATAATTAAAACATGTTCTGCATTTTTTTCTACTTTCATACCTCTTCTGCAATGTCAAATTTTCACTTACATACATACTTCAAAGCCAGCACTACAATTACATATTATTATATGCAAAGTATCAACATAATTATTGTTTAAATTTTACAGTGAAAATTTATTTTGTACTCCATCATATTTTTTACATGCTTCATTATTATTATAAATATCATTTCATAACCTAAAAGTAATGTAGTAAAATGGTTTTGATTGTTTTAATTATTTGTTGATTTAAATTTTAATTTATTTGCACTTTTATGTTATTAGAATTTGCAGATGAATTATTTTTTTTTAATACAGAAAATAATAGCTAAAATAGTCTTATTATTATAAATAATAAATAGATCTAAATTCTTAATGGACAAATAAAACTTTATTTACACATTTTATTTACATTTTGTACATAGCAAATAATTAAAAAACAAAAACAAATAATACTTTGGTTGTATGCTAAAAATAACATTAAACAGTAACCATAAAAATAACAGTAGGTAAATAGTCAGTGACATGTCATCTTGATATGAAAATAACATAAAACAGTAAACGTGATATTAATGTAAAAATAACATTGAACATTAAATTTCATCATCATATTAAAAATAACAAAAAAATGTTATCTTCATATAAAAATTATTATTTAAAAGTCATCTACATATAAAAATAACACTAACCGGTAAATGTCATCTTCGTATTATAAAAATAACACTAACCGGTAAATGTCATCTTTATATAAAAAAATAACACTAACCGGTAAATGTCATCTTTATATAAAAATAACACTAAACGGTAAATGTCATCTTCATATAAAAATAACACTAACCGGTAAATGTTATCTTCATGTAAAAATAACACTAACCGGTAAATGCCATCTTCATATAAAAATAACACTAACCGGTAAATGTCATCTTCGTATTATAAAAATAACACTTACCGGTAAATGTCATATTCATATAAAAATAACACTATCCGGTAAATGTCATCTTCATATAAAAATAAAACTAACCGGGTAATGTCATCTTCATATAAAAATAACACTAACCGGTAAATGTCATCTTCGTATAAAAATAACACTAACCGGTAAATGTCATCTTCATATAAAAATAAAACTAACCGGTAAATGTCATCTTCATATAAAAATAACACTAACCGGTAAATGTCATCTTCGTATAAAAATAACACTAACCGGTAAATGTCATCTTCATATAAAAATAACACTAACCGGTAAATGTCATCTTCGTATTATAAAAATAACACTAACCGGTAAATGCCATCTTCATATAAAACTAACACTAACCGGTAAATGTCATCTTCATATAAAAATAAAACTAACCGGTAAATGTCATCTTCATATAAAAATAACACTAACCGGTAAATGTCATCTTCATATAAAAATAACACTAACCGGTAAGTGTCATCTTCATATAAAACTAAAACTAACCGGTAAATGTCATCTTCATATAAAAATAAAACTAACCGGTAAATGTCATCTTCATATAAAAATAACACTAACCGGTAAATGTCATCTTCATATAAAAATAACACTAACCGGTAAATGTCATCTTCATATAAAAATAACACT
Organism: Molanna angustata; assembly: GCA_963576475.1. Classification (NCBI taxonomy): domain Eukaryota; kingdom Metazoa; phylum Arthropoda; class Insecta; order Trichoptera; family Molannidae; genus Molanna; species Molanna angustata. The sequence goes on from OY754968.1 coordinate 573,240, forward strand.
AACCGGTAAATGTCATCTTCATATAAAAAATAACAGCAAAAGTTATCTTCATAATATAAATATTGTTATTAAAAAGTCATCTACATATAAAAATAACACTAACCGGTAAATGTCATCTTTGCATAAAAATTACACATAATGTAGGTACAATTGAATTCTAAAGGGAAAGAAACCTTAAGATTTTAAAACACTGACAATAAATGACATACTTATGTACCTACTCATTTTCATTTTATGTGACCGAATACTACAAAACTCTAATGTATCTTTCCATCATAGAAAGGGTTGATCGATATAATATAACAGCTAGTAAAAGGAATCTAAATATAAAAGTAATTTTCGTAATCTGCGTGAGGATTGAGTTTTTTACGCGGTGCGGCCAGCGGTGGTAGTCTCGAGAGAGAAGGAGAGGGGGTAGGAGGCAAGGACTTTCTCAAACTTTGTTTCGCAGAAGCCGCCGCTTCGAAACTAGTGGCGATGGGTGACTGGTTGGGTGTGCTGGTCACGAGTTCGTCACTCTCGATACTGCTGAGGCTCACCGTGTCCATACTTTTGTTGCATACCTTGTTTGTGGTGCAGTAACTGCTGATGCTGGGATACTTGTAGACGGGACTGTAGTAGCCGATCTGATGGCAGCTCTTGCTGGATATCATGCTGGAATTGCCAAAGGTCTTCACTTTGTCGCCGGTGCATGTCTTGCACATGCAGAATGCCGTCTTGTCGCATTCGCAGCTGTGAGATTTCTCCGTGACGAGCGGTTTGAGTCCCTCACACTTGAAGTTGACATAGTTGCCCCATTTCTCGCCGTTTTCTTCCAAGATGCTGTCGATGCTCTTGTTCCTAGGCTGGTGATACACGACAGAGTCGGATTTGTTGAGGCCGCACTCGGAGCTTGACTTCTTGTCGTTGATGGGCGTCGACAGCGAGAGGCTCGACAAAGACTGTATCGTCTGTTGCATGGTGGAATAGAATGGAAGCTGTTTCGTCGGCGACTGCAATTCTTGAGACCATAGCATCTGAAACAATTTTTTTGGTAAGTATTACAAATTACAACAAGGCGCTATAGCAGCTAGCAAAAGATGAAGATGCTGGCGTACAACAGAGATGGTATGTGGAGAGATGGAGAGCTTGGCGCAAACCAATCGTAGGATAACAATCCAGAAGAGAATAATTAGAAAATGTAGGCATTTAATTTCTGGTCGCGTAATACGAGCGATAAAATAAATGCACCTATTCATTCTATAAAATGTAGAAATTTAATCTCTAGTTGCGTAATACGAGCTAAAAAATAAATATACCTACGTATTCATCCTAAAATTTAAAATGGAGACATTTTATTTGTAGTAATATATACGAGCATTTTATATTTAGTCATTTAGACATTTTATACGAGCGAAAAATAAACGTAGGATTTTCGCCAAACACCTTGAACGAGCTTCCGGTTGCGCAGAGCGGAAATTTGTGTCTTTTTGCTTCGTTGGTTCACGTGCAAATCGTCCCCCTTTCTCGGGACGATTATTTATTTATCTATTTCTTCATTAGAAAACCAACAGTTTTTTTAAGTTAAAGATGTTTGGCTACAACTCTACCTATTCATCCTAGAAAATAATCAATAGCACGTTTGACTGTCCAGCACTCGTTAGCTCAATTAACATACATTTTTTTTTTATTTTTTTTATTTTTTATTTTTTCAAATTGAAGCTAACAATGTACAAAGAATAGTATATATGTATAAAAATATCAAATATAACAATTATCATCTCCGTACATCAATTATTAGCTTACAATACTATCATGATTTATTACAAAATACAAGATACAAAATCATATGTGTGTGTGAGGGTGTATATGTGTGAAGGTGTGTGTGTGTATGTGTAAGTGTACATATATGTGTATGTGCATGCGTGCTGTGCGTTAGTGATAATCTTATGAAATTCCTGTTTTTAATTTTTGAGCGAGTTTATGTTTTGTATCACTGAATAGGTCTATGTCAAGGGACTTCTCATATTTTATGTATGTGTTTATAATTCTGTTTATAGTTGAGTTTTTCGCGGCATTAGTTTTGTATAATTTAGGTCGGAAGAGAGTTGTGTGTCTGGAGCGTCTCAATGGTACGTTAAAGTCAATACTCGACAAAAGTTCCGGGCAGTCAATAATATTGTTCAATATGTTGTACAGAAATTGTATATCTTGGCATTTGCGTCTTGATTCTAGTGACGGTGGAATAGGTGCAACAATACTTCGATATGCCAATCTCTTCAAATATTTACGCTGTATTTTTTCTATATTATTAATGTGCACTCGATATTGCGGGTTCCAAATAACAGAGCCAAACTCCAGTGTACTTCTGACTAGTGAATTAAATAATATTTTAAATGTTTGTGGATTTTTGAAATCTTTACTTATCCTAAAAATAAAACCTAATTTTTTATAACCTGCTGTTGTAATTTTATCTATATGTTGTCTGTAATTTAATTTGCTGTCCAAGAATAATCCCAAATCCCGACACAAAGATTTCTTTACTATGTGTTCATCATTTAATGTGTAATCGAAAGTGTGTTTATTAATTTTTCTAGTGTAAGAAATTGAGAAACATTTAGAGGTGTTCAGTTTTAATAAATTTAATCTACAATAAGCTGCAAGTCGATCCAAATCTTCTTGAAGTTTTGCACAGTCAGATATAGTTTTCACACAATTGTAAATTTTCATGTCGTCTGCAAAGAGTGAATAATTAGAGTATTTAAAACAATTTCCAATGTCGTTGACATATACATTAAACAGTAGTGGTCCCAAGTGGGATCCTTGAGGAACTCCAGAACATATATGTGTTATATTTTCAGATGCATAACCCTTTACCACCGTAAGTTGAGTGCGATTAGAAATATAAGATTGAATCCATCTATGAAGATCTCCATGTATGCCAATTTGTAAAAGTTTTGTTATTAGTACATCATGGTTAACACGATCAAACGCTTTTGAATAATCAGTGTAAATTGTATCAATTTGATGTCCTTTATCCATATTATCATTGAGATAATGAGTGAAAACAGCGAGGTTAGATATCACTGAGCGCTTTTTCATAAAACCGTGTTGCTTTTGTGTGATCAATGAAGAAATGCAGGGATAGAGTTGGTCATAGACGATCTTTTCTAATATTTTGCTCAAAATTGGTAACTTTGATACGGGCCTATAATTTTCTACATTATGTTTGTCACCAGATTTGTAAATCGGAGATATTAATGCTGTTTTCCATCTCGCGGGGAAAATACCTTGTTTGAGTGATTTGTTAAACAAATCGAAAACCGGTGTCACCAGCATGTTGGCGCATTTTTTAATAAATATTCCAGGTATTCCATCAATACCTGCGCCTTTCCTGGGGTCTGTTTTACTAAGATAAATTAATGTTACGTTTTTGTCAATGTTTATTGGAAATTTTGATTGATCAGTTGTACTATGACCGCTGGTATGTGTTACTGTAGATAAGTCGAAAACTGTGGCGAAATATTTCGAAAACAGGTTGGCAGTTTCAACTGGATTTTCTGAACTATTTGTTTGATATGTCATTGAGTCGGGTATAATCTGTGATTTACCTTGTGATTTTACATATGACCAAAAACTCTTGACATTATTTTGAATATCCGATTCTACAGAAGTGATATATCGTTTATATATCTCTTTAGCCATTTTTTTGTGCCTTTTTCTTAAGAGTTCATATGTGGCGCGGTCAAGGGGATTTTTATTTTTTTTCGATAATCTCAAGTAAAAAAGTTTTTCATTAGTTATTTTTATCAATGATGATGTATACCAATTGGGATAGTGACAACTTTTTATGACTCTACTTGGGATCAATGAATCTATAATAGGATTAATTATATTATAAAAATTTTCAACAGATGCGTTGATGCAAGAAGTATTTTGAACTGGACTCCAATCAGTTATTGAAAGAATTTCATTTATTGTATTATAATCTGCTTTATGGAACTGTTTTGTCGAGCGTGGTATAGAGGTTTTCATCGTAGAATCCGCTAGAGTAATATCCAGCAGTAATGATCTATGATGAGGATCCTCACTAACAAGTGGCTCATCTGCAGCAGATACAGAGACTAATATGTTACTAAGTATGAGGTCTTATATGCGATTATGAGCATTGCGAATATTATTCATTTGTTTTAAGTTAGAGAAAGCAAGGGAATTTATCAATAATGTAGAGCATTGATCTATGTTGTCCATTATAACATCCGTTGTTTCCCAATTTATAAAGGGCATATTATAATCGCCAATAATCAAGAAACCATCATCAGGAAATTTCACTATCAAATCATTTATTCTATTAGTATGCTCGGAAACCAGATTTATTCGTTCTGCAGTTGTCAGTTTGGGGCCCGTTCCTGGGATATACGTGCAACATAAATGGACTTTTTTCAACCTTTTTAATGTAATCGTTATCCAAATATCTTCTGCCGATGTATACCAATCATTCTGTACAATAGTTTTGTATTGTTTTTTAATAGCTATTGCCACTCCACCCCCTCTGATTTTATTTTGAATATTTCTATTTCTCCTGTACACATTATAGCGTGTATCGAATATTTCACTGTCGGATATGCTATCAACAAGCCATGTTTCACATATAAATATTGCGTCATAATCGTTTGACAATACGTTAAAATAGAATTCTTCAGTTTTTGTTCTTAATCCGCGAGTATTTTGATAGTACACATGAATAGATTCAGCCATTATAATAGGTAGATATTAAGTTATCATTACTGATACTCAAAAAAAATACAATTATTAAACATAAATAATATCTATAGAAAAATGTTATGAATTGTGAAAAGTCCACTGGGCTCAGCTCTGTTGACTGACATAGGTAATTCGTACGCACTAGCAACGTAAGCGTAATATCCATTTTTAGACTTAAGTTACACTCAAATGAATAACAATCACCTATATCGAGATATCCAATGCAATTGGATCTATTATATGATAAGAATATTACATATGCATTCACATACTGATTGTTGTAACATGTTGGTCTAAGTGAGTCTTGTATGCGTATTGTGTAATTTGTGAGAATGTATGTATATTTCTGTGTGTATTGTGACACTGGTAAGTAGAATTTAAATAATAATATAAATGAGTATTTCATTGACGTTCGAGGTCCTCTAGTTGATCTACGCTGTAGATATGTATCGGTCTTGAGGTGGTGTCCTTCCGAATCATGATCTTTGAGTTTCTTATCCATAAAAAATTGTAGTTATTTTGTTTTTTGAATTCTTTGGCGGCTCTCAGTATGTGTTTCGATTTGAATGTTAGATGGTCGTTAATAAAAAAGCGAATCTTCTCTCCTGGTATATTGATCATGTTTGTGTCGATGCCTTTCTTCTTTTTGACTGCTGCCAACATTTCATCTTTTTTGTTCTTAGAGTCAAACTTAACAACAATATTGTTACTCTTCCGAGTCAAAATATTTCTGCTGCCGGCTGTTCTATATGTCTCGATTATATCTTTGTCACTAAGTGTACACCCCAACGATTTTCCAATATCCAAAACAACTCTTTTAATATTCTCTTGGTTTGATTCTGGCAGGCCGTGGATTTCTATATTATTTATCAGTGAACGTTGCTCAGACTCTAATAGTTCTCTGTTATTTTTATCTGTTTTTTGTTTCAAAATGTTTACTGTTTTCGTTAGTGTAGCTAACTCGGATTCTAATCTGTCAACTTTATGAATTTTACTCTCCAAAGCCTCGAACCTAACAGAAAATTGATCAAGTTTTGAGTTTGTAAAGTCAATGGATTTTTTAAATTGTGTTATTTCATCTTTTAACTCTTTGACTTGATCTTGTACTTGTATGCTTATGGATTTAAATGCAGACAGTTCAGAGGTAATCTTTTTTAGTTCTGCCATCACAGAATCTATGGTGTTATTAGAGTTAGTAGGGTCGGATTTGCACGTAACGCAGCGCCAGATTTTCCTTTTCTCTATGTTTGATTTTCGGAAAGTAGTCTCAGAGGTACCCCCGCATTCATAATGTAATAACTTTTTGCACGATGTACAGGTTACCCCGTCAGTTACAGTTTGTTGGCATTTAAAGCAATCCATATTAATTGTTAATTGATTTTTTGTTATGTACATATATAGTGTAGGTATGTGGGTAGGGCTCAACAGAGCTCTATTTAGTATGAGAAAAAGCTTATTTTCATAGATAACTTTAGAACCTTGTAAGATAGAACATTGATCCCGCGAGGTTTTTTGTGCCAAATTTGATGGGCTTTCTAATGGTATATAAATAAACAACACATACCCATCACCAAAAGCGGCACTTCACCAAAATGTCACTTTTCAGATATAAACTGGTATAACTTTATTGATTTTGTTTAATTTCGAATACTAAAAATGCAGTTTTGTAGCACTTTTCAAATGAACTGGAAATGCACCACTCAGATGCCTAAGAAACAACTTGCTCTTCCTCCCGTCAACTTCAAACACAAATGCAGGATTTAGGAAACCAACCAACAGAATGTGCAATGAATACAACAAAACCTTTCCAGACACACACATCTTCTCCAAATCATACACAGCATTCAAACACGAAATAAAACACATTCAAAAATCATCACCACAACACGCGATGACATAATAATACACATACTCTATTGAGATATTAATCATCTGTCATAACATACTACACCATCTCTTTTATTGAATTATGGCTCCTTAATTTTAATTTTATTTTATGTATTTTTGGTTTTTTTTTTTTTTTTTTTTCTCTTTTTTATCATTATGTTAATGTATAACTCTTGTTTCTCTATTTCTCGCCTCAATATTTATTTCTCGCCTCAATACTTATTTCTGTATAATTATGTTCTTATCTATTTCATTTCGTTTATGTTAATTTAAATTGATTTTTTTCTTTTTTTTTCTTCTTTACTTGTTTTGTCTTTTATTATTATTGTATTACTTTGCAAATTTTCACTTTCATATGTTTATATTGTAAATACTGTAAGGTTGCAGATAAACTTTGAATTCTATGTTACTATTAGTTATATGCATATTTTCTGTAACTGTTTGTATTCCTAAATGAATAAATAAATAAATAAATAAATAAATAAATAAATAAATAAATAAATAAATAAATAAATAAATAAATAAATAAATAAATAAATAAATAAATAAATAAATAAATAAATAAATAAATAAATAAATAAATAAATAAATAAATAAATAAATAAATAAATAAATAAATAAATAAATAAATAAATAAATAAATAAATAAATAAATAAATAAATAAATAAATAAATAAATAAATAAATAAATAAATAAATAAATAAATAAATAAATAAATAAATAAATAAATAAATAAATAAATAAATAAATAAATAAATAAAATATAGACATTTTTATTTTCTCATTCCATAATACTAACGAGAAAATAAATGTACCTACCGAGATATTTATCATAAAAATGGAGACATTATATTTCTAGTCGCGTAATACTAACGAGAAAATAAATGTACTTAGGTAGATATTTTTCCTAGAAAATGAAGACAAAATATGGTATTTCATTTCTTGTCGCGAAATACGAACGATAAAATAAATGTACCTATGGATTTCTTTACATCTTCCATTACTTTACAGAAAGAAATATCTACATTTTGTTTAATCTTATATAACAGTATGTACCTGATTTCGCCTCTGCATCGGTTGATAATCAGGGTTCCTCCTGACAAGGAAGTGACAGTTCTGTCCAGACCCACCCAGCCAGGCCTGCTGTACCAGGAGAGGAAGATCATCTGGATGTAACTTGCGTTGGTACTCTTGAGATTCACACACCTGAAACAATTTATATTCATTGCGTCTTGAAAAGGGGGGTAGATAGTATAGTATAGTATGTATATAGCCAGAAAATAGAGTGATCGATGATTTCAAACCTAAAGTTGTCCCGATCTAAATGAAAAAAAAATCAATATTTTTTGTGGGCAAACACGCACATGTCGTACTTCCTTTGTAACCAGTTTTTTTTCCTTTGTATGTGGTGTAACCAGCGACAGGTGTGTGTTACCTTATTAAGGGAAGCACGACACATGCGTATATGCCCACAGTCTCGTCTCACCTAATATGGCAACGTTCAGAATGGGTGGTGAAGCTCATTGCTGAACTATGAAAGATGTTATTTTTGCCTGTTGTATTTTCGATTACTCGCCTCTAGGGATTACGGGACATCCGAAACCATGATAATATAATAGAAAATATTGGAAGAAGCCGGTGCCTCACAACAAGTAATTTGTAATTAGGTATATTCCTGAAATTGTATTAAACCTTTGCAAAAGTGTAAAGATGAAGTGGAATGGGAGCTATGTATGTTTGTCTAACATAAACGTGGGTATGTATGGGTATGTATGGATATGTATGAAACCCTTTAGCTGATGTCTAAATAAAATGATGCATGTAAAATAATCTGTGTTCAGAAATAGGTGTGCATGGTATGGCTATAGGTACAGTAAGTATCTACCTACATAGGTAAATGAAATGGAATTAAGATAAGTGGAATAGTTCCAATTGGAATATACCTACAAGTGAAACAAATGTTCCTCATCAGCTAAAATGTATCCCGCTGATAAAATAACAGCGGATAGTGTAACCGTCAGTTTATATATATCTTGTCTTTTTTGATTGCCTCTTTGGCAACTCTACGTCATATTTTTAATTTAACACGCACCCAAAAACATGTTTCCACATTTTGAACACACAATTTCAATCGTTTCACAAATCCAGAAAGAAAAATCCGGGAATCGAATCCGGGACGTTTCATGGCGGGGGATTCGTTCTGGATAAAGCCGCGATATTCTAAATTCCGCGATAAACGGGGGATTAAAAAAGTTAAATAACACTAAATAATACTTTATTTATAAAATACACATTAAATAATAATGTCATACACACGTTGCAAAAATGAATTTAGATTCAATTATTTGGCTTTTCTACGTCTTAAACTGTCAAATAATACGTATCAACCACGCTTTACATGACTCATTTACTCATAATCTTCGTCGTTTTATTCTAAAAAGTGCACAAAGCGATTGTGAATATTGTGTGGTGGACATTACAGGCTAGTAGTGATGTCCACACATCACTACTGGCCTGTAATGGCTCCAACTCAAGCTGATAGTATAAACAATGATTCCCCCTTACTCTCATCATTCGGAATTTCTTCCGTCTTTCAGAATGTCGTTCACATGGTCGTGCCATCCCTTTCTTGGGCGTCCCGACCTCTCATTCCATTCCTTTTCACTCTGTATATTTTCTTCGTCAGGCGCTCCTCATTCATTCTCCCCATGTGACCAAACCATCTCAATGTGTTCACTTTCATTCTAGTAATGACATCTTTCTTCATCTTCACCTTCTTATAAATATTCTATAAAAATAATTAATCACATTAATCATAATAATCAAATAACCCTATAATTGTAAAAAAAATACGGTATTAAAAATATGAACTTCTACAACTTTCTCGGGTGAAATTAAACGAATCGTAATATTTTGATCATAAGGATGGACAATGGACAACACCAGACTCTTTCAAATCGTGCTGCACAATACCGTCTAAAAGATGGAGGGATAGCGGAGAGTCCACTTAGCAGGAGGAGCAGGCCATTGGGTCTCTTAAAAACAGACCCAATGGTAAAAAAAAGAAAAAGGTAAGTAAAGAAGAAGATAATATTTTTGTGAATACCCGTGACAATCATCATCAAAAATCTAAATTCACTTACAAAAAAAAATAATAAATATGTCGGACTAAATAAATCATACCTTAGGTACCTATTATCAATTCTTTTTGCGTTTTAGTACGACAATGTCAAATTTGACAACAAACAGTTTTGTATTCAATAAATGTTATGGTTCTGTCAGCGGTTATTAAAAGAGCATCATAACTTTAGACAGAAGGATGCAGTGAGGTGAAAGAAAGTATATGTTTTCTCCCTTTCTATCTCTGGTTCAAGTTAATACCGAGAGTTCAGATTGTTTTTCTAAATGTGTCTAAAAATACTTGCATCACTTGACTCCGACTCCGACGTTTAGATGATGTTTTTCAATGGCATAATTAGTGGCAGCGCCCGCACACAAATAGTCACTAATAATGTTTTGGACTTCTCTAACCTGCAGCATGTACCTACCTATATAGTTGACTGACTAATGGAATATTATCTTGAATGTGCAGCATAAGATGACGTACGGGAATCGATTGAATTCAGCGTATGTTAGATATTATGGTACAAAGAATAGAAAAACATAACAAGGAAAAAAAAAATATTAGACGCATATCATTAAGGCTATTTTGGGATGCTTTAAATATACCGGATTGCCCTCCAATTAATTAAAAAAAGCGAAATATCAAGTAATCATTATTGTTATACAGAGTAAACAAAACCAGAAAGAATAGAGATTTCTGGATTAATGTGGTCCCAGTAAACAAGATTTGATTAAGATACAACATGTTTGAATTGTGTTTTAGAAAACTACAAAATTACTAACCTCATACAGGGAGAATTGTTCCACTTTCTCGTTTGAGTTGTAACAAGATAGCAAAAGAGACAACAGTTCATCAGCGGTCGTCCTGTCGCTAATCAGAAGACTCTTGTACTGAGAGTTGCTCATCAGTGCAGAGTCGTATATCCTCACCAAACCACCACGGCGTGTTTGCAAAGAAAACCTGAAAAAAAGAGAAAAATAATGAGTGTTTCGTGCAGTTGCGGCTTTATAACATCGTTCTTCGGGTATTAAATATCTTGTAGGTACCTCACCTTCCTTCCTTCACGAGGCAAGATACAAAAGCTTCTACAAAATCTTGTAAATTACGAAATCATGAATTTACTTGAATATTACGAAATTATTATAACTCTCCAATATTACATAGCCTTACGAAAATTGCATAATAGTAACTCTTCGCTATCTAAATGCCAAAATCATAATTCTTCAGTATCATATATACATACATACACACATACCATCACGCCATGTCCCTTACGGGGTAAGCAGAGAGAATCGAGCGCCATACTTCTCTATTTTTGCACACATTTCTGGCTTCCTTTACATCCATGCATCGTCTCATACATGCTCGTCGATTGTTCAAACTTTTTATGTTTCCTTCTTTCAAAATATCATTCACATGGTCATGCCATCCCTTTCTGGGGCGACCTCTGCTATTCACTCCATCTCTTGCACCCATGTATATTTTTTTGGTCAGTCGTTCATCGTTCATTCTTTCTATATGTCCAAACCACCTTAAAGCATTCACTTTCATTTTACATATAATATCCTTCTTTAACTTGCATTCTCTCCTTATGTCCTCATTTTTTATTCTATCATATATCGTTCTATTACATACTCTTCTTAGTGATCTCATTTCTATAGCATTTATTCTACTTTCATGTGTTCAGTATCATATACCCATGAAAATGGCAAAATCATAATTATTCACTATCATATACCCATAAAAATGGCAAAATCATGATTCTTTTCTATCATATACCCATGAAAATGGCAAAATCATAATTCTTTACTATCATAATATACCTACCCATGAAAATGGCAAAATCATAATTCTTTACTATCATAATATACCTACCCATGAAAATGGCAAAATCATAATTCTTCACTATCATATCCTACCCATGAAAATGGCAAAATCAAAACTCTTCACTATCATATAACTATCCATTAAAAAACAATGGAAATTGTAAGATCATAGCTTTTCATTATAGTATAGAGATATTTTTTTTAAATAGGATCGATTGGTCGATAGTTCTTACTTGGAGTATCCCTTCGGATGGCAGGCCTGCAATGCAGCCGGCCTAGCATCCTCACTAAGGACCAGAAGAGTCCTCACACCGGCTCTACGCACTGCCACTTCCATGGTCAGATAGAAGAGACGAGGATCTCGATGCTTCATGCGGTATTTGCCCAGCAACATGCCCACGACTTCTCGACTGGTGGTCTGGAAGGTCACACTTAACGTCTTGTACTCGATGTCCGGCCTGAGGCATTTCGCGTACACTTTGATTGTCGTCTGGAAATAAAAGAAGAAAGAATAAATTAGAAACTTGAAATAAATTTAGGTACACTTTCAACACCAAATAAAAAAATATGTGCAATGGATGCGCAGAATACAAATTTGTTTTATTTCTAGTTGGTCGTTTTGATCACATGTGCAAACCGCTCCCTTTCAGACCGAAAGTTTTCAAGATATTTGTGTACAAGTTAACAGATTGTTTAGCTTTTTTCAAATAGATCCTTTGTGCGTTTCAGACTCAGACGCAGTCGCTCAAGTCAAGGTATCGACAAAATCAGGGATTTAGATTGTAAACTCCATAGATAAAATCGTTAAATTGAAACTATTTTTCGCAACATTACTTTGTCGGTATCGCCCATTGAAGAACCATTCCGAAGATGCTCGTCCAAAATCACTACCGGTGAACGATAAATTTGTTATTATATAGATTTATTAATAAGAATATATTTGTGATTAAAATATGGTGTGATTTTTTATCACATCATATTTTACAATGATAACAACAAGTAGATAACTGGTGCCCAACTAGGAAGCACTGTTCTAGGAATAGTAGTTACAGCGACATAGTTCCCGCTCTACATTAAGTAGGCACACAATCATAATACTAACAACCACTACTTTAATAAACTTCAAAGCAGACACATAGCTAAATAGTTAAGTATGTAGATACCTACTTCAAAACTTTTTTTTTTCAATAATTCATTTGTAAGTATAAGAAATCCCTTAATCCAAAAGAAATGTATTTCGATAAAATAAATTGAATATAGTCAGTGCAAACAATTACATATGCCTAGACTTAGGTATATACAATTGTTTACAATAGGTAATTGTTATCAATGATCATCGTTGCAATATCAGGCGAAATTACCATAGGTACTAACTAGCTGATAACAGGTCGTAAGCCCTGTAGATGCTTTACCGATTTCTCCGATGGAAAATATATATTGATAAATAAGATTAAAAAACGTAGTAAAAATGGTATAAGATATTACAAATATAGGTATAAAAGATAGCGGGATAATATGATATTTGCTGTTGGTTGATCTACAAAGCGAAAAATAACTTTTAGTAGAAAGAAATTATTGATAAGTTAATAATAGTAATGATAATCTGAAATCCTTCATTTTTATTACATTAAAACCTTAACTGGTTGTATGTCATAACTAAGTTCACAAATTAATATTTAATGAAAATAGAAAAAATTGACTTTTCTTGTTTTTTTAACATAAATAAATGTCACACAAATGAATATAATCTCACATGTAAATTACGTGGATTAAATATGTACACTACCGGATGACTCTTTGTTGTCATCTTCTTGACGCTGTACATTCTCTGTGGAGGACTCGGCTACAACTGGTGGAGATTTGCCAACAGCGACAGCGACCGCCCACAGCAAAGAACCTTTGAAGACTTGCAATATGTCAACGCGCAATTTTCACTAACCACCGATTAACGGAATACAGACAGACGTATCACCAAAAGGGAGAAAATTAAATTTGACAACAACATGGATCTCTTAAATGCCGACACTGACACTTTTATAGCTATTAAGATGTGTGATTTTTTATGTTGAATCAGTTTTTTTTCTTTGATAGCACTCATTCATATAATAAATCGTACCAAAAAAAAAACTATTATGAAAAGATAAACACTCTTAAATATGTATTATGCGTAAAATAATGCACTTTTTTATAGGTGAATTGCTATTTTTCGTAACACTAAAAACACGACTTTCTAAAGCAACAGACGTCACAAGACAGGACATAAGACACTGCTGTGTGCGTTTATCAACGGAAGTAATATCAGTAAAGACTTCTTTGCAATAATATTATGCATTCAGCTGGTGACAAACAAAGTCAGTGACACCCGATGCACAAGCCAAGAGATATCGGGGCCAAATGATAACACGGCACACACTAACTTATATCATAATGTATAACTATCTGCCAGAAGTGTCTCACTATGACTGGGACTCGGCCTGTTATGTGAGGGCTGGGAACTGGAGAAGCCCCACAGGGCACAGGAAGTGAACGGTAGTGGGACAGGCCACAAAAAATAAATAGAAGATCCACCTGACGCACAATGGCGGTATACTGACTGACTCGATACACACAAAACTGTGGGACGATCTTTCAATATTATGAATAAACCCACCACATAAATTTCTGATTTAACACGTCGTTGAAGTGACAAAAAAAACTCCAACAATGAAATATAAAATGCAGTTTATAAATATTTATAGCCCTAAAACAAAATGGTTTCGCTAGACTTCAAAACACTTAAAGTAAAAGTACTTATTTTAAAAAGATTAAAGTAAAAGTATAATTAAAATACTTTGATTTCATAAAATTGTTCAATACTTTTGGTTGTTATTGAAATGTTATGCCGTCAAACGACTCTATTTTGAACAATTTTAAGATTTTTTTTTAACTATAGGTACTATTTCCGATACTTTTGTTGAAGCAACCCAGCCTTAATTTATTTATTTATTTTAATGATTTACAGTTTACATTACAAATTTACAGCAGCTAATAACTAATACAGCTAATAACTAATAACTATTACAGTAGCTAATAACTAAATATTCCAACTTCGTCTCTATTGAGATAATTAAAAATCTGTTAAAAAATATCTTTGACTCCTGACAGGGAAAAAAATCCAATGTTTGCGCATATGCAATAATAAAAATATTCGATTACTTACACATTGGTACAAGTAGGTAAATAAGACAAAAATGACCTTATAAGTATGGCGCAATTCAGGGGTGACTTCTATGCGAAAAATGCATTTGTCACCTCAGGTATAAGAATTGTTGCCCTCATTATTTACAAAAAACCAATTCTCTCAATAGATGGCGTTACAACAAAATAAATAAAAATAATAAGAATGTTGTTCATAATTTCACACATAGATGGCTGTAGTAAAAATTCCTTATTTTCAAGCGAAAAGAATTTCAGTACTTATTATAATATATAGAACTTTCAAAATTGAATTGATAGGGATCTCATTAAAAAGGCATAATTGGTGAACGTTGCGCAAGCGCATAAAGTGATCACGTAAACCAGCCGATGACAGGTCGTAAGCCCTGTAGGTGCCTTGATTTCCCGGTTCTCCTACAGTAAATATTCCAACTTCGTCTCTATTGAGATAGGTAATTAAAAATCTTTTAAAAAATATCTTTGACTCCCGATAGGGAAAAAAAACCAATGTTTGCGCATATGCAATAATAAAAATATTCGACTAATAACAATTTTATACCCAACAATTTTATATTTTTTTTAAATATTAGGTAATTCAATTTATATTCAAGTTCCCGTGAAAAAGAAAAAAAAAATTGAAAACAATATTTGAAATATTTGACACATACCGTTTAAAAATGAAGAATTTAGATTCTACTCCGACAGACACCTTTAAAGGGACATAACAATTTATTACACTTTAGAGGTTTTTGGTGGGTTCCCACCAACAAAAGTTTCTGTCAATGGAAGGCGTGAAGTCTCCCGTAGTAATTATAAAAAAAATCACGCTTAATACAATACAAAATAGTTATGATTAATAAACGCTTCATACAAAATAATTATGAGAAAAATAGCAATTTTCAAAACTTTGAAGGCTGTTATCTCCGAAAGCTAACACTACCGAGGGTTCATATTATCCGATCGTTGTTAGCTGCTGTGGTATCCTTTTACAGAAAAAACAACCTTTATGCTATGACGTAAATTTGGCTGTCGCTGGCTCTGGTCTACAAGTAAATGGTTAATATTACATATGTACGTATACTTAAATATTCAATATAATCGCTTTTGGGTAAGTGCTCAAGCTGTATAGGCAAGAGAAATATTTACCCAAGACAAAAAATTTCATTACAAAAAGATTGACAGAAGCATCTCGGAGTTGTCTAAGAAGCGGCCGATAAAAATAATTATAAGCTTCCTGAAGGCCTCATTAGAGATGGGCAAGGAATGTCGATTGATCGCTATCTTCTGAGACAGAACTACACAAGTAGACGATGTTTATTTTTCCAACGATTATTCACAATCCGTTTTGATGGTTTGAACCATCACTACTACATAATAATATTATATTCATTAGATTAAATAAGATTTTGATGTCAAGATGATATGATGAGGATTAGAAAAGTATTTTTATCTGTTATTTCAAACGGGGAACTTGAAATCGTCATATCATTTATCACACATTAGTAATACGTAATACGTAGGTATAACATTTTAAAACAACTAATATTTTAAGGGCCGTATTTATAAACCATTCTCAGTGCTCAAGTCAACACTTAGCACACAGAAATGTATGGAATTTGCCATGCATGCAATCCATTTGCCATGGATTTTGCAATTTTAAGTGTATTTTTTGCATCAAATTCTCAGCCATATTATGTAGGGAGTACCTACTATGAGGATAAAAGTGCTAATTTTGTACATATGGCCTAAAAAATTTGATGAAGATGATATGGGCTTCATAAAAATGAATTCAGGAATTGTATATTTTTCATGAAAACAATTTTTAAAATTCGAACTATAGGTACCTACCTACATAAAAAAACGACTGCTCCCAATATAACACAGGGACTATCCCTAGTTTTTAACATCTCAATAGAGACGAAGATGGAATATTATAGGAGAACCAGGAACTCGAGTTTACACTCTGTCACGGCTGGTTTACGTGATAACTTCACCAATTATGCCATCCTATTGAGTTCCCTATGCATCAATATTTTTAATGTTCTATATATATTATTCATGAAAATCTGTTTGTTTGAAATAAGCTCATCGCCATCTATAAAGTGACGAAGAAAACTTTTTGTAACGCCATCTATTGAGAAATTGGTTTGTTAATAAACAAAGAACAGTCCTTGTACATGAAGTAACACTGCTTTCGTACAGATGTCATCCTTGAACCGCGCCTGAATTTAATTTTAAATCAAATATTTTTATAGTTACATAAACGCAAACATTGGATTTTTACCATGTCGGGTGAGTCAATTATATTTTATGACAATTTTTTTATTTCATTAATAAAAAAAATCGACTATCCTTAGCATATTGGAGAGCGAAAACACCAACTGTCAGCAAAGTATAGATGTCATTAATAGAATGAAAGTGAACACATTGAGATGGTTTGGGCTCATGGGGAGAATGAATGAGGGACGCCTGACGAAGAAAATATAAATTGCGGACAGGAATGGAATGAAAGGTCGGGGCCGCCCAAGGAAGGGATGGCACGTCCATGTGAACGGTATTTTGAAAGACGGAAATGTCAGAAGCATGAATAACAGACGAACATGTATAAGATGATATATGAATGTCGAGGCGATGAATGTGTGTCAAGATAGAAATAAGTGGCGTTCGGTTCTCTCTGCCTACCCCACGAGGGACATGGCGTGATGGTATGTACATATGTATGTATTCTGTACGTGTACCCTTCCATTGTTACTGTTTTAAATGCTTTATTTGGTAGTGCCTTGTCAAACATATTACTGTAAAAAAATACATTTATTACCTACCTATTGTAAAAAAGTACCTACTTCTTTATTAAGATTTATTTACTTATAAATTGGAGAGAAAGTATTTGTTCACTACATGTGTGTAAGCCCGAACGTCAAATCCCTGAAGCTTTTTTCTGCAAACCTAGGTACCAATTTATTCCATTGCTATTCTGTAATTTCTTCGACCAGAGTCAAGCGAATGTCCAAACTACACACCAAAACGACCTCTATTGACGCGTTCTTTACAGATGAAAATCTCCCGAAACAATATCGGCGACATTATTCGTTTCACACCAAACGCGGGATATTTTTTCCAATGCTATTTTTCCAATTCCATTTTACCGCTTTGCTGTAGTATGTACAATAAAAAAATGAAAAATTAAATTCGTGAAAAAATTGCGCACTGAAAAATGTTAAAAACACTGATCATAATTTTGTATGAGCGCAGCCGGCTTAGTGGCAAAGTGATCTAACGCAAATAAATATAATTTGAAATTAAATAAAATACATTTTTCAATAGCGTATATTTCGTTTCAAATATAAATGACAATGTAACTCTACCTACGGCTATTCATATAATTATTATCTGTAATAATTAACATATGTAATTATGAATTATAGAAATTTAGTTTTCCTTGTCAATCGACAATTCTCGATAGAGCTCCATTGTATGTAGGTAAACTATAGATATGAAATTAAAAAAAATTGTTTTCGTTCTATTAAATAGAATTTAATATTGACGCGTTTCGTGCAAGGCACATCGTCAGAATTCTTCTTTTTATTTTTATTCTGATGACAAAAAACGCATCGAATATCAATTATTTTTAATAGAACGAAAACCAAGTATTTTTATATTTTATATTTAAAACTAGCTTTTATGTCCCGCCGTTGGCCAAGAATGTAAAATTGTGAAAGAAAAAGCAATCGTTTTTATAATATTGTCACCCAATTATTTTGCAATATCAGACTATGAAAAGTGGTTTGAAATTTGATTGAGTTTAAGTATTGTAAAATGTTCAAGTGATGGCCACAACCCATTCTTTTTTATATATTGCTATAAAGTGTGAATGAAGTATAATATTTATACAATTTCTGCTCGCATGGACTATGCGTAATGGTTTTAAATATGACTGTTTATCAACGTTGTAAAGAGATTGGTTTGGCCACAACCCCCATTTTTAAATATTATCATCGAAAACAAATTGTAATGTGTACCTATTGAAAATTTAGTAATTTTGGATGTTGGGATGTGGTTAAAATTTGATTAAACAAACGTAGGTACTGAAAAGATCTAGTATTGGTCACATCCCATTCGTTTTTATATTTTTTCATCAAGTGTGCATTATATTTTTGCTCAATTTGACTGAAAGTCTTCATTAACGAAGAAGAAGAAGACTTGAACTATAGTAAATAGTTTTTAATTTGAATATAAATGTTGTGAAGAGTTCAGTAATGGCCACAACCCCCATTCTTTAAATATTAGGTGTTGAAAATTATTCAAAATAGGATGATATAAATGGTTTAAATTTAATTAAACAAAAGTATTGAAAAGATTCTAGTGCAGGTTATATCGTCACATCCCATATCCCATTCATTTCATATGTATTTTCATCAAGTGTGCATATCGTTAATAATATTTCTGCACAATAGACTATTAGACTTAAAACTAACCCAAAAGACTAAATAAAAAAGAGAAAAATAAGTATAAGACTATAAGAAATAATTTGTATAAAAAACTATTCCAATGGTCTACATAAAATAAGTAAAAATACATATACCTAATAGAAGAATTAGACTATTGGAAATAGATTGTATAAAAGCTCACCCAAAGGTCTACAAAAAAGAAGAAGAAGAATATTTAGACTATTGGAAATAGTTTGTATAAATACTGACCAAAAGGTCTACATAAAAGAAAATGAATAAGACTATTGGAAATAGTTTGTATTAAAACTCTCCCAAAAGTCTACGTACTTAAATGAAGAAGAATAATAATTAGACTAAAGGAAATAATTTTTATAAAAAAATGACCCAAATGTATACATAAAAGAAGAAGAAGATGAATTAGACAATAGGAAATAGTTTGTATAAAAACTGCCCTAAAGGTCTACATAAAATTAAGAAGAAAAAGAATTAGACTCCAGGACCCGCCGCTTCAGGCCCTTCAGTACCTCCCGTCCCTTTAATCCCTCATTACGTCCCTTTCCATCAGGCCCTTCAGTACCTTCCGTCCCTTTAGGCAGTTTTATACCTCCCGTCCCTTCAGGCCCTTTAGTGCCTCCCTTCCCTTCATTACATCCCGTCCCATCAGTCGGTTAAGAAAATTTTAAATCCAGAAACCATCCTGGAAGAACCGCGAAGAGATGAAAGAACCTTCTTTTCCCAGGATGCTCTACTTAATAGGTAAAATGACTAAATACACGAAGAAGAAGAAATAAGTTTAAATCCAGATACCTGCGAAGAGATGGAAGGAAAATTGGACATTCTTCTCCCAGGTTAGTCCACCTTCAAAGGTAAAATGACCAAATAGACGATGAAGAAGAAGAAGAAAAAAGTTTAAATCCAGAAACCTGCGAAGAGATGGAAGGAAAATTGGACCTTCATCTCCCAGGATAGTTCATCTTCATAGGTAAGATGACCAAGTACACGTTGAAGAAAAAGAAGAAAAAAGTTTATATGCAGAACCCGTCCTGGAAGACCTGTGAAGAGATGGAGGGACAGTCGGACCTTCTTTTCCCAGGATACTCCCCCTTCATAGGTAAAACGACCAAATACACGAAGAAGAAGAAGAATAAGAAAAATGTTTAAATCCAAAAACCATCCTGGGCATACGCTCGACAATTCACCAAAGTTTCATTATAATCGGACAAACGGTTGATAAATAAATAAATAAAATAATTTTCCTATAGGAAATCAGTATAGGTATATTATTGTTGATTTGTAAGTAAATAGTATTAGGTAGGTACCTACCTACAACAACCTTCTAAATAAATTCGATTCCTAACAAATTTTATTTGAATATCACATTCTTTCTGTAGCCATGGAAACGATTCGAACACGTAAGTAATATCGAATGGTTCGGATACATTTTTTGAATATGTAGGTACCTACATTGGTTTGTTCGATGCCATAAAAATGAAAATTGTCCGAAATATCAAATATTATATACAAATTATGCAATTTTATTATGCCTATATCTTTACTAATAAATAACACATTTTTACAATATATGTCTTAAAACTTGCCGTAATGTCTTGTGTTTCATTTTATTATTTCATAATTACATTTATTTCAAAGGTTTATTATTTTCAAGAACATATTCATTCGGTGGGAAAATGAAATATTGTATGAAAAGATATTAAAATGGCGGCGTTTATGTACAAAAGGCTTACTTTAAAAATAAGTTAAACATTATAATTATACCAAATATTCACCATGTTTTTCACTTAAACGCTAAGTTATACTTCAAAATATATTTTTTTTGTGTAAATACCTACTTCTAACTTTTAAACTAACAGATATTTGCGTGCAAAATGTACACTTTTTTGACAGATATGACTTGGAAAATTTTGTATGAAAAAAATAATTATTTAAATATTTTTAAAATTCAGCATTTTTATCGCATTCTTTTTAGCGTGACACTGCATCAGGTATACTGGTACATGTTCGCACTTAAATTAGATTTTTAGATGCTCTTGGTTTTTCAGAAGGCGTGAGACAAACACACACACACACACACATACACACACACACACACACACACACATACACTAACATTTTGATTGCTTTATTACTTTAGATATATCTACAAATAGAAATTATTAAAAGAAGGTATCCTTAAATTTATTTATTTCCAAGCTAAGCAGGATAGAGGGGTATCCTTAGGATAATCAATGATATATCATTTAAGATTCGTGTCCTTTAAAAAAACGCTTTGTAGAGATAAATCAAACATAGGTATATCAATAAACGAAATGTTATCAGGGTTTGTATTGGCTGTTAAAAAACAGAACTTTGTCTTGTTTTAATATAAAATTTAAAAAAATAATTCTCTTCACCCTTTCCATACAATTCATTCCTCCTTCGACAAGCAACCACAATATTAATGTGCATGTTGTGGCCAACGCTAAACTCCTCACTAACAAGTCACTCCACAGAGTATTCAAAGTTTGTTAAATATTTTATTATAAAACTTGATTATTTTTCAATGCCATTTTATGAAAGTGACATGCCTTTTAAGCTACTTGAAAATATAAGTAACAAATTTCGAGTTCCCTGAGCTTGCAGTCACTTTGAAATATTTGACACTTTATTCTCAAAAAATATATATAAATTGAACATGTATGTATGACTACATAAAATACACAAAAATTGATAAATACGAATTCTGGAGACAACTTTGCACTCTGCTTTTGAAAGTTAAAGGAACAAAGTTTAAGCCTCTATTTATCTTAACATACAGACTGTCTCATTTCCTTTCTAAGTTCCTTTTATAATAATCTTCAAACTTCACATATGCAATTTCTTTTATAATTTATCTTTTGTTTTAAAGATCAAACTCATTTTCTCATACGGGTAGCAGAAAATGAGTTAAGTACTGTGGAGACAGGATGTACCTACTGTAGCGCATCCTCACATCTTAGAGAGAAGGCAAACCCTCAAAAAATATATTTCATTGTCATAACTTATTTAACTGCTTATGTTTTAATGATTCATACATTTTTACTGAATCTCTTACGATCTTGGTGGCCAATCCAAAACAATCGATAAAATCGAACCAGATATGATCGAAAATACTAAAAGGGGTGGTTTAAAGTTGGATTTTAGTAAAAAGAGTCGAATTTGTTATACTTGGAAGAAACCAAAGAGATACTGTTACTGTTGCATTTTGTGTGAGTGGTGTTTTATGTTACTTCACCAAAGATACAATTTTATCGAACTAGCCATTATTGTTTGACGATCAGGAATGTAAACCATTTGACCACAAAATTGTGAGGTGTTATTATACATCACCAGTATAATGAGGATAGCAATTCAAATAATAGTTTGATATCGCCTTTGATGGCGTTTAATAATTCTTTGAAGAATTTCAAACAAGAACCGCTTATTCCAATTTTTGTTTTATTTGTATACATACATAAAACGAGCGGGTTGTGGCCAACGCTAAACTCCTCACTAACCAGTAATTCTATAAAGAATTCAAATTTTGTATGGGAAAATATTCAGCATTTTCATGAAATGAGTTTGTAAAATTATTTTTTATTTCAATATTTTTTTTATTATGAAAACTTGATAATTCTTCAATGCCATTTTATGAAAGTGATGTACATTTTTACCATTTTGAAAAAAAATTAAGTTTCCTGAGCTTGAGGTCACTTTGAATATTTGGCCGAAAAGCACAATTCAGATATCCTTTAAAATCTAATGGGGTCTAAGAAAGTATCATATGGAATGAGTACTTTAGCCTTTAATCAATAAAAATACACAGCACACAGTACCTACATAGCACACACGATTCATTGTGATGAAACTTTCACAATGAATCTGTGTATATTGATTGAATTTTGATTGTATATTGATTGTATTATAATCTGCAATAAAAAAATTAGTCATAAAAATTCTCCCCAATATATCCCCTTGGGTTAGTGAGGAGTAAAAATGAATGATAGATATGTAGGAGTCGGCCGAGAAAAAGATCATAATACCTAAAAATAATTGAAATTATGAAATCTGGGAATGTAGGAGAACATGCATGACGCGATGCACGAATGTGAATGAAGCGAAAATATCAAGATAGAATAGGGTGGCGTTGGTTAATCCTTGCCTACCACAATTATAAAAATGACGTGATGGTATAATTTTCGCCAAAAATCTTGAACGAGCTTCCGGTTGCGCAGAGCGCAAATTTGTGTCTTTTTGCTTCGTTGGTTTACGTGCAAATCGCCCCCCTTAGTTATTTGGCGACAACTATACGTATGTATGTATAAAGCTATAGATAGGTAGGTATGTATGCAGAGATCCCGAAGTTAATTTGTAAAAAAAAAAATTTCAGAAAATCACAATTAAAAAACTATTTTAGCCGTCGCGAAATAATCAAACAATCGTTTTATATGAATTAGATTTCTCTTTGATAATTATAGCCCTTGTTCATGACTTCAGAAACAAATATTCAAGAAAGTTCTGTGAACTTTAAAAGCGAACTAAATTAGCCAGAAACATAAAAGATAATTGGCCAGATCTTTACTAAAATGATAAATTTATTTAAAAACGACAGGATGTGACCAATGCTAAACACTCCGCTAGACATTAATAAATCTCTGAATCTAGTTTTAATATGTGAGGTTTTTATGAACATGTCAACACTTTCAAGTTTGAAAATTTTGATAGATAAATATTGGCTATAATAGCTAATTATCCTATGGAAAATTTATGAACTCTGTCATAAGATAAATTATTTGTAATTGAGTTAAAATTATTACCTTAAGTATAATAGGTACCTAATAATATTGATTCTTCCACCATCCTTCATACCATCACGCCATTTCCCAATTTGGGGTGGGGTATTTTTAGACACACATATATAATATAAGTATGAGATTTGACTTTAAAATACAATAAGGTTTGCCCTATTAATAACATCTTCGTAAAAACTGCACTATAATTGTTTCGTAAAAATACGCGATAAATAAAAGAATATCAATTTTATGCATACAGTAGGTATAACATTCTTAATAAGATACCAGTTAATGGTATTAAATAAAAAAGAAGTGAAATCTAAAATTAAATTATTATTTATCTTATTACTGAATAAAAAATGACAGATTTTACCGACAAAATAAAACACAAGTAAAAATTAATGTAACCGCAATACTAACTTGACTACTTGACCAAAGATTACATAAGTTCAAAAAATATGTTTATGGGCACGTGGCAATGAAAGATTTCACTCCTTTTAGCCCAACGTCCTGTAATACAAGAGACAATAAGAGATAAAAGATCTCCGGAGACGAATGCAGATGGTCTGGTCTCTTTATTGAGACAGGAAACACTCAAGAGCGTTACGGATAATTACATAACATAATCATCATATAAAAATATATTTTATTTTATTTATTTATTTTTTTTTTATTTTAACAATTATACATTAATGATAAAAAGAATTATAAACAGTATCTTAAAATTAAATTATTTAATATCTATTCATCCCTCAGTTGAGATCAAATCTCGTGTTCGAGGGAGGAGCACAGTCATTTTATCGGTTCATTTATTTCAATAACATATAATATTACTAAAAATAACACGCATATATTTAAATTAATATTACGCGAACTGGTGAACAGTTTACGGATGAACCCTCACCAATGGAGCATACTCTAGTATACGCAAGCGCATACTGAGAACCGCGAACTGCATTTGCCGTTCACAGGGCCCCACTAGCAGGCATTCACCGTTCACCGTCCACCGTCACGAAACAAAAACCACTAACCGCAAAAACTGGAATACAATAAAAATACATTAATTACATCAAGAACAAATTCAAATAAATTACTCATCAAAAACAAAATCAATATTTCTTATATAATAACAGACAACATCAAAAAATTATATATACACATAACATATCATCAAAAAAAAAAGTACACACAACTCAACACCAAAAAAAAAAAAAAATTACACTCACAATTTGGCGTAATTTGGAAATATAAAAAAATTAAAATACAATAAAAAAAAACAACAAAACAAAAATCCATCACTGGATGTAATTATAATTGTTAATATGTTTTATAATAGAATTTTTAAATTGTATATATTCCTTCATTTTCCTCAATTCATCTGGAAGGTCATTAAAATGTTTTATTCCCAGGTATGTAAAGTGGTGCTGGGCTGCAGATGTATTGACGCGAGGGATAGCAATATTATTTTTCGATCTGGTTCTATTGTTGTTTTCATGTATTTCACTATAATATTTTTTAAATGTTGTTAAAAGAGTATATTTTTTATATAAATTATTTAGCTTTAGTACACGAAATTGTTTGAATACTTCATTGGAGGGAAAGTCTATTGGTTTCTTTAAGATTATTTTTATGATCAGTTTCTGAGTGATTTCAATCGGTTTTAAATTAGTTTTATACGTTCCACCCCATCCAAGGATTCCATATTGTAGAATAGATTGTACAAAGGCAAAGTATAATATTTTTAAATTTTGGATTGTCAGTATATTACGCAGTTGTAGAAATATGTAAATTAACTTTCTCATTCTATTTTTTGTTAACTCTATGAAGTGTTTCCATTTTAAATTTTTATCAATGGTTATTCCAAGGTATTTTACTTCGTCCTTTTTAGCTATTTTATTTTGAGTTACGTTTTCTTGTATTATATTTATGTTGATATTATTCGTTATTTCATTGACGTTTAAACAAAAGGATGATTGAATATGATGATTGAAGAATTTTATAAATTTACTAGTGAACACCCGGCAAACTTCGTATTGCCTGTATAATTAAAAATCGTCCTCCATAACCACCCGTCGCTTCAGACTCTTCAATACCTCCCGTCCCTTCGGTTACTCCCGTCCCTTCGGTTACTCCCGTCCCTTCGGTTACTCCCGTCCCTTCGGTTACTCCCGTCCCTTCGGTTACTCCCGTCCCTTCGGTTACTCCCGTCCCTTCGGTTTCTCCCGTCCCTTCGGTTACTCCCGTCCCTTCGGTTACTCCCGTCCCTTCGGTTACTCCCGTCCCTTCGGTTACTCCCGTCCCTTCGGTTACTCCCGTCCCTTCGGTTACTCCCGTCCCTTCGGTTACTCCCGTCCCTTCGGTTACTCCCGTCCCTTCGGTTACTCCCGTCCCTTCGGTTACTCCCGTCCCTTCGGTTACTCCCGTCCCTTCGGTTACTCCCGTCCCTTCGGTTACTCCCGTCCCTTCGGTTACTCCCGTCCCTTCAGACCTTTCAGTACCTCCATTCTCTTCATTACCTCCCGTCCCTTCATTACCTCCCGTCCCTTCAGTAGGTCCCGGTCATACGCTCGACAATTCACCATTGTTTCATTGCGATCGGATGAACGGTTCTCAGGATAGTCCACCTTCATCGGTAAAATGACCTGATACCCGATGAAGAAGAAGAAGAAGAATTTTTTTTTAATCCAGAAACCATCCCGGGCATACACTCGACAATTCATCAAAGTTTC